>QRFJ01000434.1:235295-793468 GCA_006176705.1 Cocos nucifera | reverse complement strand
AAGCGAGAGATAAATTTATTTGTACTTACCCAAATTTGTTGTTCTTCTTGCAGTAGAGGCTATGTAATTAGTTTTCTTAAGGACCATTGTAACATTCTTTATAAAAAAAATAAAATGTGAAGTGGTTTCTTCTTATTAATGATCTTTACCAGTTACATTTGATGTATCTATTTTTAATTATCGAGCAAAATGTGAATGCCATAAATCAAAATGACTAGGGATAGTCCAAATGATAGAGTATCTATGGCACTAAGATTAGAGTCATATAGCAGAAGATAGGGTTAACAAATTGGAGAAAATAGGCTATTGAGTCATTGACTTTCGAGTCATATCAATTTGTGAATCTTTTCATGGCAAAATGACTAAGCTTCTTTTAAGGACATGAGGAATAGGGCCACGGATCTTCTTGCTTCGTACATACGATTATGTGGTGTACCATTTGATGTGCCGCTAGAGGAACTTTGTCTACTTCATACTTTATCGATGATTTATCTACGGTATGGGTATGTGTATCTTGTGAGACACAAGTCTGAAGCTTTTGAAAAGTTCGAAAGATCAGAACATAAGTAGAAAAGCAAACTAAAAAAATCATTAAGTTCTTCGATCAGATCGAGGAGGTGAATACCTTAGTCAAGAATTCCTAGACTATCTTCAAGGAAAATGAATAACAGTCTCTAATGGACTCCCACTAGATATACTTCAACTCAACGGTGAGTTTCAGAATAGGAAATCAAGATCTATTAGATATGGTCGATCCATGATGAGTTTCACAGACTCAGATTTTTTTGGGATACTATTGTTAACTGCATATACTTGTTGAATAAGGTTCCTTCTAAAATCTTCCTACCAACTGTATAAGATATGGCATGGTAAGAAATCAGTCTGAGTTATCTTAAAATTTGGGGTTGTCGTACTCATGTCAAAGAAACAGGACAAGTTAGACTATAGGTCCTTTAGAGGCTGATTTATAGGATATCCTAAAGTGTCATTAGGATATTATTTCTACATTCCAGTAGATCATAAATGTGATTGTAATCGACACATGCCATCTTTCTTGAAAAATAGTTTATTCAAGATAGCGGTATTGGAAAGCAGATCAAGCTCGATCGAGAAAGTCTCACAAGAGCAATGAGCTAAGGACAAATGAAATCAAATAGGTTAAGCCAATCCAGTCACTACCTCCTCCACCTCATAGATCGGAAAGAGATTTCCATCCCCTAAGAGAGGTACTTAGTACGATTTTAGAGGAAGTAGAGAAAATGTTCCTCATAGGTAATGGGGTTCATGGAGATGATCCCGAAATCTATAACGAGGCAATATCAGATATCAACTCTGAGAAATGGTTAGAGGCAATGAAGTCAGAAATTGACTCGATGCACTCAAACCAAGTCTAGACCTTGGTAGATCTGCTAGAAGGTATAGTACCTATTGGATGTAAATGGATCTTCAAAAGAAAGATTGGTGTAGATGAGAATGTGGAGACATTCAAAGCTAGATTAGTGGCAAAATATTATAGTCAATGCGAAGGCATTGACTATCAGGATACCTTTTCGCCAGTAGCTATGCTAAAATTCTTCGCACATTACTTGCTGTTGCAGCCTATTTTGATTATGAAATATGGTAAATAGGATGTGAAAACAGCATTCTTAATGGATATCTTGAGGAAGATATCTATATGGAAAGCCCTTAGGTTTCACATCCAGTGATGATGATCAAAAGTATGCAAGCTGGCAAGGTCCATATATGGACTTAAGCAAGCATCTCGGAGCTGGAATACTCATTTTAATGATGTATACAAAATATTGGTTTCATCAAAAAATGAGGAGGAGCCATGTGTCTTCAAAAGGTCAGTGAGAGTGCTGTTGTCTTCCTACGTATTGTACGTGGATGACATCCTTCTTATTAGGAATGAATATCCCATAAGATTGAACCATAGTTAAAATGTGGTTATCTAAAGAATTTCTCATGAAAGATCTAGGAGAAGCATCATTTATTTTAAAAATTAAGGTCTATAGAGATAGATCAAATAGTATGCTAGGACTTTCACAAAGATGTACATAGAGAAAGTGCTAAAGAGGTTTAGCATGGAAAACTCTAAGAGGGGTTTGGTACCCTTCAGACATGGCATTCATCTTTCCAAGAAGATGTGCCCCAACACACCTGAGGAAATAGAATGCATGAGCAAGATCCCTTATGCTTCAGCAATAGGGAGCCTCATGTATGCTATGTTATGTACACGACCTGATATAGCCCATGCTGTGAGTGTCACAAACAGATATCAGTCAAATCCAGGTGAAGAGCACTGGACTTCTGTGAAATATATCCTTAAGTACTTGAGAAGAACTAAGGATATATTATTGATCTTTGGCAATGAAGAACTCCAAGTTTAGGGATATACAGACTCAGATTTTATGTCTGATATAGATGATCGAAAGTCGACATCTGGGAGTCTATTTTTGTGTAATGGTGGAGCTGTCAGTTGGAAGAGTTTTAAGTAGACAGTAATAGAAGATTTCACCATGAAAGCAGAATACATTGCTACGTCGGAAGCTGCAAAGGAGGCATTCTGGTACAAGAAGTTTGCCGCAGAGATTGGAGTGATGCCATCAGATGCCATTTCTCTATACTATGACAATAATGGCGCCATAGCCCATGCTAAGGAGCTGAGGTTTCACCAGAAATTCAAGCACATCGAGCGACGATATCACCTTATTCGTGATTACCTCGAGAAGGGATACATCAAGATCAAGAGAGTCGACTCCACAGATAATGTGGCAGACCCGCTTACAAAGCCGTTGGGCCAGCAAAAGATCGAAGCCCACCTTGAAAAGATGGGACTTAGATTTGTAGCCAATTGGCTTTAGGTCAAGTGGGAGTTTGTTAGATATGTGTGCCCTAGAAGCCAGAATTGGCTGACACTTGTAATACACTTCTAAAAAAAAAATTATAATTTTGACTATAAATAATAAAATAAGTTATTTTCTATCACATAAGTATATTTAGTGTCTGTGATACATCCTTTGAAGTTAATGATAATGATAATTCATATTTTTAAGAGTGAAACTTAAGAACTGAATTTTTATTTAATTAACTCTAAAAATGCTCCTGACCATAGATCATCATGAAGGATGATGATTGATCCAGAGATTAGTGTACAATCACTTTTTTTATTAATAGATGAGTCTTGAGTCTATGGTGTAGAGACATTGGAGGAGAGTATAGGTACTCGTTAGAGAATGAGGGCACTGAGCATGACCACCTCAAGTAGTCTTAAGGAAGTCTACCTTCTCGTCGATGACTGACTTGATGTTGTAGTGGTGTGTCTGGTTCTTTGGCCTGAGGTGCATCGGTAGTTCACCTTGAGGGTGTTATAGTTTGACTACACCATGACTCGATCTCCTAGCCATTCAGAATCCTGAGGTGTATGTTGGCTATAGCATGTTCATTGTAGGAATTAGATTGCACCAAGATAGAATCTATCTACCTCGGTAGAAGAGGAGCAGCCCTACGATGATCATGAGAATCAAGTCCATAAGCCCATGGCCATGGTAGAGTGTGAAATAATAGAAAGAGTTTCTATTAAGGTTTTCACATCGGACTTGAATCGAATGATTAAATCATATGATAGAAATTAGGGTTTGATGAGTTCACCTTAACCCTAATCTGATCGGGACTCAAGATAGAAGAACTTAATCACACAAGTAGCTGCACCAAGAGGTCATTTTCAGTTTTGATGGGTTGCCACCATATGCTACTAGGTGTCACTGGTGGATTTTAGGAGCAACTAGAATGATTTAGATGATCGATCATTCTAATTATCTAAATCAGAAGAGTTTTGATCCATCGAAAGAAGTATCGATGATGTCGATGATGGAGATTATGACATATCCCATTATCATATAGAACTGAACCTAATTGGATCATACAAACAAGGGTTTGGATCTGGATATCATCAATTGGACTAATCTAGTTCAATTGATTTGAATAAGATTCAATTAGGTTCAAGAAAATCATGCTAGCACACGATTGAGCCTAACGTTCTCCTTTTTCTATCATAAAATTTATCTCGACTGAGCCAAATGAGTTTGTGCTCACTCAGGTACCTTTACATGGTCTGACTGGAGCTTGTCCAAGATAGAAAAGGATTGTCTTAATTTATGAGATAAATTTGAGACAACACTTGCTATTTTCCGTCACCTACCATTTATTGTACTTTGACTTGGTCAAACATTGACCTTTGATCCTTGGACATCTGCCCATGTGTCATGCACTTATTGGAGAGCAGATAGAGGCTTGTCCCCTCTTTAGAAATTGGAAAGAAGGGGGTGCATGCCTAGGATGGCGTGCGCCCATGGATAGGGATGCTAGAGTCCCATACGGATGGAACTCCAGGTTGCTTGTTGGATTCAAACTAGGTGACCCTCACCTATAGGCTTTGGCCAGTCTTAGGCACCACCTTAGGATGAATCTATGGGTCTCTCATCTGATTAAATTAGGTAATGTCATCCCATCAATCAAATTTAGATCTGATTGCACGAAGCAACGTGATTGGCCGAGGTGATGCAGCACTGCATAGCACAACAGAGTCTATAAATAGACCATGTTTGCACCCACTTTTTAATACGTTTCTCTTAGCCCACACCCCAAGGCTGTCCCTCTCCCTTCTCCATGCCACCATCTGGCCCTCTCTCTCCTCTCCACGCCCAAGGAAGTTGGGCCTTCAGATTAGTGCGAAATAGGCAAGAAAAGGTTGACAAAAAAGGAAGAAGGCAGCACTGCTGCAGAGACGACGGATGATCTTCAGAAGAAGTTTTGAAGATCCTCCAAATCAAATTTAGATATGATTTTTGGAGAAAAGAAAGAGAAGGAGAAGATCTCTAGATCTAGTTCGAGTGGATACCGATAGAGGCTAGGCGCTTGCGTGGCTAGATTCAGAACCTCAGAACTTTCATAGGATCATCAACGGATAATCGAATTACTCAGAATCAAGGTAAAATTAATTTAGTTTTAATTTAATTTAAATTTTTTTATTTATCAGATCGTAAAATTAAATTTGAAAAGTGTCAGATCTGATTAGGATCTAAGAGAAAATTTTTGAAATATGCCTCTCGATCCAATCAGATCTGAATGAACCTGATTCGGGAAATTCAGGATTTTCCTTCACATATATGGACTTAAGCAAGCATCTTAGAGCTGGAATACTTGTTTTCATGATGTGATCAAATTATTTGATTTCATCAAGAATGAGGAGGAATCATGTGTTTTCAAAAAGATCAGTGAGAGTGCTATTGTCTTCCTCGTATTATACGTGGATGATATCCTCCTTATTGGGAATGATATTCCCATGTTGACCATAGTTAAAATATGGTTATCCAAAGAATTCTCCATGAAAGACCTAGAAGAAGCATCCTTTATTCTAGGAATTAAGGTCTATAGAGATAGATTGAATAGGATGCTAGGACTTTCACAGAAGATGTATATAGAGAAAGTGCTAAAGAGATTTAGCATGAAAAACTTTAAGAGAAAATTAGTATCCTTCAGACATGGCATTCATCTCTTCAAGAAGATGTGCTCTAGCACACCTGAGGAGATAGAATGCATAAGCAAGATCGCTTATGCTTCAGCAATAGGGAGCCTCTTATATGCCATATTATGTACACATCCTGATATAGCCCATGCTATGAGTGTCATGAATAGATATCAGTCGAATCTAGGTGAAGAACACTAAACTTCTATGAAATGTATCCATAAGTACTTGAGAATAACTAAGGATATGTTGTGGATTTTTGGTAATGGAGAACTCTAAGTCCAGGGGTATACAGACTCAAATTTTATGATCGATGTAGATGATCGAAAGTCGACATCTGGGAGTCTGTTTGTGTATAATGGTGGTGTTGTTAGTTGGAAGAGTTTCAAGCAAATAGCGATAGCAGATTCCACCATGGAAGTAGAGTACATCGCTGCATCAGAAGCTACGAAGGAGGCATTTTGGTACAAGAAGTTTGCCGCAGAGATCGAAGTGATGCCATCTAATGCCATTCCTTTATACTGCGATAACAATGGCACCATAGCCCTTACTAAGGAGCTGAGGTCTCATCAAAAATTTAAGCACATCGAGCGACAATACCACCTTATCCGCGATTACATCGAAAAAGGTTACGTCGAGATCAAGAGAGTTGACTCTGCAGACAATGTGGAAGATCCACTCACAAAGCCATTAGGCCAGCAGAAGATCGAAGCCCACCTTGAAAAGATGGGACTTAGATTTATTGCCAATTGACTTTAGATCAAGTGGGAGTTTGTTAGATATATGTGCCCTAGAAGCTAGAATTGGCTGACACTTGTTATACACTTTTAAGGGCAAAATTATAATTTTGACTATAAATAATAAAATAGATTATTTTCTATCACAATGTGTATTTAGTGTCTGTGATACATTTCTTGAGTTAATGGCAATGATAATTCTTATTTTTAAGAGTTGAAAATTTAAGACATGAATTTTCATTATTAACTCATAAAATGCTTCCGACCGTAGGATCATCATGAGGATGGTGATTGATCTAGAAGGTTTGTGTATAATCGCTTCTTTATAGTAGATGAATCTTGAGTCTATGATGTAGAGACATCGAAAGCGAGAGTACAGATACTCATTAGAGAACGAGAGCACTGAACGTGACCACCTTGAGCAGTCATAAGGAAGTCTACCTTCTCGTCGATGACCGGCTCGAAGCTATAGTGATGTGTCTGGTTCTTTGACCTGAGGTACATCGATAGTTCACCTTGAGGATGTTATAGTTTGACTACACCATGACTCGATCTCCTAGCCATCCAAAATTCTGAGGTATATGTTGGCTATAGTATGTTCATTATAGGAATTAGATTGCACTAAGAGAAAATCTATCTATCTCGATAGATGAGGAGTAGCCCTATGATGATCATGAGAATCAAGTCCATAAGCCCATGGCTATGGCCAAGTGAAATGATAGAAAGAGTTTCTATTAAGATTTTTACATCAGACTTGAATCGAATGATTAATTCATATGATGAAAATTAGGGTTTGACGAGTTCACCTTAACCCTAAATCGATCGGGACTCAAGATAGAAGAATTTAATCATACATGTAACTACATCGAGAGGTTCATTTTTAGTTCTGATGGATTGCCACCATATACTGCTAGGTGTCACTGGTGGATTTTGGGAGCAATTAGAATGATTTGGATGATCGATCACTTTAGTTGTCTGAATCAGAAAAGTTCTGATCTATTGAAAGTATTTCAATGACGTCGATGATAGAGATCGCGATATATCACATTACCATATAGAATTAAACCTAACTAAGTTACACAAATAAGGGTTTAGATCTGGATATCATCAATTAGACTAACCTAGTTTAATTGATTTGAATTAGATTCAATTAGGTTCAAGAAAATCGTGCTAGCATACGATTGAGCCTAAAGTTCTCCTTCAACAATCATTAAATATTATTTCAACTGAGCCAAATGTGTTTGGACTCACTCAGGTACCTTTACTTGGTCTAACTAGAGCTTGTCTAGATCAGAAAAGGGTTGTCTTAATTTATGAGATAAATTTGAGATAACACCTACCATTTTTCGTCACCTACTAATTCTTGTCTTTTGACTTTAGTCAAACATTGACCTTTAACCCTTAGACATTTGCCCATGTATCATGCATCCATAGGAGAGTAGATAGGCATTTGTCTACCTGCTAGAAAGAGGAAAGGAGGGGGCGCATGCCTAGGAAGGCATGCACCCAAGGATAATGATGCCTGGAGTCCCATACAGATGGGACTCTAGGTTGCTTCATGGAATAAACTTAGGTGGCCCCTAAGACTCTACTTTGATCCATCTTGATACCACCTAAGGATGTTGGAGAGGGGTTCTCATCTGATTGGATTAGGTGATGTCATCCCATCAATGAGATTTAGATCTGATTGCATGAAGAAACATGATTGGCCGGGATGATGTGGCATTGCATGGTGCAGTAGGGTCTATATAAATCCTATCTGGGCCTAGGTTTAGAGAGGTTCTCCCCTTGCCCCCACCACATAGTCATCTCCCTCTCTCCTCCATGCCTACCTCTAATCTTCTCTCTCCTCTCCACGTCCTAGGGGCTTTGGGCTTCAATTTGGTGCGATCCAGGCAAGAGAAAGGCGACAAGAAAGGAAGAAGGCAGCATTGCTGCAAGAGACAACATCAGATATTCAAAAGTCATTTTGAAGATCTTCAAGATCAAATCTAGATATGATCTTTGGAGGAAAGATTGAGAAAGAGGAGATATCCAAATCCTACCCAAGTGGATATCGATAAAGGCCGAGCGATTGCATGGCTACATCCAGAACCTCAGACAATCAGGAGGATCATCACAAGATAATAAGATTACCCAAGAATAAGGTATAAATTTAATCTAATTTAATTTATTTTATTTTATTTTATTAGATCCATCAAATTATATCTAATTTAGATCTAAGAGAAAAATTTTTGAAATATTCCTCTTGGTTAAATCAAATTTGAACAAACTTAACCCAGAAAATAGGTTTTTTCCTTCAGTTTAGATTCAAAAGAGTTTGAATTTAAACTAAAATCCTAGCCTTATCCTATCTCATTTAAAAGGTTGTTCGGCATCTATAAAATCCATCTCTTTTTGTGTGCCACTTCCTAGTGATATTCCACCATGAGAAATTAGAAGGGTAAGGGGTTGAACATCATAAGAGGACATGAGGTTGTGGGGTGGGCTACCATCAATTAGCATGAGATATTAAGAGAAGATATTGCTTCTTTTGGGTGAGAGATCAAACCCTAGGCACTAGGATTTTTGGATGAGAGTAAAAAATCAAAGATAATTATTTTCTCTTTTCTTCTTTCCCTTCTTTAAATCTTCCTCTAATTCACCTTCGACTTTGGAGAGTTTGAGAGGTTCGAAGAAGAAGAAAAATTCAAATCATCCTTCTAGCGATCTTCATGCGATCTAGCAGTCCTAGAAGATTAGATCAGCATAGAACTTTGAGTGGATGATCTGTAGAGGTCGGATATCCTGTGCAACTATGAGTGACCAGTAGAACCTCAAATCTAAGTATTTTAGTAGTAGAGATCATCTGCCTGTGCTTAGATATAAGGTTCTGAACCTTAGAAGATTAATTTAAAAGTTAGATCAAGTTTGAGGCATCGATGTGATCGATGCATGCATTTTTATTTTCTATATTTTTATACATGCAATATATCATATTGTAGATCCAAGGGTAGGTATTTTAGATCTGATCTTAAGCATGATAATTAGATTAAATTATTTAATCTTATATTTTTTACTAAAAAAATTTTAAAAATCATACTCAAAACACATGCCAGTTTTCTTCAAAAGAAGTATACCAGAGACTCTCTAGGATATCCAATGAAATTAGCCCTATAGGATTTGGCCTCTAGCTTGTTTACCTATAGTCACTTGGCATGGACCAAACATCTCTAAATCTTGAGATGATCAAGATTCAATTTCTTATCATGCCATATCTTATATAGTATAGTAAGAACAAATTTAGAAAAAATCCTATTCAATAAATAAGCTACAGTAAGTAAAGCATGTTCCCAAAGAAATAAGAAAAGATCAGTGAATCTCATTATAGATCAAACCATATCCAATAAAGTTTGATTTCTCTGCTCTGACATCTCGTTAAGTTGTGGTATTTCAGGAGTAGTCCATTATAAGACTATGCTATTTCCTTTAAGATAATCCCAAAATTCTCCAGTAAGACATTCTTCTCCTCGAACTGATTGAATAACTTTGAGAAGTTTTTCGATTTGCTTCTATACTTTATATCTAAATTTTTAAACTTTTCAAAGACTTCAGATTTATATCTCATGGGATACATATACCCATATCATGAATAGTCATCGATAAATATAAGAAAGTAAAGATAACCATCCCTGGCCTGTACATCGAATGAGCCACACTTATCAGTATATACCAGGGTAAGTATCTTAGTAGTCCTATCCCTTTATCCTACAAAAGATAGTTTGGTCATATTTTTTTGAAGATAGGATTCACAAACTGGATAGGACTCAACAATCAATAAGCCAATAAGCTCATCTGTTGATCCTGAGATTGATTTTGATGATTCTAAAATATTGAGTATATTATGTATCTAATCATGTATTTTAAGAATGTGTGTAAAATTTTTCAAGTATTCAAAATAAAAAATTTCTCTCAAGAATAAATTCTCTCAAGATGTCATGCCAAAATACTTAAAAAAGCAAATTCATACATACTTGGATGGCTTGGTATGAAGAAAGTATGATTGAAAGAAGAGAAATTAAAATTGAAGGAAGCAATTATGTTTAAAAGAGTTTGGGATCAAGAAACTCAAGTTTGGAAGGTCAAACATTGAAGAAAAATGAAGTCAGGATTTTTTGAGATGTCTCGAATTTTTTTTGAGAGCTCTCGAGTGGTCTGGCATAATGAAATAGTATTCTTGCACAGTCTTGAGAGATCTTGAGTTGAACTCGAGACGTCTTGATTTCAAAAGACAGAAACTTAGTTTCTATGCTTTGAGAGCGAGAGGTCTCGCTGGATTCTTGAGAGGTCTCGTGGTTCCAACGAGACATCTCATAAAAAATCGAAAGATCTCGAAATCTGATGAGAGGTCTCATGAAAAATTGAGAGGTCTCGATCTACGTGGACAACCTTCAATGGATAGTTTTTCAGTGGCTATTTTTCAACCCCAACTGCTATTTCAGAGCTTCCAACAGCTAAGAACTTTCACTCCAACCTTCTTTAAAGGTATTTAAAGGTGAAGAATCAATTAGAAGAAAGAGATTAAGGGATTTAGAGAGAGAATCTTTTAGATTTTGTGAGGAATATTGAATATCTAAAGAAAAAAAAGAGAGGAGTGTTGTGCATAGATTTTAGTGAGCCTTCAAAGCAATCTTCTCCATCATCTTTCACATCCTCTCAAGCACAATTTGAAGAAAAGCCAAGCGTCAATCGAGCACATTATCGGCTTATTCTTTAGGATTTAAAAGAGCTTATACTCTATTTTTTATATTGTGCTGAAACATTACTTGTATTTTTTGATTTCTTTACAAGTTTCTTTGGGGAAAAGAAACTTGGAGTTTAGGCTTGTCCAAGCCTAAAATTGGACATTATAGGTTTTGATTGGTGATCCAGAAAAATCAATTGGATTATTAGTGAACCCGAAAAACTAACGGTGTTAGGTTTTGGTTGGTGCTCCTATGAAAATCAATTAGGTTTGTTTGTGAGCCTGGAAAAATAAACATATTGTAATCAAGGATAGATTATAGTAGAATTTTCAAGAAAAGCTTGGAAAGTGGACGTAGGAGCGGGTTGCTCCGAACTACTATAAATTTTTGTGTATTTGTGTTATGCTTTTTTCTTCTATCTCTCATATACTTTGCATGCTTATAATTCTTACTTTACTTTCATAGTTTGATTTTGTTATCTTAATTCTGTTGCTCATATTATATACATCTCATCCTCGCCACTTAGATTAAAATCAAAGCACATAATTGATTAGAGTTAAATTTGGTCAAAGCTTTTATAAGAATCCAATTCACCCCCCCTCCCCCCCCGTCCACTCTTGGGTTGCTACCTTTGGGCAATAATTGATATTAGAGCAAGTCCTCTGTTATTGATTATTAACCTAACAGTCTAGAGCTTAAGATTATGGCAATCCAAATGGAGTCTTTATTTATTGAAGGATATTCTATATATAGACCTCCACTTTTTAATGGCTCACATTATAGTTATTGGAAAGTACGCATGCGCATCTTCATACAAGCACATGATTATAACCTATGGAAAATTATAATCGATGGCTCACAAATCCCTAAAGCATTGAAAGAGCATGATAAAGAAATTGCCCAACTTAATGCTAAGGCCATGAATATACTTTATTGCTCCTTAGAGTTAAATGTATTTAATGCAATTTCTTCATGTATTTCAGCAAAACATGTATGGGAGAAATTGGAAAAAATTTATGAGGAAGCAAATCAAATAGAAGAATCAAGCTCCCATGAAGAAAAAGAAGCTCACCCCAACTTATGCCTTATGTCTCATGAGGATGAAAAGAAGAAAAAGAAGAAGAATGCATCAATTAAGGGGGAGCAAAGCAAAGAAGAAAAGAATGAGAAAAAGGAAGAAAGCATCAAAAATCCTTACTTGATGGCTCAAAATGATGAGGTAAACATTGATAATTCTTTTGAATTTATATTTGATGAGCTTTAAGAAGCCTTTAATGAACTTATGAATGAATTTAAAAAGTTAAGGCAGAAAAGTAGGGAGCTTAAAAAGAATAATTTTAATTTAATGGAAGAAAAAAATTCTTTAGCTAAAGAAAAAGAAAATCTGATTAGATCCAAAAATTCTTTAGATAAAGAAATTCTTGAGCTTAAAAAGAAAAATGATATTCTGAAATCTTTTCTAAAAGAAAATGAAAATCTTTCAATTGAAAAGAAAGAGCTCTTGGAAGAAAACAAGAAATTAAGAAGAGAAGTTGAGGTTTTGAAACCTATAGCTAAAAAGTTTACAATTAGCTTTGATAATCTTCAATCCATGGTAAAATCTAATAGGACTGTTTTCAATAAAACAGAAATCGATTTTAATACTTCAAGAAAACATCAAACTACAAAAGATATTCTTACAAGAGCTTCCATCAAAGATCATTCCTTTAAGTGCTTTAAATGTAATCAAATTGGCCATAAGATTTCGGAATACAACTTTAAAAGAATTGGTCAAATCTTGATAAGACAAATTTGGGTTCCAAAAGGAACCTTAAATACTAACTCCTATGGATCCAAGATGGCTTGGGTACCAAAAGTTTTGAAGTGATCTTGTAGGTTGGCCAAGGATCCAATGCTCTTAAAAGAAAAAAACATCTTTATTTGGATTCCTTGGATGTCAAGATGATGGATGATGATTATTGATATAATCTAAATCTTTTTTTTTCATCATACCATCAATGATTGTTAAAATTTTTTTTGATTGAATGAATCCTTTAATTAATATGCTTGCATATAAATTCCTTGCTTGAAATACTTCTTATGTTTAATGGATTGATTTTGATACTTACAATGAATTCTTATCATGTTATTGAATATTTTGATTTTAAAGAATAATATGCTCTCCTGTATATATCATGCTATGGATGAAATGGTTTATTTTAAAATTCAACATAATATTTTAAATCTTTCCATATCAATTTTATAATTAATAAATTTAAATTAAAAGATGCTTATTGAATATGAATGTTTAAATTGCTAAACCAATAAGAAAAACTAATTTTTGATATTTTCCCATAAAATGCTTAGATATTGAGATTCTCCTAAAAAGTGCATGACTTAAGTACTTGAAAATAAGACATTCAATTTATACAAGATCAAGTACTTGAAGTGTTAATTTGAATTGTATCTTAGGTTAACCCCTAAGAATTTCAAAACTTCCTAGTTGAATTGAACACATAAAGCCTTCATCCAGTTTTCTCTTGATTTGATCTTATTTAAATCGATTATTAGTAGTTGAATTGAACATATAAAGCCTTCATCCAGTTTTCTCTTGATTTAATCTTATTTAAATCGATTATTAGAACCCCCCAATTGATTATTTTTTATGATCTTCTTGAATCTTTTGAAGATGATATCTAACAAGATGTTTCAAGAAAGTTATCATTTATCTTCAGAGCTAAACTTTTAAAGAGAACTTTAGTTTTAAGTAATTGATATCAAATAGCTCACTATTTGCCATGTATTTGATTGATTTATCTTTTAGCAAAAAGAGAAAATGTCTTTATTTTAAATCTGATTTTGCACAGCTATATGTTTGATATCATATCATTTGAAACAAATTCAAAAATACATACCTTTGTTGAACCTAATTGCTTGATATTTCTTATGAAAAGGAAGAAATGATCTTTTTGAAGAATGACTAAAATTTTTTTTATGATTTGCCTTAACTAATTTGCTGATATCAATTCAAATTGATTTATCATTCTAAATTCTTAAACTATTTAACTTGAATCAATTCATCTTGATTTAGTTCAAAACTAAAATCATTGGTATCAAGCTGAATTTGCAAATTAATCTTTAAATGGTATTGAACCAAGAAAATCATTATTTGATCTAAAACTTAGTTTAATTGGTATCAAAAAAATCTTTCAAAGAAATGACTCTGTTTGTTAAAGTAAGGAAGAGAAAATATTAAAAAAGTAATCATTTAATAAAAAAGATCTTTAAAATTAAAAATATATTTTAAATTTTAAAATTTAAATTTAATTATTAAATTCATGTTGAATTTGCTTGATTTGAAATAAAGAAGGGAAGAAAGTTGAAAAATAAATTAATCTTGCTATAAGTATGAAAAATAAGGGGAGAGATATTTTCTAACTTGATTTGATTAAAAAATTTTTGACTAATTTAAAAATATATTCTTACTCCAAGGAATAAATTTTGAAATCCATTTGAAAATTTAAATTGGATCCCAAATTTCTCATGTGCATTGCAAAATTCTTATGAATTATTTATTTTGAAATAATATTTTACTCAAAGCAATGAATTTGAAAATGTGACTATCTTATGCTTTGATACTGTTTAGTTTACTTTGCTCAATACATTCTCGATACGTAGCATTTTCAAATCTAATTGACCAAAATTTTTTAAAAAAATAGTTAGAATATTAAAGTATATATTATGCTTGATTTCATATTCAAATATTTTGAAAAACTCTATTCCTCTTAAAACTTAAAAGTGCATATTTAAAAATCTGAATAAAATTCATATTCATTCAAAAAGAGGAAAAGCATATAATATTTAAATTCAAGCTAATTTTTAAAATTAAAATAAATATTTGAAACTTATTTTGAGTCAAATGATAAATTTTCAAAAGAAAGATAATTCATTTAAATTGATTTCATGAATTTAATACATCTCTCAATTTAATACTTTGATGTTAATTTTGATGACTCATATAAATTAATTTTTTGAACTTAATGCAATTCTTACTTTGATACAATCATATTATTAATTTTGATGATTATTTCTTATTTTTTTTTCATAAGCTTTTTGATGCTATCAAAATGGGGGAGTGGAATGTTGAGTATATGCTTGAAGAAACTCAATGAATTGTAGTGATACTTGAAATGAAAACTTAATACTTACTGATATGAATTGAAACATTTTTTTTATGAGTATATGAAATATGTGCAATGAACTAAAAGAATAATTGAGAACATTCATGAAGTACTCATTCATGTGTTTAATCTATACTTCATGATATTTTTTAGCAAAATACATAGAAATACATTATTTGCTTTTATTATGCATATACTCAAGATTTTGTCATCATCAAAAAGAGAGAGATTGTTGACCCTGAGATTGATTTTGATGATTCCAAAATATTGAGTATATTATATATTTAATCATGTGTTTTAAGAATGTGTGTAGGATTTTTTAAGTATCCAAAATAAAAAATTTATCTCAAGAATAAATTCTCTTAAGACGCCATGCTAAAATACTTAAAATAGCAAATTCACACATATTTGGATGGATTGGTATAAAGAAAGTATGATTGAAAGAAGAGAAATTAAAATTGAAGGAAGCAATTATGTTTAAAAGAGTTTGGGGCCAAGAAACTCAAATTTGGAAGGTCAAACATTAAAAAAAAATAAAGTCAAAATTTTTTGAGATGTCTCAAATTTTTTTCGAGGGCTCTGGAGTGGTCTGGCATAATGAAATAGTATTCTGGCGCAGTCTTGAGAGGTCTCGAGTTGAACTTGAGATGTCTCGATCTCAAAAGATAGAAACTTAGTTTCTGTGCTCTAAGAGTGAGAGGTCTTGCAGTATTCTCGAGAGGTCTCACAATTTCGACGAGACATCTCATGAAAAATTGAGAGGTCTCAAAATCTGATGAGAGATCTCATGAAAAATCAAGAGATCTCGATCTATGTGGATAGCCTTCAACAGATAGTTTTTCAACGACTATTTTTCGATCCCAACTGCTATTTTAGAGCTTCCAATGGCTAAGAACTCTCACTCCAACCTTCTCTAAAGGTATTTAAAGGTGAAGAATCAATTAGAAGAAAGAGATTAAGAGATTTAGAGAGAGAATCTTTCAGATTTTGTGAGAAACATTGAATATCCAAAGAAAAAAAAAAGAGAGGAGTGTTGTGCACAGATTTTAGCGAGCCTTTAAAGCAATCTTCTCCAACATCTTTCACATTCTCTCAAGCATAATTTGAAGAAAAGCCAAGCTTCAATCGAGCACATTATCGGCTTGTTCTTTAGGATTTAAAAGAACTTATACTCTATTTTTATATTATGCTGAAACTTTACTTATATTTTTTGATTTCTTTACAAGTTTCTTTGGGGGAAAGAAACTTGGAGTTTAGGCTTGTCCAAGTTCAGAATTGGACATTGTAGGTTTCGATTAATGATTCCAGAAAACCAACTGGATTGTTAGTAAACCCAAAAAACTAACGGTGTTAGGTTTTGGTTGGTGCTCCTGTGAAAATCAACTAGGTTTGTTTGTGAGCCTGAAAAAATAAATACACTGTAATCAAGGATAGATTATAGTAGAATTCTTAAGAAAAGCTTGGAGAGTGGATGTAGGAGTGGGTTGCTCTGAACTACTATAAATCTTTGTGTGTTTGTGTTGTGCTTTTTTCTTCTATCTCTCTATATACTTTGTATGCTTATAATTCTTACTTTACTTTCATAGTTTGATTTTGTTATCTTAATTTTGCTGCTCATATTATATATATCTCATCCTCATCACTTAAATTAAAATTAAAGCACATAATTGCTTAGAGTTAAATTTGGCCAAAGCTTTTATAAGAACCCAATTCACCCCCCCCCCCTCTCTTTGGATTGCTACCTCTGGGCAACACCATCCTTCTCTAATTTATTTATCCTTTCTTCTCCAACATAACCAAGCCTGAGGTGCCACAAATACTTTAGGTTAATCTCATCTTTGGATCTCTTAGATCCTATGGCACTTACTACTCTTGGAAACATTCACAAATACATCTATATGCAAGTGATAGAGTCTATCAATCATAAAACCACATGCAACCAATTTATTTTCAAAATAAATGAATAGTAGTCTTTATCCGAATTAAAAACATAACCATCTGATGCTGATGTAGAAATAAAAATCAAATTATTACTAGTAGCAGGTACATAATAACATTCTCTAAGTAATAAACTAAAACTAGACAGTAGTCATAGAGAATATGTACCAACAGCAATAGCAGCAACTCTTGCCCCATTGCATACCCATAGGGTTACTTTGCCTTCTCTCAACCTTCTACTTTTCTTTAGACCCTTTATTATAGTACACAAATGAAGACTAGAATCAAAGTCTATAACCCAACTAGAAGTAAAAAAGATCAAAAGGTTAGTTTTAATTATGAGCAGATCTAAAATACCTTCCAAAGATGTCCTTTTTATTCTTCAAGGATTCCAGGTATATGGAATAATTTCTTTTTCAGTGGCTATCAACATTGCAATGGAAATACTTTTCCTTATCACTAACCTTCTTCTTAGGAGTCTCCCTTTTTTGTTAGCTCTTGATCTTCTGTTTCTTCACGATCTTCTTCTTCTTTCAGTTTGAGTTTCTTTTGAAAGATGAAGTTTGCTCCATAATGAGAATCGTGTCCATTGAACCTTTTAAGGCCCCTTCAACAGTCACCAACATGTTCAATAGTTCGGCTAAGGTGCATTCAATCTTATTCATATGGTAATTTACTATAAACTATCCATACAGATAAGGAAAAGATTACAGGTTCAAATCCACTGGCAATTTCTTATATATGGTCATGCCAAGCTTCTTAAGCTCCTCTAAGTCCTTGATCATTGTCAAACAATCATTATGGATAGACTACGTTTGGTTAACTATCGAATGGCTTGGTAATATGGGGATATCCTGGTTGAAAACTTAGCTTAACTTCTTGAAACTTAAAACTACTTTTAGCTTCCTGAGCTAGTTTTTATAATTAGTCCTAGTTAGGTGGTTAGTTTCAAGTATGCAAGCTAGAGGGTCAGAAGCCAACATTTTATTCTTTTAGAAAGTAAAGATTCAAGTTAGATTTTTGTATTTGATCTGAAATTTTTTTTAGCATATTTTTAAAAATAAATGTGCCTCCCATTATTTCTTCAAATCTTTTATCTCTGATAGAAAAATAAAAATCCTTTATGACTAGAGTTTCAAGTAGATACAATCCCATCGATTCAATGCATCACCTCACCTAACAGTTATTGAGGATATGCAAACCAGTGAGTGGACAATCCTTGTCTAATGCTTCTTAAGTATATTACAGTAATTTTCAATCTCTAAGTTATGTAGGCCTCATCTAATAGTTATTGGCCTCATTTCTTAATTAAGTTAAACCCACCGTTCAATACGTATGCAAAGCTATCATTGGATTCCTCACCTAATAGTTATTGGGCCCAACCTCATCTTTATCCCATAGCATCTTATGCTGATAAAGTGGTTGCATCTTTTTGATGCAACTGACCACTGTGATCAGCTGAGAACAGTCAATATCGGTAGGACGCCCGTACATCTATAATAGTGGAAGACCGCTCGACTTAATATATTTAGAGAAGATTTAAATTTTGGACTTAAATTTTAGTTATTTATATCTAATGCAAATAAAATTTATAAAATATAAATAATAAAAATTGATGATGATCATGGATCTAAGAAAGGGATTAGCTCCAACCATCGAGCTGAATTGGGGTCTATGGGTCAAATATACAAGCACATGCACATCAATCGATTTGATCATCTTCAACTTCTTGATTTAATCATGACCAAGTTCTTGATCTAATTAACATCTTGATCCAGCCTCAACCGATTGCTCAACTTGATCTATGCTAGTTATTATTGTAGGCTTGCAATTGATCAATTATTGACATACAACCAATCACAAAATACAACCCATATGATACATAACATAATAATTAATTACAACCCTTTAAATTATATGAGACTCACAGATCTCCAAGTTACATAAAACTACTAATGCTCCATCCATCAAAAAATTAAAAAATTTTAAAATACAAGACTTGCACCTAGAAACATCACAAAGATCATAAAGGTTGCAATCCTATGATCATCACCTCATATATCCCATACGTGAACCACATGTATCTCATACATGAAAATAATAAAAATAAATCTGGGTATTAGACTAATCACTTAACATAGATTCGAAAACTTATCGTGTGATTAATTCACCATAATTTTTTTATCTTATCAACTATTGATATTGACTGATCAAATCAGTCAATAAGATCAAAATTGTCATTCTTTAAATCTTGTTAAAGGATCCACAATATCCAAATCAGTAATCTAATATTAAAATGTATGAGAGTGGCTCTAATACCATTGATCGAAACTAGGGATTGATATGCATAGCAGAAAGGAATATAAAAATTTTTAGGTTAGTATGTAGTAGATAATAATAAAATTTCAATTTTTATTATAGAGATCTCATCTCAAATCAATCCTGGATCCTGCATAGTTATTAAAATTAAGATTAAGAGAAAAATATCAGATCTTCACCATTGTGGGTAGCTGTTCACCATAATCTGATGATTATGGATGTCTTCTCAATTTTTTTGAAACTACACAAGTGTCTGACCTCTTTTTTAGCATGAAACCCCTTTGCGAAGGCGCCCCAACTCCTTAGCATGTCCAACTCTAGGGGCATGATGTATCTCTTAGAGGTGTGAAATGCTATCATGTGAAACCTCTTTTTCACCATGAGAAAGTTGGGTGTTGAACTCTTTTATTCCAAGGAGTCCCCAAGCATCCAAACTCTTTAGACATGAGAGAAATCTAGGATGTTAAGAGGTAGGTCGTCATGAGTATGGCGTAGATCAAAGGATTAGGCATGAGAGCTAATCTATTTTCTATAAGAGTCCTAGTACAATAGGTCTTTGACAAGTCAAATATGTTGACCAATCAAAGATCACTTTGTGAGGGACTTTAGGCACCAAGGTGGGCATCCAACTCTTGGATGTGCACCCTTCTCCCTTGGTGGCGTGAGAGAACCCTTGGTGCATACTTTGACTAGTCAACTCCTTATCTCATAAGAAGTCCAGGTGGTATGAAGATTCTAGGGTTTAACTATATACTAGCATTAAAATCCAAAATTCTTTAGGATTTTTCATAAATCCTAATTCAATTAGAACTTCTAAAACCTAATTTTAAGTTTCTGACTATTTTTTTTTGTACGTGATCCCATAGGTTCTATTATATCTGGTAATGAGATATATTATGATCTCTATCGATCAATAATATCATTGAAACTCTTTTAAATGGATTGAAATAATTTCAACTCACTCAATAAGATTATCAATCATCATGATAATTTTTATGAGTCCCATGATCCATCAGTGATGCCTAACTACATGTAGTGGCATTCCAGTAGAACAGAATGGATGAAACTTTAGGTGCAGTTATCGTGTAATACAATCCTTCTATCGTAAGTCTCGATTAGATGAAAGTTATGGAATTATTTATTAAACTTCATCATTTATCATATGTCAAATTTATTTGACTCAAGTTTTTAATATGAAAATGGTAGAAACTTTTTTCACTATTCACATTGCCCTAGCCAAGATCTTTTGAACTCAATCTCATAAATCATATAAGACCTTTTTCTTTATCTAACAAGGATGATAGATTCTATATAAGTATACACTCTATTCCTATAATAAATCTACTATAGCTAATATATATTGTATGGATCCATACGGCTAGGGACCAAGCATATGTACAGTCAAATTATAGCAACTCAATTATGAATAGCTAAAGCACTATAGGTCAAAAGACTAGTCATATTACTATAGCATCAAGTAAGTCACTAATGAGTAGGTAGATATCCAAGTGACTTTTCATATTGATCATACTTAGTACTCTTATTCTCTAACAACTACTTGCACTCTTGCTTCGATATTCCCATATTATAAACTCGAGATTTATCTACCATGAAAAGGGAAGTGATCTATGCACCAATTTTTCTAGATCAATCATCATCTCCATGATGATCTATTGATCGAGAGCATTTAGAAATTAATCACAAAGGACACATGCCTCAAATTCTTAATTTTTTAGAATATATGTCATCATATTATTAATTTTTTGGATAATTCATGGACATATAAACAACATAAATAGAATAAAAACCCAATTTCATTAATAATGAAAAAGTTGAATACAAAATTATGTCCTAGAATAAAAATGTGTCAGCTTGATTGTCTTCTAGAGCATACATCTAATACTAAGAACTTAACTGGTGTCTTGCATATGTCTCTTCTAGTCAATACATACTACATTAGGCTAGGCTATTGCAAAGTCTAGGTCAGTTTAGTTCTAACCTAATATTGCAATTAGTGGTGTTTTGGCATAACATATTTCACATTAACACTGTATATATGCTAGCACAATATTTATTAATGCACCTTATGAGAAGCACTTGGATTTTAAAAAACATCTGTCATTATGATTTGTCTTCTAGAGTTGGATTTGATATTTGAACTCCCTTGCTTGTGCATTGTTATTCTATTCAATTTTATCTTCATTAAAATTTGATCTTCATTAAATCTTAATTACTTTAATATTTGGTGTAAAAAATATTGATGGTATTAGGTGAATTGTTGAAATTATTGCTACCAACTAGAAAAAAGATGGCAAAATTCTTCTCTTTTAACTAAAAGATGCGGATGTCTTATACATATGAAGATAGGCTATAAGTACAACCTCATAAGCGAGGGCTCTTGGGTCAAGGTTTATTTTCTAGATTATACTATATCAATATTATAAGTGATTCATCTTGAAACCGACTATAGCTAACATGACACAATCGACAAATCACCTAACACAAACCACCTATAAAGTCCTCATCTCAACCAACCAATTTTTGCCACATGACCATTATTGAAAGATGCATGATGATGTCTGAATCTCTTACCACTTAGTTAAAATTGGCCCACAACTGCATAATGACCTTCATAATTATGAAATACGCATCTCATTGTATCTTCTAGATGTGCAAGTGATTATCCTCAATGGCCTCCCTCGCACATCCCAAGATTCTGATCATGCCAGGCTCCAGCCCTCATCTATATAAACCACTCCCCAGAGTTCCTCCAAGTAAGTCGAATCAAGTCTAATCTAGCTTTAGGTCTCTAAGTCCCAAGTCAAGTCCATATAGAGCATAGAGCAAATGATGGTAGGGACTTTATCTTCTTTTCTCTCTTCATCTTCCTCACGGACACATTGACATGAACTCTGGATCACTCTTTCTATCTTTCACTTAGAACCTCTACTATTATCCTGACATGATTTGACTTAGGGATTGGAGGATCCCCATCAAAAAACCATCGACAAGTGGAATTTCTCTACTTATTATGTTTCAAGGTTGATCTGAGCATTGGAGCAAAGATTCGATAATCATCAACCACTGAGATCTTTGGTTAGCTATCTGGTCTCTTGACCACCTCATCTAGCTCTCAAGCTCACCATTCAGCTCATCAACTTGAGTTAGACTGATCCTTAGTGATAGTAGATTAGCTCTAGAGGAAGGATCTTAATCCAATCATTGGAGATTCTGCTCAACAACAACCATCATAAGATCTAAGAAAGCACAAGTTGCACCATCCACCACTCATCCCAATGTACCTATGGAGTCTGATGGTTTTGTACAAAGCCCTTGAAGGTCTCTACTTTCTCTTGAGGTATAAATGGTCTCGACAATTACTGTCAAGCAATTCTAACTCCTTTTGTAGAAGGTGTAACCCTTGACCAAAGTGGTGCAGGGCCTACAATAGGTGGTTACGCAGTAGCAGTAGCAACAAAAGACTCATGTGTTAGGCAATCCTATAACCCTAGCATGCCCAAGTCTTCCAACTCCATGGAATCTAGAGTAGAGCCATCACTCCCACTCCCTCAACTTTGGGAGGCCTCCCCACAAGAATAGATCCTCTCATCGAAGTCCAGAGTAAGCCTCCCACCACCACCATCCTCATCCATAGAGTTTGAGAAAGGAACCACATAGCCATCACTCTTGTCCACAAAGCTCTGGACAAGGTGAAGAGTGCTCACCCTCCACTTTTCTTCTTCTTCTTCATAGGAACTCGACTACCAATGATTCTCTATCCTACCAACCTAAGGAGGCTTCCATGAGATGAGATGACCTCAATCGAAAGCTATAAGAATCTTTTCTCTTGCTGTCTTAAGCTCAGCTTCGAGGAAGCTGATCTTCACAGTCAATGCCCAGGACTTATCACTGGCATTTTTTCTAAGCTCGGCTAGCTCTTTCTCAAAATTATCTTTTTTAATATTGAAGCTCATAGAATCTTTCATGTGTAGCTTGCAGAGGTGAGTGACCTCAATTGTCTTCCATCTTCTTCAACATTTTCTTCAGGTGATGAATCTTTCTCTTTAAACTTTTGATTATGGGTTTTAGAGGGATGCCTTAAGGTAATGGCTCGACGTCATTTGGAGATGACTAGCCTTGACTACGATCACTGGAAGGGTTCTGAACAACATCCACCATGACATAAGTGTAAAGAAAAAGAAGTTCAATTTCATTTCTCAAAGCATTTAGCATACATCAAACAAAAAAAAAGAAGAGAGGTACAAGTTGACAATAATTTTTAGACCTCGATCGATTCAGAGGCGGGCGAGGTCAGTGTATTCTTTGCAGCTTCAGGCTCGAAAATGAACTCGAGAGCTCTAGCTGCAGGTTCGAGAGCACGCAAGGTAGATTCGATGACTGGAGAGGTAGCACCGGTATTGAAGGGACCAGCTTCTTCATGGGGTTCGTCTGTTAGAAGGTCGAGGTCCACTTCAGAAAAGTTCTTTGCAACCCTCCTCATGCAGATCTCGAACCCCTCTAAGAAAGCTTCTTGGACGAAAGCAATCTTAATGTCCTCCATTGCTTTGGAGGACTTGAAGACCTTGACAGCCCACTCCCTCTCATCACTGACCTCCTCTTCGGCCTTCCTCCTCCTGTCCTCAAAAAGGATCAAGGCTGCCCTCAACCCCGTAGAAGCTTTCTCTTCTTTCCGCAGCGCCTTCTAAAGGCACTCAACTTTAGCGGTCTATATCTCCGAGGCCACCTTCAAACAGTCAACCTTAGCCCGAACCTTTTCATTCTCCACCTGAGCCTTCTGAAGGGCTTTAGAAGCCTTGGCCTAGTGGAGATCGGCTATGTTTGAATTGGCAAATAAGTAATGCCCCAGCTGTATGATAAAAAAAAAAAAATTAAGTTAGAACTTCGGAAGCGCATCCTTCGCGTGAATAAGTTCGGGTGAGATGGTTACCTCAAGGTAGGTGGTGAAGGATTCATTGAACCTCTCCGCATCTTCTATCCAAACCATCTTATCGACGATGTGCGGGAGGACATTGCCCTTTATCAGAGTTTGAATGACCTCCCGATCATCCAAACAAACTTGCTCCTTGTCGGAGCCTTCACCATCTGAGTTTTCGATCGCCCTCCTTGTCTTCTTTCTGACAACCTTCTTCTTCCCCTTCTTCTTCTCAGTGACCTCATCCTGATTAAGAGGTGCAAGGATGGCATCCTCATTAGGCAAGATCAGGCTCGGTACTACCACGATAGTTTTTGGAATGGGTGCGGCCTGGATCGGCATGGCTGGGACTGGCTCTTTGGCACGAGCCTTCTTCGATGGCTCTCCAGTGGTGCTGCCCTTTCTCTTCAGTGACTAGATCCCCTACGACAAGCAGTTTCACTCCTTCGGAGTCATCACTGTGGTAAAAAAGAAGAAGAAGTTAAAGTCAGAAAAAGAAAGAGGGCCATGTACAGTTGGCAGGTGACAGAAGACTACCTACTGGATTAAAAGGATTGAGATCGAAGTTGAATAAGGTTTGATCATCTGGTAGCCTAGAAACTGGGGGAGCTCAATAATTCTTTAGTCTATCAACCAAGTCCTGATCCTCTTTCTCAAGTTTGGAAGCTCGGCAGATTGAATTCCTTATGTCTCCTCAGGAAGAAAGTCCTAGCTTTAAAGAAAGATATGAGATGAAGAAGAACTTCTCCTTCCAGTTGTGAATGGAAGAAGGAGCATCCTTAAGCAACTCCTTCTTATCAAATTGAGGAGACACGTACCATCAATCTTTGGCGATCGAATGGCATTTGAAAGTGAACAAGTTATGGAATAAGAAAATGGAAGATCGGATGTCGGCCATAGTATACAAAGAGTGAAATCCTATGATGAACCTAAATGAATTTGGTGCCACAGCGGCAAACAAAATGTTTACTTAAATAGATGGACTACAAAAGAAGATATCGATAGCTGAAGTCCTGCACGGAGGGTTTCAATATACAAACAAGTCCAGTCAGGAGGGGAGCAAGCTCGGTTGCTAGGTCTGGATAATTCAAGCTCGTACTTAGAAGAAATTCCGAACTGGATCCTAGTTAATGAAAGATCTTCAGGCCAAAGTTTATAGAGGATGGTAACAGGGATGAAGGATGGCCGAGGTACTTCTATAGGTTCGGAGTCCTTATGGGAAAGATCCATTAATGCCAAGTGAGCTGAGCTCCTAGAACAAGTTGATCAGGATCCTTTAGAGGATATGTGGATAAAACTAAAGTAGAGAAATTTCTCCAAAAAAATTAAGAAAAATAAGATTTGAGACTCTCGTGAAGCAACCAGATGGACAAAGATGCCCAAGATAGGAATAATCAAAAAGGAGGGTTCAAGAACTGACCTAAGTCGATGGGGAAGAATGGAGAGATGGCGAGCTTGATAAAAATCGAACGAGAAAATCCTTGAGAGTTGAAGAAGATGGTGGTTGACACTGGTACTCGAGAGCAGAAAGGATATGAAGATCGAAGGAAAAATAGAAGGAACCAGGGCGAACTGGAACCCAAGAGGGAAGAGATGAGCTTAAATAACTACAAGAGCCTGAGGTAGTTATGATTGCAGGTCTTTTTTGGTCGATCTTAGCTTAACGCATATCCCACTCATCATGGCAGGGGGTTGGTAGTGGATGAAATCTTAATTGCATTGTACCTAGGGCAGCGCTTTGGTGGGAGTTTCAAAATTTATCTTTTTGGATCACCTCGTGATAAAGATGTTTCAGTGCCAGCATGATAAATGCCAAAACTTTCTTTTTGATGGATACAAAAAGAGGAAAAGGACTTCGACATTTTGGTATTCATGCCTCTTTACTTTCTTCCTTCAAATTTTGAACTCGAGAGTAGGGGGACTTGTGTTAGAGGCAAACCCTCACTTGCTAAAGTCCAATAGGATGTCAGGTCTTGGGATGACCTTATCCGACGATGATAATCATGGCTAACTTTGGCTAGTGTGAAATTCCTACTTAGCGCTAAGATCGTAGACCTCCAACGTGGACTTGTTGGCTGACCTCCTGTGTTTCGATCATCAACTTTCTTAGATAACCCCAGAACCTACAAGGCCTTATAGATTTCACCTAGATGAGCTCGAATGGTAATGGCGGTCTTCTAAGCAATCAAGTGTTCAAACCCAACATAACCTGGCTTGATGACAGAGCCTCTTCTTGGACGAACTTCGGCAACCTATGAAGAGTAGAGAACCTCTAAATTCTTGTATCGAGAATTTTGGATATGTTGGCAAAAGGGCCCTATCCCTCCTTTATTAGCCCTCTGACGACCTCAAGAACGGTCGAGCTTCAAAGAAATGGATGGATGGCAAAAGTATCCTAATTGTCCACCCCTAGTGATCGTTGATCGAGTTCTCTCATCAGCCAAACTCCTCTCAATTGCTAGACAACCACCTAGAAGCCGAACTCCCTCTGACCTTCGGTCTACTGGACTCCTCTAGCATACACATACTGGACTTTTTCACTAGTCTCCTCCTAAACAATCTCCTCTAGTCGCACCCCTTTCGGACGATCTCCTCCAGTCGCATTCCTTCTGGATGATTTTCTCTAGCTAAACTCATTATAAATGAATTTCATTCGATCAACAGGCAAGCTTCTTTCGACCAACCTCCTTTCATTCGATGTTCTTCCAGTCGACCCCTCCCAAGACAGCCTTGCGCTAATAGAACTCCTTCCAGTTGAACCCCTTCCAGTCACCCAAGCAGGCTCTCTCCAGTTGAATTCCTTACTATTGCCTAGAAGGACCTCATCCTCTATGCAGATTCAACTCCCAGCTTAAGACAAATCGATCAATATATGGATAACCTCGAAGAAGTTCGAACTTCTTCAAAGCTATTGTGGTATGAAGCTCTTCGTCGCCAATAGATGCTCCATCTGAACTTCGGATATTGCTCTCCAACAAGCTAGCACATCACGATAATAGACACTATCCTCCATAACAAACTCCACGTGGTCTCGAACGGCCCACTACCAGATGGTTATGGCTATCACTATCAGTTTATTACAAGCTTCGTCTACAAAAGGGATCCTCCAGATATGTTTTCTCTAGACTCTCATTCTTCTTCTCATTATCCTGCTCCTTAATTTTTTTAGCACTCTATTTTTGTTGATCAGAAGAGCTGACTTGATCGTCGGAGGGTCCTATCGGAGCCGCCACCCCCGACTCTAGATGAAACTTTATTTTGCAGATCACCGACGGTGACCTCTTCTTTTCTAACTTCAACTCGATCCGATATCAATCAGATTTTGCACCAATAGGATTCACATTCTCAAAGGTGTGTCATCAGTCAAAATGTGATATTTGACAAAAAGAGCATCATCTTGAAGCCAAAAAGTATAGATGAAGTTGTGAAGACAACACAAGACAATATAGGAAAGCTCTCGGATATAGGTGATTTGCCCTCAACATCAACCTTGGGTCGTGTTCAATTTGAGGTGGAGTTAGGCAAGCATGATGATACACCTATCGAGTACCAGCATGGAGAGTGATCTATCTTGAAAGAAGTATAGAGGCAACCACAAGCAGCAGACTTGTAGGATACCATAAGAGGAGTGGCACTGCATAAGCCAAAGCATATTATTCATAAATCGATGCAATATGGCATTGATGAGACTATCTCCTATGCTCTCATCACTACCAACGAAGATCCAAAAAGTTTTGAGGAGGCCATGGAGAGTTCAGATTAGGAGTCATGGATGCTGACCATGATGGAGGAGATGGAGTCTCTTAAGAAAAATCGAACATGGCGGTTGGTGGATCTACTAGATGATGCTCAATCCATTAGCTCCAAATAAGTTTTCACCCAAAAAAAGGCACCTTCAGAGCAAGGTGGAGTGAGGTACAAGCCTAGGCTAGTAGCCAAAGGATACTCACAGAGAGAAGAAATTGATTACTCAAAAGTTTTCTCTTCGGTTGTTAGATATACGTCCATCAGGATAATGTTGAGTATAGTTGCTGCTTATAATTTGAAACTAGAGCAAATGAACGTTAAGACAACATTCCTCCATGAGAATTTGGAGAAGAACATATACATAGAGCAGCCATAGGGCTTTAGGGAGCCTGGGTCAGAGGGAGAGGTTTGTTTACTAAAAAAATTACTATACGAATTGAAGCAGTCTCTTAGATAGTGGTACAAGTGGTTTGAAACTTATGTGAGAAGTATTGGACTTTTCAAGTATGATCATGATCCGTTTGTATATGTGAGGTCTCTGGAAGATGGATCTTGGTTATACTTACTCTTGTATATAGATGACATGCTGATAGCATGCAAGAGTAAGAAAGTTATGCCGAAGTTGAAAGGAGCTTTATCTCATGAGTTTGGGATGCAGGACTTAGGCCTACAAAGAAGATCCTTGGTATGAAAAGCATCAGAGACAAAAATAAGATGCTACTGCATCTATCTTAGGAAGGATATATCAAGAAGGTCTTGGAGAGATTTGGAATGAAGGAAGCCAAATCGGCTGAGCTACCACTAGTCGAGCATGTCAAACTCTCTAAGATCATGTCATCATAGACTGAGATAGAGATTTAGGAGATGAAAAAGGTTTCATATGCTTCTGGTGTGAAAAGTATTATGTACTCTATGGTATGTTGTAGGCCAGATTTAGTCCATGCAATGAGTCAAGTGAGCAGATTTATGGCTTAGCCTAGGAAGGAGCACTGGAGAGCACTGAAGGATATCTTCAGATACTTGACAGGTTCAATTGGGATCGGCATCTACTATGGTCAGTGGAAAGGTGCTAAGGAACATCCTAACATGTCTAAGAAAGCTCAAGGGCTAATAAAGAGATTTATGGATACAGATTTTGGTGGAGATATGGATACTCGATGTTCAACTACAAGTTTTGTATTCAGTTTATATGGAGGTCTAGTCTCATGGAGATCTTACTTGCAGCCAACTATGACCTTATCCACTACTGAAGTAGAGTACATTGGCATCACGGAGGTAGCGAAGGAGGCTCTATGGTTGAAGAGCTTGGCATTGGAGATGGAATTCCCATGAGATACAGTCAAAATGCATTGTAATAGCCAGAGTGCTTTATTACAGAATTATGTATATTATGTGAGGACCAAGCACATTGATATCAGATACCATAGGATTAGAGAGCTAGTAGAGGATGGTGAAGTGAAGCTGGTGAAGGTTTACATCAAGAAAAATCTAGCTGATGTACTCACAAAAACACTTTCATGGAATAGCTTTTATAATTGCATGGTATTGATGGGGTTGATGGATAGAGCCTGAGTTCACAAGAATTTGGGAGCACTAAGATGGAGATTGTGAGCTCAAGTATGGTGCTCTCAAGCCTTGGAAGCAGGTGAAAAGAGAGCAAGGAGCGAATGGAATCAACCATCGAAAAGCTTCAGCAAATGCTTTAGAAAAGCTAGCTTGATTCTTGTCAAAGCCAGCCCAAATTCTGAGAGAGCTAGCTCGAGCAGAAGTCCAGAAAGTGTATCAGTCTGATACGTTAGAAGAGCTGGCTTGATTCCTATTAGAGCTAGCCCAAGTAGAAATCGAGCCAGCTCGAACCCTAAGAGAGCCGGCTTGAGTAGCAAAATAGAGAGTGGTGATTTGGACTTTCGTAGGAGACATCACCATCGAGCCAGCCCGATTGCTGATCGAGCTGGCTTGAGCTGTGAATAGAATAGAATGTAATTTTTATTATGGCTTGGGATTGGGTTTAATCCTAGAAACTTAAGGCCTTATTTTGTAAGGTCCTAAGGAGGGCTAACCTATGGATTAGACTGGGATTTGTCCAATGGATGTGTGCATGGGAGATATGGGTGTATATGGGCTCGGAGAGTGCATCACATTAGGTTAGTTAAGAGAATTTTTTAGGTTGCATCTTATTTGACCAGGTATATATATTGTGTACTGAGTTTTGTAAACTAAGCACGAAATCAATACAAGCCTTTTCTCCCTAAAATCTCTCTTCCTCTCTCGTTCTCTCCATTTTTTTCACACCCTAAGATTTGCTAGAGTTTCAACAAAATGGCCGTCCCTTTTCTCGGATCCTTGTTGTTTCTATAATCATCGAGTAGCAAGGATTATTCCCAACAAATAATGCTTAAAATATCCTCATAGTAGGGAATATTCCTTAAAGCCTCAAGAAATAGAAGAACCCAACTATCATGTACCAAGTATTAGGAAAAAATTGGGCCAAGAAAAGTTGATACTAATTCAATAGCTATAAAAAAAATTAGAGATATTAAGAATCTCAAGCCAGCCTTCAGAGTCTCCTTAGACAAGGCCATTTGATTTTCTCAATGAAACGTCATCCAACTAGAAGGGCTAGGTAACTCGATAAGCTAATGCTGAGGAATAGGGTATTCAACGTGGATCCATTCAAGATCTGCATCCTCAAAAATGCTTTTTATAGCATCCAAACCCAAGGAAACCTTAGATGAAGCCTCGCCCTACCTTTCCTTAGGAGAGTCTCCGTCGAAGGACACAAAGAAAGATAAGGAAAAGAAGGAAAAAGAGAAAACAAAGGGATAGAAGGCCAAGAAAAGAAGATGAAGAAAGACTTGGGAACCTACCAAATAGCTACAAGAGATAGGGGACTTCAATAGGGACTCGATGGACACCAAAAACCAAATGATGGGGGTGGACAATGATAAGAGTCTCCCTTCTTCTCCGACAAAGATAGACAAATAGCCAAAAGTGATAGATGATGTATGCTCCAAGCCTTATATAGGACTCTAAAGGCGCTAGATCAATGCAGCCATTCAAAAATTCATGATCCAATCAAGAGGCACATGTCAACCAGGCATTCGGTTTTGAAGCATCACTGGGATCACAAGCAGCAAAATGTCCAATCATTCTATCAAAAATCCCACCGTTCATGATACACTTTAGAAAGTACAAACAACGACATGTCCATAATTAATGCAAGGTCTAGAAACTTCATGCAACATTCTCAAATAGACAACTACAGTGGTATGGCTTATTATATGGCTCCATAGCTCAACCTTGACATTCAGCTTTACAGCTTGGTTTATGGCTTTGTGGCTCCATTCTGTGGCTTGGTACATGATAGCATGGCTAATCATCTTGGTTAACTCTTCTACTTTCGTCGCCTAAGCTACCATGACACCTCAGTCTCGAAAGTGAGGGAAAAGTGATACACCTTGGAACCGACCATAGCTAATGTGGCACAATCAACCTATCAGAGCCTAACATGAACTAGCGACAAAGTCCTCAACTCAGCCAATTAGTTCCATCCATGTGGCCATCATCGAATCTCCCACCACTCAGTTACAACTTATCCATAGCGATATAATGGCCTCCATAACTATGAGATGTGGATCTCATCGTATCTTCTAGACATGCAAGCGATTATCCTCGATGGCCTCTCTCACACATCTCAACATTCCATTTATGATGGGCTTCAAACCTCGCCTATATAAACCATTCCCCTGGGGTCCTCCAAGTAAGTCGAATCAAGTCTATTCCAGCTGTAAGTCTTTAAGTCCCAAGTCAAGTCTATATAAAGCATAGAATAGAGGGTTGCAGAGACTCAAACCTGTTCTCTCTCTTCTTCTTTCTAGTGGCCACACTAATATGGACATTAGATCTTTCTCTACCTTCCACTCAAAATCCTCATTGTTATGCTAAGTTAATCTGACTTAGGCATCAGAGAGTTCCCTACTAGAAAACCTTAGAAAGTGAACTTCCTTTGCTTATGATGTTTTAGAGCGAATCTGGGTGTTGGAGTGAAGATCCAGCCATCATCAATTACTTCGAGATCTCTGACTAGCTATCTGGATCACTTGATCACATCATCCAGATCTCTAGCATACCATCTACCTCATCCAACGAAGTCAAACGGATCCTTGGCAACAACAATAAAGTAATTATTTCCTAGAGGCAGCAACTCAAGAGGAGAGGGGCGGTGAATTGGGTTTATTAAAAATTAACTTAAATAATTTGTATCCAAAAATAATTCAAATAGTGTTTATGGAGAGATAAGTAGGAGATTTAAGTTGCAGTAGAAATAACAAGATAAGCACAATAACACAATCATAAATACATAGAATTTTATAGTGGATTGGTACCAAACCCAACACCTATGTCTACTCTCCAAGTAAACCTACTTAAGAATTCCAACTATAATCTCTTCAAGATTACAATTTGATTATTTTCATAGGTTCATAATTCAATCCTATTGGTTTTCACTAGCTCACCAACTATAATCTTATAACTGATTATTTTCTTCTAAGCTTACAATCAATCCTGATTGATTTTTTTAGAGATACCAATTAAAATCATATACCATCCAATTTTAGGCTGGGACCAATCCCAAGTTTCTATGTCCAAGAAACTTGTTACAACAAAATAAATAGAAATATATAAGAAATAAAGTTTAGAAATAATAAAACTAATTTAGGCTTTGAAGAAGTCAAGGTAGATGAGCTTTTAATGCTCAGACTTCTTCCTTAATTACTTGAGAGGTTGAGGCAGCCTTTAATAATTTTTCTCAATGGTAGTTAGCTTAAATTAAAGCTCTCTGCCTCGTTTTTTGACTAATTGAGTGTAGGAAGGACTAAATTTAAGACACTCTTTAATTTCTTCCTTTTTCTCTTTGAGTTTCTCATACTATTCTCTTGAAAATAGCTCAATAAGTTTCTTGAACATTGAGAGCTTTATTCTTTCTATGAATCCTTTATATTTAAGGCCTTAAAAAAACCTTCACTTAATGCTCTAGCCATTGGAAGCTTAAAAAAAGCTGTTAAAATGAATTTGAACATGTTTGGAAAATTTTGGAAAACTAGCTTTTATTATGTTAGAATTCTATGAGTCGACTCACTTAGGCTCTTAGTCGGTTAACCTTCAACGGTGAGTCAGCTAAGTAAAACTCTAAGATGGCTTAGCGATAGATGCCAAAAGCCCATCATTCTATCTATGCTATTTGTCGGAGACTAGGTTGGCTTAGATCCTATCTTAGTTGGCTAATTCGAATCCTTAGTCGACTAACTAATTTTTTGAATTGGCTTAGAGGACTTGCTAATTTTTATTACTCTCTGTACTTTTTTATCTCTAAGATTAAGTCGGCTATCCTCCTTCTTGAGTTAGCTAAGCTCCAGACTTGGTCAACTATCTTGATCACAAGATCAGCTAAGAAAAATACTTTAAATTTTCATCTTTCTATCTTCATACTGAGTCTGAGCTTGAGTCAGCTATCTAAAAGCTTGAGTCGACTAAGATCCTGTCTTAGTCGACTAAGATAAAAATATAGTTAGCTAAGAGACTTGTTCTAATTCTTTTATGATTTATGTCTTTCCCTTAGACTAAGACTGGGTTGGCTAAGCTTCAATCTGAGTCAACTCAGTTCTGTGTCAGATGTACCATAAGATGTTTTAGATAGCATTCGTTGATCCAGCTTGCTTCTAGGCTAAACTTGCCTTCTCAAACTTAATTTGTGCATATATGGGCTTGTTGAGGGGTACTTCTAGACTAAATTTTTCTTTCAAATATTTGAGTTCTTTGCTTCCAACTAAAGGTCTTAGATTTGGAAACATACATATTCTTAAGAGGACAAGCCTTTTTGAGTAAAATAATTGAGCATATTGAGAAATCCTACAGTTACTCTCAAATACATCATTAGTAAGCATAATTTGTACTCAAACATTTTTAACGTCGTCAAAATCAATTCTAGGACTAATAATCTCCTTCTTTTGATGATGACAAAATTTTTTAAGTACTACCTTTCAAGCATTAAAAGAGTTTAAAATTTTAACAAGTATATATCATATATGCAATAAAACCCCCTCTTTCTTATGTAAAAAAGGCAGAATTATTGCGATGATTTAGTCAAAGAGTTTTTCAGACAAACTCCTCATTTCTTGTATAATTGAGCAAACTTTCAAAATTTGCAAAAGTCATTCAATTTGAGCAAAACATTTGATTCACTCCCTTTTAGTTTCAATTCTTTTAAGTCTTATTATCTTTTCTTATTATTTCTCTTTATCTACTTCATTTACAATGTCTTCTCATTATATTCCCCCTTAATATTACAAAGTTATCTCACTATACATATTCCTTATTTCATTCTCCCCTTTTTTTCATTATCAAAAAGTGGGCAATCTTATATTTAATTCATTACATAAATATTCAATAATAACAACCATCAGATGAAGAAAGTACACATTCACTTGAAGAAAAGCAGAATATAAAAGTTTTATATAATTATAAGTGCTTGTCCTTTATAAAATGAGGCATAATAGAGGATCAGGCATACAAAACAAAAGAGAATAAAACACAATAGTATGCAAGATTTGATGGATTCTAATGGTTTTAACCTAGAGAAGGTGCAGGTTATGGGGTGGATGGTAGGATGGAATTCGATGGCTTAGAGAGACATCTATGCTCATCTAAGGCTTCCTTGACAGCAGATTTGATAATAGTGCTCAAGGAGCCCTTAATCCTATTGTAAACATGCTATACAATCTCCTCTAACTGATCTTCTACTAATCTGATCAAAGGGGGAGCAAAAGTCTTTGGCTGACTGGGCTAAGCCAAAGAAGTGTCGACTTGTTATTCCAATGGCTCAATCACTGTATCAGTTCTTTCTCTTCCTTCTTCTTCTTTTTCTCTCTCTTCACCTTTCTTGTACCTATGATTGTCAACTTTAGTTATCCCATTCGCCTTAAGATATTTTATTGTAGGTGTCAAAATATTGCGGCCTCCTTGATGGCTCACCTTCCAAGCTCACACCAAATTCTCTTAAAACTAAGATGAGGATCGTACCATAAGGGAGTATAAGCTTTGCTCTAGAAGATGCATCTTGCATTACCTTGATCATCAATGCAGGCAAGTTGAAGAAAAGTTGCTGCTTAATGATGTGGCGCATAAGAATCACATCCCTCTCTGTAACAAAGTCAAAGAGTCCAATCCTTGGGATAAAGATTCTAGCCATCATGTAATGTAATAGTCTCATTTCAGCCAACAAACAACTAGCAAGGACTTCTTCAAAATTAACCATATCATCTCTCTTTAAAATAGTCTTAAGTCCACTGTACTTGTCCATATGATGTCTACATCGACTGTGGGATGAATCTTTACTCCTTTCACTGCCATCTTAATAGAGCTGACACCCCCTTTGCTATTCCTATAGAATTTTTTGACTAAATTTAGGTATGTTGGATGGTTCAAAGTACTTAAAAATTTCCAATCTTGACTTTTGATCTTCCTTCTTTTCTCAAATCCCTTAAGACTTGTTTAGTTTGTGGAAAGAACTTTTCTGCTTAGAAAATAGCTTTCCAGAAAGTAACTTCATGTGAAATTATTTTTTAAAAATAAAATTTTGGTATATTTGATTAACCATGAAAATATAACTTATTGAAGAGTAACTTATGTTTGGTTGAGCATCCATTTTTTTAGAAAGACTATGTAAAATACCTATTATATCCTTAATAGATATAAGACCATATATTTTTGCTTCTAAACTTTATATAAATAATAATATTATATTTATATTATTATAAAATAATATTATATATTATAATATAATATTAGATCATAATAATTTATTATATTAATATAATACTAATATATTATTTATGTTAATATAATATTAATATTTTAATAAATAAATTTATGGATATCTTAAAAAACATAATATTATATTAATATAAATATTGATATATTAATATAAATACTATATTAATATTAATAAAATTATTATATTAGTATAAATATTTAAATATAATAAATATTATAATATTTATATTTATATTTATATTATATTTATATAAATATTAAGATAATATTAATATTATATTATATTATTATTATTTAGTATTTCATCCTAACTATCTATAATATTTTATAAAATCTTAGCTATAGATCTTAAAAAAATATTTTAAAAAATAAAAAAGCACCACCATTTTCCATCCCATGGAAAGTATCAAAATCTACCTTCTTCATAAATTTTTACTTTTTATGAAATATAAAAAGTGACTTTTCATGAGAAGAGCTTTTTTTATTCTCTCTGTTCTTAAAACTTCAACTAAACTAGAGGCTCCCCCTCCATTTTTTAGGAACTGTCTCTTCCCCCCTCCACTTTTCATGAACCAAACGAGTCCTTAGAGTGTAAGAAACTAAAATCAATATTTCTCTTGATAGTTACTATTGACTCTATGATTGATTTTGATGATTCTAAAATATTGAATATAAATAATGCTAATTATATATTTCAAGAATGAATGTAGATCTTTTTAGATATTCAAATTGAAGAAATAATCTATGAAAAAGATCTTCTTAAAATATATTAAATCAAGAACTTTAAAAAAAAAAATTCAAGATTCAAACTTAGTGGAGTCGACCCCAGATGCATAGGAGCCAACCCCTGCACTAAAATAGGCTTAAAAATGAAGAATTCTAAGTTTTAGGAAGGACAAAGGTCGACCCTAGGAGGATTGGAGTCGATCCTACCATACTGGAGAAGACTGGGCATGGTCTCAAGTGGACTTGTACCCTATAGGAGCTAACTCTCTCAGAGAAAGATAGAGAACTCAATTTTTTAGGATGCCTGATTGGAGTCGACCTCACCAAAATTGGAGTTGACCTTAACAATCGAGCTGACTTTCTCAAAAAAAATATAGAGAACACTATTTTTAGATCTTGAGTTCGAGTCAACTCCTAGGACAAACAAGTCGACTCGAAGGTAATTGAAGTCAACTCTTGAGGAATTGGAGTTGACCCTAAGATTGGGATAGGCATAATTATAACTAGTTTTCTACAATTTCTCTAATGGTTATTTCTCCACTCCAGTAGCTGGTCCAAAGTTTCCAATAGTCAGAACTTATTCTTCAGCCATCTTCAATTAAAAGTATAAAAGGCTCAAGAAAATTTTGGAAATTGAGATTGTTGCCCAGAGGTTACAACCCAAGAGGGGGGATGAATTAGATTTATAAAAATTTTGGCCAAATTTAACTCTAAACATGTATGTATCTTACTTAACTGAATTCAATTTAATATGATTGAAAGTATATCCAACGAAATCAAAAGTGAATGAACTTGAGTGATTATGGAGAATATGTAATGTATAACAATGGAGTTAAAAGCAACTAAATTATGCAAATATGAAAAGTAAATAAAGAAAGTAAGGAAGGCAAAAATCATAACACAGACACATAAAAATTTTATAATGGTTCTGAGCAACCCACTTCTACATCCACTCTTCAAGCTTTTCTTAAAAGTTCCACTATAATCTCTACATTACAGTGCATTTATTTTGACCCGGGATCACAAACAAACCCAGTTGATTTTGCCAGGCTTACCAACCACAAATCTACACTGATAGTTTTTCTAAGTTTACTATCAACTCAGTTGATTTTAAACAAGAAGCACCAACTACAACCTTTATACTATCCAATTATCGACTTAGACTAGCCTACACCTTAAGTTTTTTTTCCAAAGAAACTTATAGAGAAAATGAAAATACAAGGTATAACAATTTAAGCACAAAACAAAAGGAAAAAAGAAACTCTTTTGATGTGTGAAGAAGAGGTTGAATGAACGGCTCGTGTGAAGTTTGAACACTCTTCTTGAAGCTTGAGAGGTAGGTTGAGAAATTATGGAAGCTATTCCTTGAAAGCCCTCTGAATTTGAAGCTCTAAACTCTCTCTTTTCTCTTATTTTTGAATATTCAATGAGGCTCACTCTACTTGAATGATTTTCTCTTTCTAATTCCTTAATTTCTTATTTCAAATATTTTTCTAAGTCTTTTTATACTTGAGAGTTGCTTTGAGTGAGTTTTGACCGTTAGGAGGCTTGGAGTAGCCGTTGGAGTGGAGAAAAGTTCGTTGGAGAAGTGTAGAAAACTAACCATTATGCCCTGTCCCGTGCTTGGGGTCGACACTTTTTTTCTTTGGGTTGATACTTTTTTCTCAACTATCGACACTTTTGCTCTGGGGTCGACACCTCCTAGGATCCAAAAAATTTTGCTTTCTGTCTTTTCTTCTATGCAACAAAGGTCAACCCTGGAGTCATCCTCTGACATAGGGGTCGACCTGAAGGTCATCCCTTTGGCATGCCAGTACATGCCAGTAGATTGAGGTCAACACCTCTGCTCCTGGGATCGATACCTGATCATTCTAAACTTTGAGATCTTCATTTTTTGCTTCATTTCAGGATAGGGGATGATACTTTTGGCTTTGGGGTCGACACCACCAAGTCTAAAACTCAAAAATAACTTTTTTGAAACTCTTGACTTAGTGATTTTTATGTAGATCTTTTTTTAGATTAATTTCTTCAATTTGTACACCCAGAAAGACCTATAACTACTCTTGAAATACATAATTAAATACTTAAACACTCAAAGTTTGGCGATCATCAAAATAAATCATGGGGTCAATAATCTCCTCCTTTTTGATGATGGCAAAAGTTTAAGTATATGCATAGAAATAAAATTTAATATATTTCAATTAATTAGCTAGTATAAATCATGAAGGGATAATATACATAAATATATATGCACACTTCATGAAAGGCTTTCATTTAACTTAAATTCAGATTCATAGATTTTGAATACTTTTATGCTCTTTTAAATACAATATCATGAAATGTATAAGCTCAAGCATAGCATATATACTCAATAATTTTTCTCCTCCTTTTTAACAACATCAAAACTCTTATGGGAAGAAACAAGGAATATCATCAAAATTCAAAAAAGTATATCAAATTCAAAAATTTTAGAAAATTAAGCTTAAGAGAGTATCAAATTTGAACTTCATGGGATATTTAATATGAAAACTAAGCATGTTTGATATCAAATATTTATTCTTTTCTTTTCTTAAAGGAAATCCATCAATTTGATTTAGAAAAGTTATGTATTGCAAATGTATCAAGTAAAACAAAAGGAATTCTAGACATCAAGTTTAAATTTTGAATGTTTCCCACATGGTAGAACTCAAAAACATTTTTAGATTTTTAAAAGAATCTTAAGCTTGAAAATGTATATCAAACTCAACTTATTTGTAGCAAGAAAAATACTTCAACTTCAAATTGATTCCTATTAATTTTCAAAGAAGTTTGGTAATGTAATCAATTAAATCAAAAGGTATAAGCAAATGAGAGTCAATGTTTCATCAAAATTCAGAATAGGATGAAATTGAATTTTCTTAGCACAAATCAATTTGAATCTTTCAGGATAAAACATGATTCAAAAAATCAAATTTAGAGTATTTTCAAATTCAATTAAGCTCCAATCAAATTATGCAAGTTAAGTCAGAAGATTAAAATCACATGAAAGCTTAATGGTGTAATGCAGTTAATATTCATTTTCTCAACATAAGTCATTTAGAATTTCCAATCAAAACAAAGTAAAGTATATGAAGTATTTCTTCCTTATTTTTTTGAGATGAAATAACAAAAAATTTATTTTTCTTTTTAATATGTCAATATTATGTTCTCCCCTTATTTTTCATATGTAAAGCTAAATAATGATACATTTTAAATTTTCTACCCTTTTTGTTTTAAAAAAAGCACATTTATCTTGAGTGAAATTTCAAGATCAAATTTTGAAATTTAAATGCATCTTCAATCAGTTGACCATTTCTTCTTTAATGATTCTTCCCCTTTGTTTTACAAACATAGCCACTTTCATAATTAAGCAAAACTTTAAGATTATTAAGCCTTAATTGAGTAAGGCTAAACATTAATTAATTCACATATTAATCAACCAATCATGGCATTCAATCAAGAAGAAACGAAATGATCATGATGAAGAAATAATGAAAGATTTCTTTAAGATTTTATAATAATTTTCCTTAAGTTTTAAAATCATTTCTCGAAAACAAGAATCAATATTTTCTTCCCCTCCCCTTTTTTTTGATATTTTTACTTTTCAACTGTTCTCCCCCTCTTTATTTCAAAATAAGCACTTTTTAATCTCAGATTATTAAATTTAACATTTTATATTTATTCAATTTATGATTCTTTTGAATTTGCTCTCCCTTACTTTTGTAGTAAAAGCAAAATTTAAAGACAAGAAAAGGTAACTAGATATTGATCAAATTAATATCAATCAAATTTAATCAGGGCATTTTGATATCTTATTTTTCAAAAGAAAGTATCTTTTTCATTTTCTTTAAATGATGTTTTCATGAACTATTTACAACCAAGATAATCATCAAAAAAGTCAAAATGCAAGGCTCCTATGTTTAACAAAATAGTGGATTGCTAGGAGGTTCTAAGACAACATGAGAAAAATCCTAGCATCCTAAGTGATAAGGTCAGGCTCTATGAATTAGGATTAGGCTGAGGAGATGAAGGTGGTCCGACATCTACTGATAATTGGCCTAGAACATCTGCCCTCGTAGTAGAAATCTTCTAAACCAGTCGTGCAGCCTCCTCTCTGAGCAGTGGATGGCCTCTGAGGTGAGTCACTGAATCTCTAAGCTGACAACTAAAATGATCCTCAAGGAAATTCTCTCAACTAGAAAGTCCTCATCCAGTCTGAAATATGATCTGTCTGAGCTTTCTGGACGATCCACTAGTACCTCTGTGGTCTCACAAGTCTATTCTGTCGGTGTTGTTGGCTCTGTTGGCTTCTTCATCTGAATGTCTGGAACTAGTACTATAGATGGAGCCTCAACTGAATCCTCTGCTTAAATCTGAGCTCCTTGATGAATCCAACGAACACCCTATCTCTCAAATTCTATATGGCATAGGGAGTGTTTGTTGTAAGTATCTATATGCATCAAAGCTCTAGTGGTCTCTCCATCAAGATCTACCCCATGCTCCTAAAAAATCAAGGTCAATGCCATCCCATAAGGTAGAGAAGTCCTAGATTTTCCTGCCATATCCTTCATAAATCTTATCATAAGTGCTGGGAGGTTTAGGGGGATCTCTCGAATAACAGGATACATAAATGATATATCTCTAGCAGCAATAAAGTCAAAATATCCTATTTTGGGAAAGAATATTCTACTGGTAATATGGTATAGGAGGCGCATATCAGAAGACAAATGGTTGGCACTTACCTCCTCTAAATCACTAATATCCTCTCTCTCCAAAATATATTTGAGCCAATCTGATCTCTTTTCAAGTTTATCTATTCAGCTTCCTTTAGCTCTCATTTTCAAGATTCTTCCTAATTTCTCACTATCAAAAATAATGAGCACTCTTTTTACCTCAGATTCAATGAACCCATTTCCACTTTTCAAGTTCAGATAAAATTCTCTAACAAGATTGGAGTAGGTGAGCACATTTAATGAATAGAAGAACTCCCAACCTAGATTTTTTATCTTTCTCCAAAAGTCAAACCCATTTTTCTTTAGAAAACCAAAATCTACCTTTCTACTAGTGGAAACAACATAGGAGACAGCAGCTGATTGGGAAGGAGTGGCTCGTGAAGATAAGGGAGTTGTCGAAGGAGGAGACGATGCTGCTAGTGGTAGAGATGGAGCTGTTGGCAAGAGTGGAGAGGTTCTTTGCTCAGCACGATGCTTGGAGCATCGTTCATGGATCGGGATGGAGAAGAAGACGAGCTAGGGCATGGAACCCACATAGGGTCTTCTCTCCTATCGTGCAATCCACTTCACATGCGGCATTTTGCACTAAAATAAGGGAAGGAGGGAATGGGGAAGGGTTTGGAGGTTTGCATTGGGTGGTGGAGGGAATTTAGAGAGGTCCTTGCTTGAAGGAATGAACGAAAATAGAAAACATGGGAGGGACAGTTTTGAGTTTAAAAGCTTTGTCCTAAAAAAGGGGTCGACACCTTCCCAAAAAGGGTCGACATCTTAGAAGGGATTGACACTTCTTAATGAAGGGTGTTGACACCTTTTTAGAATAGTTTTAGAAGGATTTTTCAGTTTAAGTGTCAACATCTACAGAGTTTAGGATCGATACCTTGATATAGAATAATTCAGAGGTGATCCAAATCAAGAAAATTTAATCAAATTATGGTCAAAAGGATATTCAATCAATTTAGGAGGTCAAAAATGATATTCAAGCTAAATTTGGGATTCAATGATTTGACCAAAATTGGTATGATGAACAAATGATTTAGGTGAATTTAAGAAGAGGAAATCTAGATATAAGCACTATTTGTTTAGTTCCAACTAGAAAAGTCTTGGATCCTTAGGAACCTAAAATGCAATGCAATATCAAGTATTTGAATTTTATGAAAAGATGCTTTATCTTTAAATATTTATTTCATGCAAAGATTTTTGAGTAAATTTGATAATTTAGCATCTTATGAGAAGAATGTCAAACTTAGTTTCTCTTGTGAATTTAGCAATTAAAATATTTAAACTAATTAAGCATCTTTTTGTTTAAATTCATCAAATATAGAATTGATATGGAGAGTCTTAAAATATCATGTTGAATTTTAAGTTAAAATCATTTCAACCATAGCATGATATATAGAGGAGAGCATATTGATCTTTAAAAATAAAACATTCTCATCATGATATAAATTTATTGCAAGCATTAAAATCAATCAATTATATGTAAGAAATATTTCAAGCAAGAAATTTCATATACATGTATATTATTCAGTGGATTTAATCAATCAAAAAGATTTTAATAATCATTGATGGTATGATGAGAGAAAAGTTTAAATTATACCAACAATCACCATCCATCATCTATGACTTCCAAAGCATCCAAGCAAGAAAATTTTTCTCTTTTAAGCTCATTGGATTCTTGGCATACTTGCAAAATTACTTCATAACTTTTGGTACATAAGCTATCTTGGGTCCATAGGAGTTAGTATTCAAGATTTTTTTTGGAATCCAAATTTATTTTATCAAGATTTGGCCAATTCTTTTAAAATTATATTCTAAAATTTTGTGGCCAATTTGATTACACTTAAAATATTTAATATTATGATCTTTAATTGAAGCTCTTGTAAAAATATTTTTAGTATTTTGCTATTTTCTTGAAGTATTAAAACTGGTTTCTACTTTATTGAAAATAGTTCCATTGGTTTTTACCATAGATTGAAGATTTTGAAAGCTAATAGTAAATTTTTCAACTATAGGTTTCAAAATCTCAACTTTCCTTCTTAATTTCTTATTTTCTTCCAATACCTCTTTCTTTTCATTTAAAAACTTTTTATTTTCTTTTAGGAATGATTTTAAAATATTATTTTTTTAAACTCAGCATTTTTTAACTAAAGAATTTTTAGATTTAATCAATTTTTTTTTCTTCAGCTAAAAAAATTTTTCTTCTATTAAATTAGAATTATCCTTTTTAAACACCCTACTTTTGTGTCTTAAACTTTTTAAACTCATGCATTAATTTATTAAAGGCATCAAGTAGTTCATCAAAAGTAAAATTGGATGAGTTTTCAAAATTTACCTCATCCTTCAAAATCATGAGGTAAAGATTTTTGTTTTTTTCTTCCTCATCAGAGTTTGACGTGTCACAACTTTTCCAAATTCCTAGTAAGAAATTTTTTTCATCTTTTTGGGGTGCATTTGATTGTTGATGATAATTTTCTTCTTCTTTTTCATATCTTTCTACATTAGGAATTTTTTGAATTTTCTTGAAAGAAGCACCATGTCCTCATCATCTTTTTTTTCATCTTTCTCTGACTTATCGCTTTCTAAAAAATTGGAGGTAGACTTGAAGGCGATCGTCTTTATTTTCTTTGGCTCTTCTTCTTCTTCCTTTTAAGCCATATGCATCTCATAGGTCATAAGAGAACCCTTGAGCTCTTCTAGGGATAGCTTGATGAGATCCTTTGCTTCTTATATTGCTGTCACTTTAGCTTCTCATTCTTTAGGCAAAGACCTAAGCACCTTGCAAACAAGATCATAGTTAGAATAAGTTTTGCCTAGGCCATTAAGAGCATTTATAATTTCAGTAAATTTGATGAGCATATTGAAAATAGATTGATATTTCTTCATTTTGAATATTTTATACTTGTGAACAAGCAAGTAAACTTTAGACTCTTTAACTTGACTTGTTCCTTTATGAGTTATTTCTAACATGTCCCAAATTTCTTTAGCCGATGTACAAGATGATATTCTATTAAACTCATGCACATCTAAGAAACAGTAAAGTATATTGATAGCTTTTGTATTTAATTGAGTTATCTTTTTGTCGAATTGATCTTATTTCTTTTCCAGTTTGGAAAGAGTTATACCATTTACTATTTTTATGGATGTGTGTGGTCTTTAGTTATGATTCTTCATAAATCATAGTCTAGAGCTTGTATGAAGATTCTCATTTTAATTTTTCAAAAAGTGTAGTTGGTGCCATTAAATAGAGGTGGTCTAGAAGTGGATTGGCCCTTAATAAAAGAAACAACACTAGAGCTCTAATACCACTTATTGCCTAGAGGTTGCAACCCAAGAGCGGGGGTGAATTGGGTTTATAAAAATTTTAACCAAATTTAACTCTAAACAAGTATGTATCTTACTTAACTTAATTCAATTTAATATGATTGAAAGTATATGGAATGGAATCAAAAATAAATAAACTTGAGTGATTGTGGAGAATATGCAATGTGTAGTTGTAGAGTTAAAAGCAATTAGATTATGCAAATATGTAAAGCAAATAAAGAAAGTAAGGAAGACAAAATCACAACATAGACATACAAAGATTTTATAGTAGTTCGGAGTAACCCACTCCTATATCTACTCTCCAAGTTTTTCTTGAGAGTTTTACTATAATTTCTAGATTACAGTGTATTTATTTTGACCTGAGATCACCAATAAATCCAGTTGATTTTGCTGGGCTCACCAACCATAATTCTACATCGATAGTTTTTTTGGATTCACTATTAATTCAATTAATTTTAAATAAGGAGCACCAACCATAATCTTTATACCATCTAATTATTGGCTTAGACTAGCCTTGACCCTAAGTTTCTTTCTCCAAAGAAACTTGTAAAGAAAATGAAAATACAAGGTATAACAATTTAAGTACAAAATTTAAAAAAAAAAAAAGAAACTCTTTTGATGTGTGAAGAAGAGGTTGAATGAATGGCTCGTGTGAAGCTTGAATACTCTTCTTGAAGCTTGAAACATAGCTTGAGAAATTGTGGAAGCTATTCCTTGAAAGTCCTCTGAATTTGAAGCTCAAAACTCTCTCTTTTCTCTTATTTTGGATATTCAATGAGACTCACTCTACTTGAATGATTTTTTCTTTCTAAATTCTTAATCTCTTATCCCAAATATTTTTCTAAACCTTTTTATACTTGAGAGTTGCTTTTGAGTGAGTTTTAGCCATTAGGAGGCTTGGATTGGCCATTAGGAGGCTTGGACTAGCCATTGGAGTGGAGAAAAGCCCATTGGAGAAGTGCATAAAAATAGCCATTATACTCTATCCTGTGCTTGGGGTTGACATTTTTTTCCTTGGGGTCAATATTTTCTCCTCAGGTGTCAACATTTTTTGCTCTGAGGTCGACACCTCTTGAGATTCGAAAAAATTTTGCTTTCTATCTTTTGTTCTGTACAACAGAGGTCGATCCTAGGTCATCCTCTGGCATAGAGATCATCCCTTCTGCGCGTCAATCCATGCCAGCAGGCTGAGGTCGATACCTTTGCTCCTAGGGTCGACATCTGGCCATCCTAAACTTTGAGATCTTTATTTTTTACTTCATTTCAGGATAGGGATCGACATCTTTAGCTTTGAGGTTGACACCATAAAGTCTAAAACTCAAAAATAACTTCTTTGAAACTTTTGACTTGGTGATTTTTGTATAGATCTTTTCTTAGATTAATTTTTTCAATTTGTACACCTAGAAAGACCTACAACCACTCTTGAAATATATAGTTAAATACTTAAATACTCAAAATTTGGCAATCATTAAAATCAATCATGGGGTCAACAAAGATTAAGTAATTTTAAAGAAAAATATTTTAAATTTAAATGAGCTTTATTGCACAACAAAAAAAAGAGAGAAAAGAGAAGAACCAAGCATTGATCTCAAAGGACTTTCAAGAGCAATCTTTACTATTATCTCCAACATCCTCTTAAGCTTCAAAAAAGAATATTCAAGCTTTAAAAAAGCAATCATTCAACCTCTTCTTCATGCTAAAAGGAGTTCAATTTTTTATTTTTATTTTTAAACTAAAAACTTATCTTATATTTTTTATTTTTTTTATAATTTTTTTAAAAAAAAACTTAGAGATTAGGTCCATCTAAGCCCAAAATTAGACTTTGTAAGTTATGGTTGGTAAGCTCATAAAATCAACTGGATTGATTATGAGCCTGAAAAATAATCAGCATATATGGTTACTGATCTCAAAAAATCAACTAAATTTATTTGTGAGCTCAAAAAAATAAATGTACTATAATCAAGCTAATTATAGTAGAATTTTTAAGAAAATATTGGAGAGTGGACGTAGGTATGGGATTGCACCGAGCCATTATAAAACTTTATGTCTTTGTATGGTGCCTTTACTCTTTTATCTTGCATACTTCTAATTTTTGCTTAGCCTTATTTTATCTATTATATAGCATCATATATATCTTAATTCCACTACTGCTAGTTGTTTTCCCTCCACAATCACTTCAAATTGGTTTAACAACCCTAGTTGGTTTCTTATTTGCTGAAGAACATTTAACCTCGAGGCCACCATTATTTAATAGCTCAAATTATAAATTTTAGAAAGCTAGAATGAGAATTTTTATACAAGCATTAGATTATGACAAGTAGAAAATCATAACTAGAGACCACATACATCCATAATTAAAATTATAAGAGTGTCTCTTCCCAAATCAAAAAATAATTGGATAAGTATGATAAAAGATGGCTCAATTAAATGCCAAAGCCATAAATGTACTTTATTACTTTCTTGATATACATGAATTTAATAGAATATTCACTTGTACATCAACCAAAGAAATTTAAAAAAGATTAGAAATTACTCATGAGAAAATAAGCCAAGTTAAGGAATCTAAAATTAATTTGTTTGTTCATAAATATGAAATATTTAAAATAAAAAAATATGAGTTTATTTTTGATATATTTTTAAATTTACTAATATAATTAATACTTTGAATGGTCTTGGCAAAACCTATACTAACTATAAACTTGTTTATAAGATTTTAAGGTATTTACCAAAGAAATAAAAAGCAAAAGTGACAGCCATATAAAATGCTAAAGACCTTACTAAGCTACCAATGGAAGAGTTGATAGGTTCATTTTTGACTTATGAGTTGGATATGGCTCAAAAGAAAGAAGAAGAAGGTCATCACCTTCAAATCAGCTGCACATTTTGAGGAAAGCGATGAGTCAGAGGAAGATAAAAATAAAGAAGAGAGTGAAGATGAAAATGAGGACCTGGCACTACTCATAAGAAAATTCAAAAGTTTCTTATGAAGAAAAATTTGAAGAAGAAAGAAAATGAAGAAAAAAAAGAAAAAAAAGAGTATCACTTAATACAATTATAATAATAGAAGACATTACAAGCCGGATGCCCCCAACTTAAAAAGCACCCCAAAAGGACTAAGAAGAGCACAACGTTAGAAAAATTTGGGGAGATACTCAAGTTTGGATGAAGAAGAGAATGCTGCAAATCTTTGCCTCATATTTATTGATGATGAGGTATATTCTGAAAACTCTTTCAAGTTTACTTTTAATGAGTTATTTGAAGCCTTTAATGGCTTAATGAATGAATATAAAAAGATAGAGCTAAAAAATAAAGAATAAAAAAAAAATCTTCTATTAGTTGATGAAAAAAATTAAACTTTTGAGTGAAAAAGAAGATTTTCTGAAAGAAATGAAAACATTAGCTAAGAAAAAAAAAATATTGCAAAATCTGAAAAATCCCTAGCTGAAGAAAAAGAAAAAATTTTAAAATCAAAAATATACCTTCTAAAAAAATATGAAATTAAGAAAAAAGATTGAAATATTAAAACCCATGCTTGAAAAATTTATCTTTGGATCTCAAAAGCTTCAATCAATATTAAATAATTGGTCTCCATGGCACTCACAAAGTGAACGGCTTAATGGAAGAAGCGATCCCATTGCAAATTTATAGCCCTAGCTCCTCTTCTACTCCTCTGGTCCATGAACACTGATCAAAGCATCGAACAGAGCAAGGGACCTCTTCTCTACCAACTGCAATGCCCTCTTTGCCACCAATCATGCCCTTTTCTTCTCAGGTAACCCCTCTTGCACTCCTGTGTCATCTAGGGTTGTCTCAACCAGAAGGAATGTAGTTTCAGATTTTTGGAGTCAAATGGGTTCAATTTTGGATAGAAATTGAAGAACCTAAGTTAAAAAATTTTCCCACTCTTTGAACGTATTAACTTACCCAAACCTAGTTAGAGAATTCTACTTAAATTTGAAAATCAGGCATGGTGTAATTGAATCAAAAGTCAAAGGTGTTCAGATTGAGTTTGATGCTGAAAAATTAGAAAGAATTTTGAGAATGAGTAAAGGATAGCATATCTGATAGATTGGAAAGAAAATCAGTTAGACTCAGATATATTTTGGGGAGAGAAGAAATTAATGAGATAGAGGAGATGAGTGCAAATCAGTTATCCACTGAAATTCGCCTCCTACATTACATAGCCAACCGAATTTTCTTTCCTAAGACAGGTAGATTTGACTTTGTATCGGGTCAAGACATTTCTTTTACGTATCATGTTATTAAAGAGATTCCCTTAAACCTTCTGGCCCTGATCATCAAACTGATGGAAGACACAGCAGGGAGATTGAAGGCCTCTCTACCCTATGGGATGGCACTAACTTTAGTCTTTCAAGAGTATGGGGTAGTCTTCGATGGAGAGACCACCCGAGCCCTTATGCATATAGACACCTACAACAAGCATTCACTACATTGCATAGATTTTGACAGATACGTTGCTTGTTAGATCCATAGAGGGGCTCAAGGAGATGATTCAGACTCATATGAGGTTCCATCAATAGTTCCATTATGAGATGCTCAGATTGAGGAGCCAGTAGATCAGAAAGCTCAGTTAGAGGTAGATCATCCTGAGGCATCAGGCGGACCATCTTCTAGACTGGATAAGGACTCTTTGGTTGAGAGGATCTCCTCGAGGATCATAGGTGAGCTCAGGATAGAGATTTGCATCAGAAACCATCATACTTATGAGAAAGGAGGTAGATCGGATTATCTAGATGATCTCAACGGTGAGAGTTGATAGTAGGGGTCAGCCATCAAGAGACATCAAATCACCTCCTCAGCCTAGACCATCGTCTTAAAACCTCCCGACCTTATCCTTTAGGATTCTAGGAGATGTATTATAGAGCCTTAGTTTTCCCTAGCAATCGACTTTTTGGTAGTTGTACACATCATATATTTTGGTCCATTTTGATGCTTATTCTTATTGTATACCTCTCTTTGCAAACATCCTTTGAAATCAATGAAAAATAAACTTTTTGAAAAATCCAGTGTCAAATTAAATAAATGCCTTGATTGATTTAGATTGATTGATGGTCAGACTTGTGTATTTTGCCTAATTAAAAACTATCCTGTTGATAACATAAAAGAAAAATCTAGAAAAATAAAATTCTTGGCATTCACTACTAAAAACAAGGGGAGAAAACATTAAAGAAGAAAATATACTCTTAAAAATATGCTTGACTGAAAATGGCTTTGTTTGCAAAACAAAGGGAGAGAAATAATTAATTAATTATAATTATCATATGTGCATAATTTGAAAGAGAAAGGGGGAGAAGTAAGAAAAATAAATCTTCTAATATTTATTCTTAAAAATGGGGGAGAGATGTTTGTTGAATATTATCTAATTTGATTTGATTGAAAATTATGGTTAATTTGTCTTGAGGAAAATTAACCTTGATCTTAAATCCTCAAACAATAACATTATGCTTTTCCTAATTCGAGCTTTCATATATTTTTGATCTTTCAATTTGATTTACATGATTTGATTGCCTAATCATTTTTAACAATTAATTGGAGTCAAACTAAATTTGAAATATCTTTCATATTTTGCTCTAAGAAATAATTTTGATACATATTTCTAAAGTTGATTTTGAAATATATTTGTAAATCTGAATATGATACTAATTTTTTAATATACCTTAAGAAATCTTTATAAAATTATTTGTATCAAGATAATCTTTACTCAAGAAATGAATTTGAAAAAATGATTCTCAACTGCTCTAATACCGTCGCACCCCACACTCTAAACCAAGCATGGGTATAGTAGCTGAGCTGAGTTTTACTAGCATCTTACGCCATGGTTCATAAGATTCTATTAGACTCTATTCATCTACTAATAACCTATCCTCAATTAATTCAATCAATCTTTCAATCCATTAACACAAGCATTTCAATTTAACTCAACATTTCTCGAGATCAAACTCATGGTTTCATTCCTTATACCATACTTTGTATATATAGTTCAAAAGTAAAACACACTAAACATCTTTTGATTTAAACAACTTAAACATATAATATATTTCAAAAAGTACTCCTCTCACAAGCTAACAAAAACCACTCCAACACATAAACATCTCAAAATACACTCCTCTCACAAGCTAACATGACCAACCTTCTTCTAATGTGAGTGCTGATGAAGATGCGGATGCTTTACTTCTACGCCTAACTGAGATGATCTAAGCCTGCAATAAGAAGAAGTGAGTGGTGAGACCTAAGTCCCAGTGAATGGATAATCCATCTAACAATTGGAAATAGGAAAGTTTAGTTTTAATACTTAATATAATATATAGAGCTGAAACTACTAACACCCTTTCAATACTTTGATATGCTAAACAAGAATAAAATCATGTAGTAAATCAAGTTGCTGCTGGGCTACTACCAACTACACCATAGGGCACCACTCCAATGGGCAATCGATACATAGCAAATTATATTGCTAAGCCCCATTGAGCATGCTAAATTTTCTGCTATTTGTGGTGCTGGCCATTTTCTACTATTTAAAATGCTAAAGCTAAGGCACACCCTATAGATTGATCACTCCTATGGATAGCTTTTTTCAATGAATGCCCAATGGAGTTTCAAATGCTAGAAAGCTGATTTTGAATGCTAAAAAGCTGATTTCAAGAACTATTTCAAGCAAAAATGCAAATTTTGCCCAAACCGGGTATACATACACATACATATCTTTGAATAATATTTCAATAAAACCCATTTCCTATTTTCATGCTCGCAAACATATATAAGTTGTAAAATAATAGAAATTTAATTTATTTTCAAAGTTAGTATCTTTCATAGCAAAATATAATGAAGAAAACACCACGGTTAGATAGAAAACTACTCACCACTTATTAGCTACCGCACTACCTTAGTGCTTGACTCATGCAAAGCACCCCTTGAGTCCTCTTTCTCTCCTATAACGTTGGTACATACTTATTAATACAATACTAGATTAATGAATACAATTATGTATGCTTTGCTTTTATGCTTATTTTTTTAGCCCTTCTAACTTTTATTTTTATTCTATACTATTTGCTTTAATTTAGGTTTAATTAAACCTCAACATAAACTCAATAATTTCTAAAGATTCTACTATATTTTCATTCTCATAAATGGTTCCAAGTTCAGCCAACATAGTTTCAAATAATTGCTAAACCATTCAAATATTTTTCAGCAGAATTGGTAGCACAATTCATCCCTAAATTCAAGTTTAAATTCATAATTTGATTTACTAAAACATCAAATCTGCTAATAAGGATTAAAGGTTCAATTTACATCTAGTTTAGGAATTAAAATCCTTACCTCAAGCAATTAAAACCCTGCTGCCATCAAAACAAATTTCTTTCTTTCCCACAATCAGCAACTTTTCTTCCTTCAAATCCATTTATCAATAGATCATCACTTCCTAGCTGAATTCCCCTTGATTTTCTACTAAGAATATCAGCTTCTCCCATCCTCTTTCCTCCTCTATTCTTTCTATTTTCGCTAAAGAACTAGAACAACACAAAAAGGAATCGGTGGCTATTGTTTGAAAAAGATTAAACTAAGGAAACAATTTGCTAAGTGTCTAACCCATGCAAAGCCAGCAAATAGTTTCCTTTCTAAGCTATTTCTTTATATAATGAAGCTGCTTAGTTGATCTCTTAAGAATCATTTTTAAATCACAACTTAAAACACATCAGCTGAACCCCATCACTCTACTATTCCCACAGGCTGAGTCGACTCCACTGAAACCAAGTTGGCTCCTCTAAAATCAAGTTAACTCCTCTTGCATGCCAATACAATTTTTTCTAAAATTCTCACTATTTCTCTATGATAGAGTTGACCTCTTTTGAAATCAAGCCAACCCTTGCTCCTGGGTTTTGACTAAAAATATTGCATTAAGCATCCTTCAAAATATCACTCATTCTATGCTCAATAACCATCAAAATTTTAACTCCAATGTACTTATTATTGATCCCATTCCTTGATCATTTTTCTTCTTATTTAGCAACTAGATTTTATGCTTCATTACTACTATCTAATTAATGTTTAAATGCTCAGGTATACCATAAATGAAATGCTATGCCACACATACATAAATACTAAATGAAAAATATAAATCTCCTAAACTACCACATTATTGATCTAGGGTGTCATAAATACTACACGTTAGGACCACCGATTTGCTTGATACATATATATGCCTTTTTTGAATTTAATTAATAAATATTTATTAGAAAAAGAAAGAAATAAATATTGAAGTAAATATTATACATGATTTCACTTTTCAAATCTTTTGGTAAGGTCCATTTCTTTTAGAGGTTCAAAGAAATTGCATACCTGTTTGAAAATCTAATTAAAAAGTTAAATTCATTCAAAAGAGAAGAGCTATTGGTATCTAAATTCAAGATTAATTTTTGAAAAGAAAGAAATGTATTAAGCCTATCTTAAATAAAAACACAAGTTCTTTTTTAAGAGGAGATGATTTATTTGAATTTTGAATTTGGTACATTTTTTAAATTGAATTAATTTTGATGATAATTTTTGAACATTTTTCTTGAGCTTTTTGATACTGTCAAAAAGGAGAAGAGTGATACTGAGTATATACTTAAAAAATTAATACTAAAAAAACTCAAAATTAATACTTAAGAAACTCAAAATTTGATGCTTGAAATATAAGGCTCATTGATTTGAATTGAGACATTAGTTTAAAATGAGTATATATGAAATGTGCAATGAATTAAAGACTAATTAAGAATATCCATAAAGTGTACATTCATATGTGTTTATTCTATCACTTTATGATTTATATTAATAATTAAATTAAAATATGTTATTTATTTTTATTGCATGTATACTCAAAGTTTTATCATCATCAAAAAAAAAGAGATTGTTGATCTTATGATTAATTTTAATGATTCTAAAATATTGAGTATAGATGATACTAATCATATATTTCAAGGATGAATGTAGATCTTTTCAGGTGTTCAAATTAAAGAAATAATTCATGAAAAAGATTTTTACAAAATACACTAAGTCAAAGACTTTAAAGGAGAAAATTTAAAGTTTCAGACTCAGTGAAGTCGATCCTAGAGGCATAGGAGCCGATCCTTACACTAAAACAAGCTTAAAAATGGAGAATTCTAAGTTTCAAGAAGGATTGAAGTTGACCCTCAGAGGATTGGAGTTGACCATGGTATGCTAGAGGAGACTGGTATGGTCTCGAGTCATCTCATGCCCTGCAAGAGCCGACTCTATCAGAGAAAGATAGAGAACTCAATTTTTTAGGATACTCAATTGGAGTAAATCCTAGCAAAATTAGAGTCGATTCAAGCATATGGCAAGCTGGCTCTCTTAGAAAAATATAGAGAGCACTATTTTCATGCCCTAAGATCGAGTCTACTCCTAGGACAAATGAGTCAACTCAAAAGCAATTAGAGTTAACCCTTGAGAAATTGAAGTCGACCCTAAGATCGGGACAAGCATAACGGCTAGTTTTCTGTAGCTTCTCCAATTGCCATTTCTCCACTCCAACAACTAGTCCAAGGCTTTCAACGTTTAGAACTTGTTCTCTAGCTATCTCCAAGAGTATAAAAATTAGAGAAATATTTAGGAAGTGAGATTAAGAGATTTTAAAGAGAAAACATTTCAGTTTTAAGTGAGCTTCATTGCATCATAAGAAAGAGAGAAAAGAGAGGAACCAAGCACTAATCTCAAAGAACTTTTAAGAGCAATCTTTACCATCATCTCCAACATTCTCTCAAACTTCAAAGAAGAGTATTCAAGCTTCAAAAAAAGCAATCATTCAACCTCTTCTTCATACTCAAAAAAGTTTAATTTTCTATTTTTATTTTTAAACTAAAAACTTATCTTGTAGTTTTGTTTTCTTTTTAATTTTTTTTTAAAAAAAAACTTGAGAATTAGGCATGTCCAAGCTTGGAATTGGACTTTGTAGATTATGATTGGTAAGCCCATAAAACCAACTAAATTGATTATGATCCTGAAAAATAATCGGTGTAAGATTGTGGTTGGTGATCCTAGAAAATCAACTGGATTTGTTTTTGAGCTCAAAAAAATAAACACACTATAATCGAGTTGATTATAGTAAAATTTTTAAAGAAAGCTTAGGAAGTGGACGTAGGTACGGGATTGTACTGAACCACTATAGAATTTTATGTTTGTGTAGTTTCTTTTCTCTTTTGTCTTGTATGCTTTAATTCTTGCTTGGTCTTATTTTATCTCTTGCATAGCATCATATATATCTTAATTTTACTACTGCTAGTTGTCTTCCCTTCACAATCACTTCAAATTGGTTTAACTAGAAGCACATACTTATTTAGAGTTTAATTTGACTAAAATTTTAAATGAATCCAATTCATCCTCTCCCTCTTGGGTTGCTACCTTCTAGACAATAATTACTGATTTTGAGGATAATGAAATAGTTTTATCCAAAGAATAAGGAGTCGGTGTTGTTGGCTAAGGAAAAGGACTTGGTGCCTATGGTGGAGGAATTTGTTGAGATTGAGTTTCATGCCATGATGCTTCTACCTCCCTCCTAACAGTTGATTCCACTCTCAGATCCATTCTATGTTTCGTTCTCCTTTCTTACTGATTTCCATGTGTTCCACTCCTTAAAAGCTGATGTTGACATGGCCCTTTGATTCGATATGCTAGTTGTTTCCTCAGAGCCATAGAATCTAAATCCCTCCCAAGAAAATTCAAGAAAGGATAAGAGAGGAACCATTGTGTGGGGTTATGGCTTTGGAATAGGATGGCTAAGAGAAATATAATGGAACAGTGGAAAGGGATTTCCTAGGGCTACCATTTTAAGTATCGGGTTCCGACATTTGAGTCGACTTAGACCATTGGTTAGTCAGCTTAGTCAAGGGTCGACTAATTCTATGGGTTAGTTGGCTATTGGTTGGTCAACTAAGTTTTCTAATTAGTTGGCTCATCTGGTATAGAAAAAGTTTTAGAAAATTAGCTTTCTATAAAATGATGCAATCAATTATACCAATAAATAATGCATATTAAAATCAATCTCTTGCACATTTAAACACATAATTCAACAAGCATCAATTATTCACAAACTTCAAATAATAAATCAAATTATTCATCCATGGATTCAACTTGAAATTAATTGACTGTAAGGATCATATAATCCTAACTCTTTTCTAATCTTATAAAATTTCTCTTCATTTAGGATTTTAGTAAAAATATCAGTAATTTGATTATCAGTTGATATAAATTTAAGTATAATATTATTATTTTGAACATGATCTCTAATGATGAAATAATATCTAATATCTATATGCTTAGATCTCGAGTGCTGAATTAGATTCTTAGTTAGATTAATAGTACTTGTATTATCACATCTAAAAGAAATTTTGCTACAAATCATACCCTAATCTTTTAGTTGTTGTTTGATTCATAAGAGTTTAGCACAACAACTTCTAGATACAATATATTCAGCTTTTTCCATAGATAATGCTACTAATTTTTGTTTCTTACTAAACCATAAAATTAAATTAATACCTAGAAATTAATAAATACCACTTGTGCTTTTCCTATCCAATTTATATCTAGTAAAATCTGCATTTGAATAACAAATTAAATTTAAAAATATTATTTTGAAGATAATAATCCAATATTTTGAGTATCAATCAAATATCTGAAAATTCGTTTAACAATCATAACATGTGATTCTTTTGGATTAGATTGATATACATGCACACATACAAACATTGAATATAATACCAGGCCTACTAGCTATTAAGTAAAAAAGTGATCCAATTATATCTCTATAAAGCTTTGGATCCACTACTCTACCTTTCAAGTCTTAATCAAACTTGTAATTTGAGCTTATAGGGGTGCTAATGCCTTTGATATTCTGCATACCAAATTTTTCAAAATTTTCTTTGCATACCTACTTTGGTTTATAAAGATTTCTTCATTTGTTTGCTTGATTTAGAGTCCAAGAAGAAAGTTAATTCACCGATCATGCTCATTTCGAACTCTCCTTCCATTAACTTAGTAAATTCTTTATATAAAAGCTTATTAATAGCACCAAATATTATATCATTCGCATATATTTTAATAATTAAAAGATTATTTAATTTTCTTTTAATAAAAAGAGTTGTCTCTGCATTTTCTCTTTTAAAATTATTTTCAAGTAAAAACTTGCTTAATCTATTATATCATGCTTTTGGTACTTATTTTAAACCATATAATGCTTTATTCAACTTGAAAACATGATTTAGAAATTCATGATTTTTAAAATTTGAAGGTTGTTCCACATAAACTTCATCCATAATATATTCATTTAAGAAAGTACTTTTCACATTTATTTGAAAAAATTTAAAATCCATGAAGTGTGCAAATACTAAAAGCCATCTAATAGCCTCAAGTCTAGCAACTGACGTAAAGATTTCATCAAAATCAATTCCTTCCTTTTGATTGTAATCTTGTGCAACGAATCTAGCCTTGTTTCTGATTACATTATCCTACTCATCTAATTTATTTTGAAAAACTTATTTGGTTCTAATTACAGGATGGATTTTAGGTCTGTCAACTAAGTTTCATACATTATTTCTTTTTAATTGATTTAGTTTCTTTTGCATAGCAATAATCTAATTAGCATCATTTTTAGTTTCAAAAATGGTTTTAAGTTCAAAATGAGAAACAAATACAAAGTGATTTAATGTATCCCTAATTGAAGCTCTAGTCCTAATACCTTGAGATGGATCATCTATAATGAGTTCTTTTAGGTGACTATGAGCATACTTACATTCTTTTGACAAGTCATGTATACTTTGTTGAATTGATGAAGGAAGCTCTTCTATCTCTTCAATTTCATCTTTTTGATTTTGCTCCTTATCTTCTTGATCTTAAGAGGAAAGATTCTCCAAAGTCATTTTCTTCCATCTTCTTTGCAAGAAACCTGCATCATCATCTATATCTACTTCTCTTGATTTCAAAATGCTAGTTTCATCAAAAATAACATAAATAGATTCTTCTACAACTAATGTTATTCTATTAAATACTCTATATGCTTTACTAGATAATAAATATCTAAGAAAAATACCTTCATTAGATTTTGCATCAAACATTCTTAACTTATCTTAATCATTTATCAAAATAAAATAATGGCAACAAAAACTTTAAAGTAAAAAATGTTTGGTTTCTTTCTTTTATAAAACTCATAGGGGTTTTCTTTAAATAGGTCTAATCAATACTCGATTTATTATATGGCATGCGGTGTTAATAGCTTCTATCCAAAAATATTTTGGTAGGTTGCTTTTATAAAGCTTGGTCCATGTCATTTCTTACAAAATCCTATTTTTTCTTTCTACCATCCTATTTTGTTGAGGTATCCTAGGGACTAAAAAGTTATGATCAATTCTATTTTCAAAACAAAAATTTTTAAAATTATGATTTTCAAATTCTATATCATGATCACTTCTAATTTTCAAAATATTATAATCTTTTTCACTTATAATTTTCTTAAAGAGTTTTATATATAATTCAAAAGCTTCATCCTTATGAGCAAGCAACAAAACCTATCTATATTAAGAAAAATCATCGATTATAACAAAACTGAAATATTTACCACCAAAACTAGTAATCTTGATTGGTCTAAATAAATTTATATGCAGAAGTTCCAATGGTCTAGAAGTTAAAACCATATTTTTAGATTTAAATGAAGATCTAATTTTCTTACCTAATTGACATGCATTACAAACTTTATTTTTTCAAAATTAATTTTAGGCAAATCTCTAACCAAATTCTTTTTTATTAATCTAGTGATAGAATCCATGCTGGTATGTCCTAGGCTACTATCCCAAATCTAACTAGTTTTATTAACTTTAGCATTTATAGCAATTAGACACTCAGTATTATCCTTGCTAAGATTATTAAGATCTATCAAGTAAATATTACCATGTCTCTTTCTTATGAACTTTGACTCTATTATCATTGGAACTAGTTACAATGCAATAAGATGATTTGAATGAAACATCAAAACCTTTATCATATAATTGGCTTATACTAAGAAGATTATACATTAGATCATCTGTGAGCAATATATTTTCAATAAAAATAATAGGAGTGATCTTGATATTACCAGACAATTATTTTACCTTTATTGTAATATTCTGAACCAGTAAAATAATAAATTAAAAGATTTATGTTCGTGTATGTATGGCATAGTAATTTATTTATGGTATATTTAAGTCACCTAATTTTAATTATAAACTAATTTAAATTAAACTTATCTTGTCAAAATTTGTTGAAGCTAGTTGAGCATAAATTATGATTATCTGCTAAATTTTCTAAATCTTAAAACTAGTATCTATATAAAGGGCTATATAAAATATAAACTTTTTAAAACTAAAATTGACGATAATTGATCCTTAGGTATTGATGAGTCATAAAATAATTTTTAATAAATTTTGAGACCCTTTAACCTATTTATTTTGAAGAAAGAAAGTTTTAAAAGTTTTAAATTTAAAAAAATTTAAACTAGAACCCAAGTTTTGATATCTTATTCTTAAAGATTTTAATTTTTCTAATATTTTTATTGAATCCAAATAGGGGGATATTATCTTATTTACATTTATATTTTAAAGTTAATGGAGAGTAAAATAAATGAGGACATTAATAGCTAGCTTCTTTTAGAGGTAACTTAATAGTTGGCTTCCTTGGGTTATGCCATGTAACTAGAAGAGAGAGAAAGAGGTGTGTTATCTTTCTTTATAGAGTGACACCTAGCAATCTCTCTTTAGTTTATTTTTTTTCCAAAAAAGGAAGGCCACCAGCTCCTTTGTTGTTATTTTGAGTTTCTGAATTCTTTAGAGAGGTCTGAAAAAGGAAGAAGATTGAAAGATGTCTATTTTCAGCTAGAGATCAAGAAGATTTAATTAAAAAATAGAAAATTTGGTGGTAGTCAAGGTGGAAGAAGGAAAGTGCTGAAGTTGAGAAAGAAAACTTGCATAGCATATTTTTTATCATTTGACGAAAAAAAGAAGGCTCTCGAGGGGTGCTTTGAATGAATCAAGCACTAAGGTATTACAGTAGCTAGCTTGAGGTGAGTGGTTTTCATATCTAGCTTTGGTGTTTTTCTTATTATATTTTGCTATGAAAAAGATTAACTTTGAAAAAAAGCTAACTTTGGTTATTCTTCAGCTTATACATATGCTTTTGTATAAGCTTGAAAATAGGATATGAATTTGGTTGAAATGTTGCTCAAAGATATGGATATATGTATAAATCTAATTCAGGATGAAATTTCATGTTCATCAGCAATATTTTGATTTTATTTTTCAGCTTTTAGAATATCATTTCTCAATGTTTGAGAAATTATTTAGCATTTGTTTTGAAAAGGATTGCCCATAGAAAGTTTTATAGGAGAAAACTTTAATAGAACACTGTGGCTAACAGTAGTTGGCGTTAGTCTTGGTACACCATATTTTATTTTTTCTAGCTGGCGGGGGTGGTGCTAGCCCGGCATATTTGGACGACATAGCCAATTTTATTTTTCCTAGCTGGCAAGGATGGTGCTAGCCCGACATGTTTAGATGACATAGCTGATTTTTTTTTCTAGCTAATAAGGATGGTGTTAGCTCAACGTATTGATACACACGTGCAGTTTTGATAAAGTCTCAGGTAAGCGAGTAACTATTTGGTTTTGAGTTAGAGACCGCCCTTCATGTGTTAGATATATGATTGCTTTAAAATTTAGCATATTATACGTGATCTATTCATTAATCATTATTTAGAGGTTGATTTGAATTGTAGTTGTTAAAAAAAATATTTTTTTATTTATTCTATTTTATTTTTGCATCTATTTCATTACACTATTTGACTGAAAATGTTATTATGTTTATGTTTTGGAAAAGCTATAAAAGTATTTTTGATCTAAAGCACTCGTGCCTAAGCTTATCCCATTTCTGTTATAGATATATATCACTCACTGAGACTTAGGTCTCATTACCCTTCACTTCTTTTGTTTGCAGCTTTGGAGTTGGAGTATTCTAGTTCAACTATACTAGTATTGTGAGGATCCATATTCCTCAACTTAATAGGAGCAGTCATCTTTTTAAGTGAGCCTGGCACTTGCATGTATGGCATCTACTTTTGTTACCTTGTAGTTATGTATCTTCTGATATATTTTGGTTATATATAAACTCTAGATATGCTCCATTATCTACCAGCAGGTTCTCGCTTATACTGTGTTTATTTAATTGAAATGACTATATGTACATGTATGTAAGAATATATTGAATTAAGCAGGTAAGCGTATATTTGGGAATGTTCAACTTTTAAAAAAAAAATTGTCAAATTTTCAATAGAATTTATATATTTGATTTATCCCATTTAATATCTTTATTAGGCTTGCTAGGTTGGCTAGTTCGACCTATGCACCGGTCATGGCCCTGGGCTCGAGTCGTGACATTTACCATTATCTTCAAAAGTTATAACTCCTCCATCTTTTACTTTATGAGAGATAAACTAAGATTTATCTTCCATCATTTATCATGAACATCCGCTATCAAGATATCACTTTCTTATTGACCTATAGGATGCTAAGCACATCTACAAAAAGATTATTATGTCTTTTTATATACCCAAGCTAACTTGGATCCTTTGAAGTTAGCTTGAAATGTTCTTTTTGAAATCCAAATTTATTTAATTTTAATATTTTCAAATTTTGCATTGTTAGATCTCTTCGGATTATACTTTATAGCTTTATAACCAGATTTATCATATTTGAAACATGTAGTAGTATGCTCTTTAAAGTAGGTTCTATAAATATATTTTTCAAAAACTTTTGTTTAGTTGAAGTATTGAATCCTATTCCAGCTTTATCAAAAACCATTTTCTATTTTTCCAAAAGCACTTGAAGATTTTGTGAGCTTAAGGTAAATCTATCTACAATGGGCTTTAGTTTATCAACTTTCTTTTGAAGGCTTTTGTTCTTTCCAATAAATTCACTTAGTTCCTTCAAGACACTTTCCTTTTCTTTTTTAAAGTTTTCTTTTTCTTCAATTAAAGACTAATTTAACTTTTAAGATCTTTACATTTGCAAGAGAGTTTCTTAAATTCATCAAGCAAATTATAAAAAGCATCATGTAATCCTTCTAATGTAAAATCATTAGAAACATTTTCAGTTATCTCATCTTCAAGAGCCACGAGGCAGAAATTTGCCTTTTCTTCCTTTGTTTCTTCCTCTTTCTTGGAGCTTGAATCTTCATCATTGCTCCAAGTGGCCATCATAGCTTTCTTCCTGAATTTTCTTGAGCTCTTTTTTAGTAGTGCAATCAGATCTAAAATATCCAGGCTTCTTGCACTCATAGCAAATGGCTGATTGCTCTTTCTCTCTCTCTTTCTTCTTTTCTTTTTTCATTTGTTTGCTTGCTTCTCCTTTTATGTAGCCTTTCTTCTTGGAGATAAAACTTTCCTTTCTTATGAACTCCTAAATCTCCTAGCTATCATTGTCATTTTTTCATCATTTTTTGATTCATTTGATGAATCACTTTCCAACTCTTCCATGGCTGATGATTTTAGTGCGGTAGTTGTCCTCTTTTTCTTCAATTCTTCCTTAGCATTTTGACTCATGCACAACTCATAAGTCATGAGGTTGCCCATAAGTTCTTCTAAGGCTACCTTGTTGAGATCTTTCACCTCTTGAATAGTAGTCACCTTGGCTCTTAGGTCTTTGAAAATGACCTGAGAATTTTGTGAACAAGTCTGTTGTTAGTGTAGTCTTTGCTAAGACTCTTTAAATCGTTAATTATATTTGTGAATCTAGTGAACATATTAATGATACTTTCACTAGATTCTATCTTGAATAGCTTATATTTATTTTTTATTCTTTGACTTGATTTGCACCCTCATGAGTAACTTTAAATTGATCACATATTTTCTTAACATACATATATATAGATATTCTATTGAACTCATTAGTATCTAAAACATAATATAAAATATTCATTATTTTAGCATTCAATTAAGCTAATCTTTTATCTTATTCATCTCAATCATTTTTAGGTTTGGAAGAAGATATACCATCAATTAAAATAGTGGATGTGTGAGGACTATTTACTATGACATTCCACATATCATAATCTTATGCTTAAATAAAGATTTTCATATGTACTTTTCAGTACGTCTAATTTATGCCATTAAATAGTGAAGGTCTATTAGTTGATTGGCCTTCAACCAAGGATGTACCAATTAGAACTATCATTGATCTTTAACTTTTGATTATTAGATCAATTGGACTGAGTACTGCTCTGATACTACTTATATATTTTTCAGAGGTAGTAACCCAAAAGAAGAGGTGAATTGGATTTATTAAAAATTAATTTAAATAATTTATGCCTAAAAATAACTCAAATAGTATTTGTGAAGAGATAAGCAAGAGATTTAAATTGCAACAAAAATAACAAGATAAGCATAACAACATAAATACATAGAATTTTATAGTAGTTTGGTTCCAAGCCTAGCACCTACATCCACTTTCCAAGTCAGCTTGAGAATTTTAACTATAATCTCTTCAAGATTATAGTCTGAGTGTTTTTACGGGTTCATAATTCAATCTCATTGGTATTCACTAGCTCACCAACCATAACCTTATAATTGATTATTTTGTTTCGAACTTACAATTAATCCTAATTGATTTTTTGCAGATATCAATCAAAGATATATACCGTCCAATTTTAGGCTTAGACCAACCCCAAGTTTCTATACCCAAGAAACTTGTTATAATAAACAAATAGAAATATATAAGAAATAAAGTTTAGAAACAATAAAACTTGTTTAGGCTCTGAAGAAGTCAAGGTAGATGAGCTTTTAATGCTTGGACTTCTTCTTTAATTGCTTGAGAGGTTGAGATAGCCTTCAATGCTTCTTCTCAATAGTAGTTAGCTTGAATAAAGGCTTTCTTTCTCTCTTTTTGACTAATTGAGTGTAGGAAGGACCAAATTTAAGGCACTCTCCTTCCTCTTTCTCTTTGAGTTTTTTTACTTTTAAAAATAGCTTAGTAAATTTCTTGAACATTCAAAGATCTGTTCCCTTTATGAATCTTTCATATTTAAGGCCTTAAAAAAGTCTTTATTTAATGCTTTAGCCATTGAAAGCTTGAAAATAGCCATTGAAATAAATTTGAATATATTTTAAAAATTCTAGAAAACTAGATGTTATTATATTAGAATTTTGTAAGTCAGTTGATCTAGGCTCTTTGCCGGCTAACCATCAAGTATGAGTCGACTAAGTTAAACTCTAAGATGGCTCAGCAATAGATACCAAAAAATCCATCATTCTATCTATTCTATCTGTCTAAGACTAGGTCGACTTAGATCCTATCTTAGTCGGCTAACTTAAATGCTTGGTCAGCTAGCTGATTTTCTAGGTCGGCTCAGAGGATTTACTAAGTTCTATTATTTTTTGTGCTCTTCTATCTTTGAGATTAAGTCGGCTATCCTTCTTCTTAAGTCAGCTATGCTTCAAACTTGATCTACTATCTTGATCATAGGGTCGGCTAAGAAAAATACTTTGAATTTTTATCTTTTTGTCTTCATCTTGAGTTTGACTTGGTCGACTATCCAAAAGCTTGAGTCAACTAAGATCCTATCTTGGTTGACTAAGATAAAAATATGGTTGGCTAAAAGACTTATTCTGATTATTTAGGATTTCTATCTTTCCTTTAGATTGAGACTGGGTTGGCTAAGCTTCAAGATGAGTCAACTCAGTTCTATGCCAGGTAGCCATAAGGTGTTTTAGATGGCATTCTTTGATCCAACTTGTTTTTAGGCTAGACTTACCTTCTCAAACTTAATTTATGGATATGTGGGCTTGTTGAGAGGTATTTCTAGACTAGATTTTTCTTTCAAATCTTTGGATTCTTTGCTTTCAGCTAAAGATCGTAGATTTGGGAACATATATATTCTTGAGAGGATAACCTTTTTGAGTAAAATAATTGAGCATATTGAGAAATCCTACAATCACTCTCAAACACATCATTAGTAAGTATAATTTATGATCAAATACTTTTGACATCATCAAAATCAATTCTAGGGCTAATAGGAATCTATAATTAGTGTTATAAATCAAAATGTCTAAGCTACTTTACTTGCTTTGATTTATATTGACTAATTGAAGGGCCTCTACATATATGGTTCTAGTTATTTATCCTCATGTCATTGACTATTATTTATTACTAATATAACATTGATTTTCTACTATTAATCAATTCAATATTTATTAGAAATAATTGCTTCTTCTTTTTTTAACATATGGATGTGGTGCGTTTTTGAAATACTATGTCTTAAGATTTTTTTTTTATGACCATATTATGTTACTCCATATAAAAGTTAATTGCTTAGCCATAGTGAATTACACTTAACAAATGCTAATGGATCACTGCTAAATCAATATATTGATCTAAAAAAAATAGTGCAGGATTTGCTGAGCTATTTTCAAAATTTTTTGAAAATAATAATGAGGCAACGAAAAATAATTAATCTAATTAATTATCTACTAATCATATCAGATTATTTAATCCTACATATTATGATCTAAATATAATATACATGCATACATCAATAGATCTGAAAATAAAACTATGTAGTGAACTATTTACTACATTTTCATGTTCAGAATACAATATCTTTTCGCAGATAGTTGATCACCATAATCTGATCATCATCAAGAAGTTTTGCTGGTTATGACATAGCCACACAAGTGTCTAACCTCCATGGATCATCTACACGAGGCTCCTGATCATGATCGACTCCCACGCGAGTGTTAGCTCGACACCAGAGTCTTTCAAGGGCTATTTTGATCGAATGCCTTCGATCTTTATCTACAAGCTTCATGGATACTCCAGATTGCTGGTAGACGTAGTAGAGAGGTAGAGGAGGTTCTCCATAAAGTTTCATGGGCTTTCAACACTCGTAGCTCATGAAATAGATTCCTAAATCCTAGGTCAAAACACTAGATCAAATGCACCTTGAAACCTTGCGCTAGCCTTTCTCTAGTTTTTCACCTCACGAGATTTTTTAAAACTTTTTCTCATGCACCAGGAAGCTCACGAAAGTCCTCTCTTAATCTTAGATCTATTCTCTCATGTCCTAAAAATTTTTTCTATTTATTTTGCACCAAAGAGAGTAGACACCGCATGGAGAGAAAGATCGGGTTGGTTGTTAGGCCAAATTCAAACTCATTTTGAATTCAACCTTCAAACCACCTGATCCCATCCACTTAGGAATGTGAGAAAGGATGGGCGACAATCTCTTTTTCATAGAAATGAATCATAAGAAACCTTTTCTCATGTAGCAAAAGTGTCGCACAAGAGAAGGGTGGCGCATGTTTAAGGTAGAGGTTATTTTTTATCCAAATTTGAATCTCATTCAAATCAAAACAAATAACAACCAAACCTTATCCATTTGAAATGTGAGAGACCTAATCAAAAGCTCTTTTGTGCATGGGAAATAAATCATGAGAGATTTAGATTAAATTTTTAAGTAGGCGTGGGTTAAATGGCATAGGGAAAGAAGACTAGTCAAACTAGTCTTTGAAATTCAAACTTGAACCAATTGAACCAACCAATTCAAAATAGGTTAGGCCCAATTAGAATAATTTAAACCCAACATATTTAGGCTTAATTAAATCTTAATAAAATTAGAAATTGATCAAGTCCAATCTTTGATCAAATCAGGGTTCAAACCTCCTCGGCGATTAGGTCAACCAACGACCTAATCGGGTCAGACCGAACTGAAACCAATTCAATTGGACTTTGACCAAAAATAATTACTTAGTCAAATTAAGTTAATTAGTGATTAAATCACTAATAATATCTCTTATAAAATCAAATTTCAAATCCAATGGATGTTCGGACAATAGAATCCCATCAAAATGAAACTCTTGATCGAAGAGTCCCAAACTAGTGGGACTCTTGATCCCGGAGTTTGAAATAAGTGGAACTCGTGAATACAGAGTCCCAACTCTCAATCACAAAGTCTCAAACATGTAGGACTTAGAGTTTTAAAGTTGTGGGACTCTTGATTGAAGAGTCCTAGTCCAGTGGGACTCTTGACCATAGACTTTCAGACATTGAGACTCAATGTCCTAACCCAGTAGGACTCCCGATCGAAGAGTCCCAGTCCAATGAAACTCTTGATCATAGAGTACTAGTCGAGTTGGACTCTTCACCAACCATCAGATCAAATAGAAACCTCTAGTGTGTGTGATTCCGTAGGTTCGAACCTAAGCCGATAGCATAGAAACTAATTTCTATACTAATCGAAGTAACCATCTAGCAATGGTACCCGATATTCGGATAGGTCAAATAATCACAATCGCAATATTTAGAACCTACGTGAATATGGTTATCATATAATTCATCCTTATGACCTCTGTGTAATAGATGACTCAGGGTTAGACTATCAATCCTAGAAAATACATCCATATCGTGTCTCAAAGTAATTAATCCCATGACTCCTCACTAAGACTACCCTGACCAAGGTTTTGCTAAATTAAAATATAATTGAATATATCTCCTAAAATTAGGAGTGATCAATTCCATCTTGATACACACACCGACTCCACAAGTACTTGACTGTGCCCAAAAACCTTCCATCACTAAATTAGAAATTCAGATAGTTCGGCACCAAAATACAGTGAATTACTTGAAAGTCACCATGGTGATCTCAGATCAGAGAAATATTTATACCCATATTCCATCGGAGCTAATCTTGATAGGAGAAAAGCCCCAGAGTTGGTCACATTCAGTGTAGATGTACCCATACATCTTACTTGCATGCCATATCAGTGTCTCAATACTCCTTGGTTATGAGAACAATCAATCTATATGGCACGCAACGATCTATACTTGATAAACGTTATCATCCTAAGTAATAACGTATCATTTGATCATGAACTATTTAAGGACTAAATGATCAATTCTTCTTTACCAAATCTAGATAGTTCTAAGAACTTCATCACAATATAGGAGTTCATTAGAAGACAATAAAATTTATAATGAAAAATATCAAAATAACTTTTATTAATTTATAATTCATATATAATTATAAATATATGGTCCAACCATCAACAGACTGATGATTGGCTTTGGAACACATTCCCAACAATCTTCCATTTGGACTAAAGTCAATCGGTGCAGTATCTAATACCTATCTTCAACTTAAAGTCATCAAACTCCTTCACCGCAATAGCTTTAGTGAATGGGTTGGCCAGGTTCTCCTTTTCGTCGATCTTCTGAAGATCGACATCACCTCAATCCACAATCTCTCGGATAAGATGGTAGTGGTATAGAATATGCTTTATTCGTTGGTGTGCCTTTGGTTTCTTCATCTGAACAATGGCTCCAAAGCTATCGTAATAGAGTAGAACTGGACTATCAAGGAAGGATGCTACTCCAAGCTCGGTGATGAATTTTCTTAGCTACACTACTTCTTTGGCAGCATCTGATACAGCAACATCGCCTCACAAACTGAATCGGCCACAGTGTACTGCTTGAAACTTTTCCAACAGATAGCTCCATCATTAAGGATAAATATATATTCCAACATACTCTTGCTATCATCATGATCAGACTAGAAACTAGAGTCTGTGAATCCCACAAGTTTTAAGTCTGATTCACCATATACAAGCCACTGATCCTTAGTATTTTTCAAATACTTTAGGATGGTTTTAACAACCTTCTAGTAATTCTCTCCTGGATTAGATTGGTATCTACTCACTACACGTAGTGAGTATGCCACATCTGATCGCGTACATGTCATGGCGTACATTATAGAACCCACTACAGAAGTATATGGTATTCTATTCATACGCTCTCTATCTAGAGGTGTTGTTAGACAATTCCTCTTTGAAAGAGAAATTCCATGGCCTATCGGTAGATAATCTTTCTTAGAACTCTCTATGCTGAACCATTTCAGTACAGTATCAATATACGTAGACTAGGACAATCCAAGTAACCTTTTAGATCTATCTCTATAGATCTTTATCCCTAGGATGTAGGAAACTTCTTCCAAATCTTTCATGGAGAACTACGATGACAACCAGATCTTTATTCCTTATAATGCATAGATATCATTTTCGATTAAAAGAATATCATCTACGTATAATACTAGAAATACTATTGCTGGACTATTAGCCCACTTGTTTATGCAGGGCTCCTCTTCATTCTTAACGAAGCCATACATTTTGATTGTTCCATTAAATCATATGTTCCAAGTCCGAGATGCTTACTTCAGTCCATAAATAGACCTCTGAAGCTTACACACCTTAGACTCATCTATGGACGTGAAACCTTCAGGTTGTAGCATATATATCTCTTCATCCAGCCCTTCATTTAGAAAAGCTATTTTCACATCCATCTGCCAAATTTCAAAGTCCAGATGGATAGCTATGGCAAGCATAATTCAAATGGATTTAAGCATTACCATAGAAGAGAACGTCTCATCATAGTCAATACCATAACATTGACAATACCCCTTAGCAACCAGATGGGCTTTATAGATCTCCACCTTTCCGTCTGCATCTCTTTTTCTTTTGTAGACCCACATACACCCTATGGATTTTATCCCTTCGAGTGGGTCAACCAATGTCCATACATCGTTGACCTTCATGGATTTCATCTCGAATTTCATGGCCTCAAGCCATTTCTCAAAGTTGGATCTCTGCATTGCATTCATATAGGTGATTGGGTCTTGATCGTTCTCATCGAGTTCAATAGGATTCTCGTCCCGGATCAGAAAACCATAGTATCTATCTGGTTGATGTGGTACTCTACCAGATCGCCTTAAGGATGCTTCTATAATGTATTCTAGGTTTGATCTAATCAGATCCAACTCAGGTTCAACAACTTATGTTCGTTCTTCCATCTATCGTACATCATCAAGTTCGACCTTGGAGGGATTAGTTACTTCACCAAGGAACTTCTTTTCTAAAAAGACTGCCTTAAGGCTGACAAACACTTTGTGCTCATCAGCAAGATAGAAGTAGTATCCTTTGGTTTCTTTTAGGTAACCTATAAAACTACACTTATTAGACCTAGGTCCAAGCTTGTCTGTCATCAAATGTTTGACATAAGTCGGACACCCCCAAATCCTAAGGTGTGAAAGCATTGGCTTATGCCCTATCCATATTTCATATGATATTTTATTAATAGATTTACTCAAAATCCTATTTAGAATATAACAAGCTGACTCGAGTGCATATCCCCATAGGAAGATCGACAAACCAGCAAACTCCATCATGGATCGAACCATGTCCAACAGGGTCTGATTTTTCTTTTCAGACACACCATTATGTTGTGGTGTTCCAGGAGGAGTCCATTAGGAGAGAATTCCATTCTTCTCAAGATATGTCAGAAACTCATTGAAAAGATACTCACCTCCTCGGTCAGATCGAAGAGTTTTAATACTCTTTTCAGTTTGCTTTTCTACCTCATTTTGAAATAGTTTGAACATTTCAAATGACTCTGACTTATGCTTCATTAAATAGACATACCCATACCTCAATAGATCATCTGTAAAGATTATGAAGAGAAATATCCACCTCTAATACTTAAGCTCATGGGTCCACATACATCCGAATGTACTAAACTCAAGAGTTCAGTGGCTCATTCATCTTTTCTAGTAAAAGATGACTTGGTCATCTTACCAAGAAGACAGGACTCACAAGTTGGAAGTGACTTACAATCACTAACCTCAAGAATTTCTTCTTGAGCTAATCTATTAATTCTATTCTTGCTAATATGACCTAGTCTACAGTGCTAAAGGTAGATATTAGACACATCACTAATTCTAAGACGTTTATTGGAGGATTGAACCATGTTGATAGGCATAGAAAGTAAATAAATTCCATAATTCAATTGTCCAATCAAAATTGTAACACCATTCAAAATGACATTATAAAATTTTTTTATTGATATTTCAAAACCATTCATGACCAAAAGGCCTACAAAAATGACATTGAATATAAAAGTTGAACAATAATGATATTCATTAAGAATAACTTTATTTGAATTGATTACAAGGTTCATGATTTCTAAAGCTAGAATTTGAACTTGTCTTCCATCTCCAATGTTTAGGAATCTCTTGCCTTAATCAAATCTCCTACTGACCTACAAGTACTGCATAGAATTACAAATATGATAAGGGCTTCCAGTATCTAATACCCAGGCAGTGGAATCAAATAAAAAAAAATTGTAAGATGTTATCATATAATTATCTTGCCCAGCAACTACTTGCTTCTTCCTCGGGCTGTTTGGATCCAGGGAGGCAATGTACAGAGGACAGTTCCTCTTCCAGTGCCCCTGCTTCTTGCAGAAGAAGCACTCTACCTGGCTCTGGTCGGGCTTATGCTTCTTGGTCTGATCCTGTGCAATCATCCCAGCATGCAGCCGCACCTTTTTATTTTTCTTCTTCTTGTTCTTCTTCTCTTTCTTAAAGGATTGACGACCAGAAGAAGACCATCCCACTACATTCACCATCTCCTTATGGAGTTGGTGATCCTTCTCAAAGTTCTACAGCAACCCCACAAGCCATGGTAATTCACTGCAGGCTTTGATATTCTAAAATGAGTTAGGAAGGGGAGGAAAGACTTGGGCAAGGAATTAAGGATTGCATCCTTACCGAGCTGCTCGTACAGGAGAAAGCCTAGCTTGCTAAGAAGCTCAATCATCTCGATCATATATAATACATGATCAGTGATTGAGGCCCCATCTATCATCCAAGTGTTGAAAATGGCATAACTTATTTTGTGCCTTTCAACATCGTCCGACGTGCCAAAGGAGTCATTCAATATTTGAAGCATCTCTTGTAGCAGAACGTTTTCAAACCTATGGTTGAACTCATCATTCATTACCGTCAACATTATACATCGAACGATGGTGCGGTCATTGAGGCACTTCAGATAAGTGTCTCGGATCGCTCCCCTAGCATTCGGAATTGGCTCCTCAGGTGTTGGATCCGTTACCACATAAAGGATCTGCTCATGCTCCATGATGATTTTCAACTTATGATACCAGCTATCATAGTTGGATCCCATTAATTTATCATGGTCTAACAATGACTGGAGTGATAGGTTAGTGGCCATGTCTGCACAAAAAAAAAATCAAATCTAATTAGTATATGAATTATTAATCCTAAAAATTTGGACTTCGGTCTAAAGATCCTTCCACTATTTTATACAAATTGGTAGCCTCTACCTCCAATTCGAGAAATTACTTTAATTCCTTAGTAGGTACTAGAATCCACATAGACTGTACATGAGCCCAACTTTGGTTGGTCAATCCACGTGCACCTATGGATAGATTCAAAATCAATTGTTTCTCTAAAGAACTTCTAGTAATATTGATTTTGCCCCATAGACCTAATTAGTAGGCTTTGGCCTCCACTGAAAAGGTTCGGTTAGGTCCAACCATTAACATGACCATATTTGGTCTTATCTAACCAATAAATGATCAGACCCAACTTTGGTCAGTCAACCTAACCACCATCAGAAAGACTTAACCAAATTATTATTTTATGAATGATAATTTTATTACTCAATAATCACCAGGCCTTTGGGCCTCCAATGATCATTATACTAATGAACCCATTATCATTTAACTTAATGGGAGGCTATGATTTAGTTATCTATATAACTATTTCATTTTTAAGGATCTAATAATTTTAAAGGATTTAGTTAGCTAATTTAAGAAAATTCAGCGAGCCAATTTCGATCCTCTCACTAACTTCACCAAGTCAGAAAAAGAATCTAATCTAAGCTGACAATAGGAGCACCTAAATCAGTTAGACTGATTTACCTAATAGACATGAGTGAGTCCGAATCACCAAGTGATCTAATTAAAATCTAACTCACCGGGATGGCCAGGTAAACAAGATCAATGGAAGGGATATACCATTAACTCATCAAAGATCGAATCAGTGCGAGTAGCTCTCAATTAAAAACCACTGATCAAACTACCAAACTTACCTTAGACACCATCCAGTTCATTAGTTTTAATTTGACCAACCTAGTAATTTCGGATTCGATCGTGTAGCCTTGAATCAAGTTCATTTGGTCCTTGTTAAAGGCATGAACTTGACCAACTACAACTATTGTAATTGAGTCTATAGAGTTCTTAACCTAATCTAAATAAATATTTAATTAGATTTGATCAATTACTCTAAATTAGTCCACCTTTTAACTAACCTTAAGTCTAACCCAATTTACGGACCTAATTCAGCTAACCCAATAACCCACAAGTTTATAATTAATAATTTAGAATCTTAATTCATAATTCTAGATACTAAATTATTATACTTAATTTTTAATTAAGTTTATGGGCTGAGAGTTAAGGTTTGGCATTTCAAAAATATTTTTTAATTTTAAAAGGTTCTTTACAACTTAGCATTGTTCATTAATTGAGTCGACTCATTAAATCATCTTAATTCATAAACAATACTAGTTGTAGGATTTAATCTGAAACTATGTACACTACATAATCATAAAATCATGAATCAAACTTTATCTAATTATGCATTTTTTATCATAAATTAGATTAAAGCCTAATATAACTTGATCATAAAAATATTAAATCAAATCTAATAATTTTATGATTAACGATATAGATCAGTAACGTACCAGGACAACCTTTTCACTGTAGGGGGTAAACCCTATAGCAGGATAACCTATAGTCCGTGCGATCTAAATTTTAATTTTTTAAATCTATTTACTCAAATTATTTTATTAATATTTAGATCAAATCTAAATTATTAATCTAAATATGCAAGCATATCATGTTTAAGGAACCTTACTCTAATACCAATTGAAGGAAATAGTGCAAGGTTTGCTGAGCTATTTTTAAATTTTTTTAAAAATAGCAAAAGAGTAATAAAAAATAATTAATTTAATTAATTATCTATTGATCATATTAGATTATTTAATCCTACATATTATGATCTAAATATAATATGCATGCATACATCAATAAATCTGAAAATAAAACTATGTAGTGAACTATTGACTATATTTACGTGTTTAGAATACAATACCTTTTCGCGGATAGTTGATCACCATGATCTAATCATTGTCAAGGAGTTCTACTAGTTACGACATAGTCACATAAGTGTCTAACCTCTATGGATCGTCCACACGAGGCTCCTGGTCCTGATCGGCTCCTACGCGAGTGCTAGCTCAACACCGGAGTCTTTCAGGGGCTGTTTTGATCGAATACCTTCGATCCTTACCTATGGACTTCACGAATGCTCCGAGTCACTGGTAGATGTAGTAGAGAAGTAGAGGAGATTCTCCATAATGTTTCGTGGGCTTTTGACACTCGTAGCTCATGAAATGGATTCCCGAATCCTAGGTCAAAACACTAGATCAAATGCACCTTGAAACCTTACGCTAGTCTTTCTCTGATTTTTTACCTCACAAAATTTTTTAAAACTTTTTCTCATGCACCAGGAAGCTCATGGAAGTCCTCTCTCAATCTTAGATCTATTCTCTCATGTCCCAAAAATTTTTCCTATTTATTTTTCACCAAAGAGAGTAGACACCGTATGGAGAGAAAGATCGGGTTAGTTGTTAGGCCAAATTCAAACTCATTTTGAATTCAACCTTCAAACCACTTGATCCCATCCACTTAGGGACATGAGAAAGGATGGGTGACAACCACTTTTTCATGGAAATGAATCATGAGAAACCTTTTCTAGTGTAGCAAAAGTGTCACACAAGAGAAGGGTGGCACATGTTTAAGGTAGAGGTTATTTTTTATCCAAATTTGAATCTCATTCAAATCAAAACAAATAACAACCAAACCTTATCCATTTTAAATGTGAGAGACCTGGTCAATAGCTCTTTTGTGTGAGGGAAATAAATCATGAGAGATTTAGATTAAATTTTTAAGTAGGCGTGGGTTAAATGGCGTAGGGAAAGAAGACTAGTCAAACTAGTCTTTGAAATTCAAACTTGAACCAATTGAACCAACCAATTCAAAATAGGTCAGGCCTAATTAGACTAATTTAAACCCAACATATTTAGGCTTAATTAAATCTTAATAAAATTAGAAATTGATTAAGCCCAATCTCTAATCAAATTAGGATTCAAACCTCCTCGGCGATTAGGTCAACCAACGACCTAATCGGATCAGACCGAACTAAAACCAATTCAATTGGACTTGGACTAAAAATAATTACTCAATCAAATTGAGTTAATTAGTGATCAAATCACTAATAATACCTCTCATAAAATTAGAGTTCAAATCCAGTGGGTGTCCGGACAACAGAGTCCCATCAAAATAAAACTCTTGATCGAAGAGTCCCAAACCAGTGGGACTCTTGATCTCGTAGTTTGAAACAAGTGAAACTCATGATTGTGGAGTCCCAACTCTCAATCATAGAGTTTCGAACATGTAGGACTCAGAGTCCTAGAGTTGTGGGACTCTTGATCAAAGAGTTCCAATCCAGTGGGACTCTTGACCATAGACTCCCAAACATTGAGACTTAATGTCCTAACCCAGTAGGACTCTCGATCGAAGAGTTTCAGTCCAGTAGAACTCTTGACCATAGAGTTCTAGTCGAGTGGGACTCTTCACCAGCCATCAGATCAAGTAGGAACCTCTAGTGTGTATGACTTCGCAGGTCTGAATCTAAGTCGGTAGCATAGAAATCAATTTCTATACTAATTGAAGTGACCATCTAGCAATGGTACCCAACATCCGGATAGATCGAATAATCACAATCGCAACATTCAGAACCTACGTGAATATGGTTATCGTATAATTCATCCTTATGACCTCTGTGTAATAGATGACTCTGGGTTAGACTGTCAATCCTAGAAAATACATCCATGTCGTATCTCAAAGCAATTAGTCCCATGACTCCTCACCAAGACTAGCCTGGCCAAGGTTTTGCTAAATTAAAATACAATTGAACACAGCTCCTAAAATCAAGAGTGGCCAATCCCATCTTGATACATGCACCAACTCCATAAGTACTTGACTGTGCCCAAAAATCTTCCATCATTGAATTAAAAATTCAGATAGTCTGACACCAAAATATAATGAGTTGCTTGGAAGTCACCATGGTGATCTCAGATCAGAGAAATATTTATACCCATATTCCATCGGACCTAATCTTGACAAGAGAAAAGCTCCAGAGTTGGTCACGTTCAATGCAGACATACCCATACATCTCACTTGCATGCCATATCAGTATCTCAATATTTCTTAGTTATGAGGACAACCAACCTATATGGCACACAATGACCTATACTTGATAAACATTATCGTCCTAAGTAACAACATATCATTTGATCGTGAACTATTTAAGGACTAAACGATAAATCCTCCTTTGCCAAATCTAGATAGTCCTAAGGACTTCATCACAATACAGGAGTTCATTAGAAGACAATAAAATTTATGATAAAAAATGCCAAAATAACTTTTATTAATTTATAATTCATATATAATTATAAATATATGGCCCAACCATCAACAGACTGATGATCGACTTTGGGACACATTCCCAACATGATCAAATTTGGGGTCTCTTATATGGATTATTAATTTTAAATCAAAAATAATCCAGTTAAAAGAGAACTAATTGAGTCAAAATATTTAATAAATGCAATAAAAAATATTTGTTAGTCATCTTGTTTGTAGATTGTGAATGTAATCTAAGAGTGTCAAGAAAATAAAAAGTTAAATTTTAGTTTAGTATCTTTAATGAATTTCTTAATTCTCCTTGTAAAATTTTGACTTTGAACTACAGCTTATAAATTGACCGCAAACTGGTATTACATGTTACATTCATCAATATTTATTTTTTTCACTATCTTAAATAAGAGGATCTTGTAGTGTGAGGGCAAAGAATATAAACACTTTTGCTGGTTGTTAACATGATTTTTATATTTAAACCTTATTTGCATTATTAAAGAGAACATATATTTAATTAATTTATTCAAATGTGTGCTCTACGAATTCTTGATTGGTAAATATAAATGTCAAATTTGACTACTATGTATCTAAAGAAAGAAAAGAACATTTGTTAGATTATATGTAAAGCAACAAATAATCCATATATTTGCATAGTTAACTTTAATAATTTCTTCTTTATAAGCAAAATTTATGTAAGAAGTTGGTTATCTTTAATAGAAGACTATTCCATTTATGGTATCAAAGTAACTTGATATATTTTATATTTTTCTAATACTATAAATAATTTACTTTTATTATTGAATCTACCAATTATGTGTGTTGTTTCCTTATTTTTATAATGTAGTTGTTAATATTATTATATAAGAGGTTTAAAATTTGCTTATTCAAGGTGCACATTGATGGTATTTTTTTCCCTTAATGAAAGAGAATATAGAATCTCTAATTTATTTTTAATAAAAAAATCTAGAAATCTATAGATAATTAAATTATTAATCAAGGACCTATAGACAATTTATATTTAATCTAGTCTACATGGAAACTATATTTGTGGTCTTTACGTGAAACTTATAGTTTGGACACCAGTAAATTATTAAATGCTTAATTAAAAATAACTAATAAGTTTTCTCTTATCTCATTCCATAAGGGGAATGCAAAGTTTCTTTATAACTTAGAAAATAATATTCAAACTCACTTCACAGTAAATTTTTCCAATTGCAATGTAAAATAAATTAGCAACCTATAAATAATTAACTACTCTAATAACAATCTCTTGGTAATTTTGTACCAAGTTACAAGGCTATTTGTAATCTCTACAAGATTTACAACTGCAAAATCAATTAGAAAATTTCTAACTAATTTTCTCTTAGCTCACTTCATATAGGGACTACAAGCATTCTCTTGTTTCCATATGAAATTTATAAGCTAGTACTCAAAGATAATTATAGACTTGATGAAGGATCTTTAACTATTATTTTCCTTAACTTACTTTTAGTGACAGCAAAATTTAAGCTGACTTGAGAACCTATTACAGCCTAACCCCATTTAGGCCTAGTATGGGTGAAGGATTTTTAAATTCAAGTCAAATGGGTCAAAGTTGTTGGCTTGAATAATAAATAGGTTGAGTATGGATTGATGTTTTAACTCAGATGATCGCATAGAGCATATTTGGGTCAAGATTATAGTGGTTTAGTTGAATGATGACCTTAGTGTTAGATGTATGCCCTAGAAGCCAGATTGGCTGATACTTGTAATACACTTCTAAGGGCAATTTTATAATTTTGATTATAAATTAATAAATAAACTATTTTCTATCATAGTATGTATTTAAAATGTCTGTGATAAATTCTTTGAGTTAATGGTAATGACAATTCATATTTTCAAGAATTGAAAATTTAAGACATGAATTTTCATAATTAACTCATAAACTTTTCCTGACCGTAGGATCATCACGAGGATGGTGATCGATCCGAAAAGTTTGTGTACGTTTGCTTCCTTAGGATAGATGTGTCTTGAGTCTATGATGTGGAGACACCAGAGTGAGACTATAGGTACTCGTTAGAGAACGAGAGCACTAAGCGTAATCACCTCGAGCAGTCATAAGGAAGTCTACCTTCTCGTCGATGACTGACTCATTGCTGTAGTGGTGTATCTGATTCTTTGACCTAAGGTGCATCTACAGTTCATCTTGAGAGTATTATAGTTTGACTATACCATAACTTGATCTTCTAGCCATTCAGAATTCTGAGGTGTATGTTGGCTATAGCATGTTTATTATAGAAATTGGATTACACCAATAGGAGATCTATCTACCTCGGTGGATGAGGAGTGGCCCTATAATAATCATGAGATTGAGTCCTTAAGCCCATGGCCATGATAGAGTGAAGATGATAGAAAGAATTTCTATTAGTATTTTACATTGGACTCGAATCAAATGATTAATTCATATGATGAATTTTGGGTTTGATGAGTTTACCTTAATCCTAATCCAATTGGGGCTCAAGATAGAAGAACCCAATCACATAGGTAGCTACACCAAAAGATTCACTTTCGATTTTGATGGATTGCCACCATATATTGCTAGGTATCACTGATGAATTTTAGGAGCAATTAGAATAATTTAGATGATCGATCATTCTAATTGTATGAATCAAAAAAGTTCTGGTCCATCGAATGCTGTTTCGATGATGTCGATGATAGATATCGCGACATGTCGCATTACCATACGGAACTAAACCTAACTCGATCACACAAATAAGGGTTTAGATCTAAATGTCATCAATTAGACAAACCTAATTTAATTGATTTGGATTAGATTCAATTAGGTTCAAGAAAATTATGCTAGCACACGATTGAGCCTAACATTCTTCTTTTGTAATCATTTTGGTTTGTCTCGACTGAGCCAAATTTATTTAGGCTCACTCAAAAATCTTGTCTTAGTCTAATTAGAGCTTGTCCAAATTAGAAAAAAGTTGCTTTAATTCATTAGATGGATTTAAGCCAACACCTGCCAATTCCTATCACCTGCTAATTCCTGTTTTTGAATATAGGTCAACAGTTGACCCTGGACACTTGGACATGGGGCCATGTGTCATGTGCCTATAGGAGAGCACCTGGGGCTCTTGTCCCCCTACTAAAAGAGGCAAGAGAGAGGGCACACACCACCCTAGGCGTGTGCCTCATGTAGATAAGAGATAGAGTCCCATATAGATAGGACTCCAAGGTTTCTTGATGGGTTTAAACACCTAGGTGCCAAAGACTTTTGCTTTGTCCAGTCTTGGCACTACCTATGTGAATTTTTGAGGGACTCTCATCTGATTGGATCAGATGACATTATTCCATCAATTAAATTTAGATCTGATTGAATGAAGACCTCTGATTGATCGAGATGATGTGGCACTACATGGCACAACAGGATCTATTTAAATCCTATCTGCGCCTAGGGTTTGAGTACTTTTTCTTTTCACCATGCTGCAAGGCTGCCCTCCTCTATTTCATGCCTTTCTCTAATCCTCTCTATCTCCTCTCTATGCCCAAAGGATTTGGGCATGGGTTCAAGTACAATCCAAGAAAGAAAAGCATCCAGATCAGGAAGAAGGTAGCACTGCTGAAAGAGACGACCGCTGCTTCTTCAAAGTAGTTTTGAAGAACTTCAAGATCAGATCCAGATCTAATTTTTAAAAAAATGATTCAAAAGGAGAAGACCTCCAGATCCTATCCAAGTGGACATCGATAAAGGTCAGGCACGTGCGTGGCTCCTTCCAAAACCTCAGGATCATCGCAGGATAATCTGATTACCCAAAACAAAGGTATGAAATTAAATTAGATTTAATTTTATTTTTAATTTTTAATATCAAATCTTTAAAATCAAATTCAAGATATCTCAAATTTGATTAGGATCATAGAAAAAAATTTTAAAATATTTCTTCAAATCCAATCAGATCTGAACGATCCTGTGCCAGAAAAATAGAATTTTTCCCTCAATTGGTATCAAATCCAGGTTAGTAGTTCATCATATCTATTTTAGATCTGATTTATTTTTTATATATAATTTAATATTAAAAAAATTTAAATATCACAGCAAATATGATTAGATCTAAAATTAAAAAATTAAAATTTTTATGATTTAGATCTATAATGTATGAGATGCATGACTAGACTAGGAATAGAATAGTTCTATGTGTAGTCTAGTATAATAATATTATTAAATTAATTAAATATAATTTTAGATCTAATTTATTTTTATATTTTTGATATTATAATTATTATAATCAAATCTAAAAAATAAAAAATAAAATTTTTAATTTTTATTTTATTCATGTGAGATAAAAAAAATGCATGCTTAGACTAGTTATAGAATAGTTCTATAAAATATCTAGAATAGTTTATTTTTAATATAATCAAATTTAAATTTTATTTTTTAGATATTATATATGATATTTTATATTTGAAAGCATGTAAGTTTAATTTAGTTATGATATATAAGATGTATGCAAAATATGTATAAGTTAGATCATTAATTGTATATGCAATATATGATTCAGATCTAACTAATTTTATAGTAGAAATTATATTTTTGATTAAGATGTTTTCCTTGGCCATCTGATCATAAGTACAAAGTAGGATTTAAAGGCACTCTCCTTCCATTTGATGGGGTGTTCTTATGATATGTAGGGGTGTAGTGCGTTCGTTCTTAATCAGAAATCAAAACTTATTTTTCTACAAAATCCTAGATCCTAAAATCCTAGGATTTTATTACATATTTTGTTCATGAATCTAAAACTTAATTAAAAATTAAGATTATAAAATTAATTAGGTCTAAAAATTATAAATTTTTAGATCTAAGATATATTCATAAAATTAAGTTCGGGCTTGGGTAGCTTAATTAGGTCTAGCGGTTGATCAAACCAAATCAAGAGTTGGTTAGGTGGGATCAAAGAAAGCTTAGACTTGACCAACCTAATAGGATTAAGTTTGGATCAAGATTGAATCATATTGAAATATGACTCAATCAAGTCAAGATCTAATTTGGCTTCACAGTTCGAGCCTGGATTATAGGCTAATCCAATTGATTCTGATTTGATAATTTGGTGTCTAAGATAAGTCTGGCAGATATGATCGACTGATTTTTAATTATAAGCTATTCGACCTGAATGCATTCTTATCGAGTTAATGGCATATCCCTTTCACTGGTCTCACTTACCTAGCTATTTATATTGATCCAGTTCTGATTTGAGGTGGCTAATAATTCGAGCCAATCTATGCCACTAGGTTAGTCATAATTATTATGACCAAGTTAAGTCAAGTTTAAAGAGACCTAAATTAAATCTTTCTAAGAAAATATTAAGTCTAAGATCTTTCACCATTGTAGATGTGCGAACTCTTTTTAGGGTTGATTATTCTCGGCTAGATACAATGGTTCAGTTGCATCAAAAAGATGCGACCATGTCTATTAGGCATTGGATGCTACGAGTTGGAGGATGGGTTGGGCTCAATATTTCGAATATGATGAGGGATCCAATCAAAAATTCAATTCATGCAAATGATGGATCTGACTTAACTAAGAAGTGGATCAATATTCTGGACATGGTAAGATTCATCAATTAGAGACTAGATTTGGATGCACCATGATTAGAGAATCATTGGACAAGAGTTGTTCACTCATCGATTGATCCATATCACCAATAACTATTAGGTAAGATGATGAGCCAATCGGTGGGACTGCACCATCCACTAGAAATCAATAATCATAGAGATTTTCGCATCTCTGCCAAGAAAGTATAGGGATCTGAATAAATAGTGGGAGCCTAATTTGTTTAAAAATGAAACTCTTAATTAAATTGGTTAAGTCTAATTACAAAATCTAACTAGAAACTTTGACTCTCTATAGGAAGATATCTGCATCCAACCCACTAGCCCATATTCTGGACACCCATAGACTGACCGGATCCAACTATAAGGATTGGCTCCAGAACTTCAAAATTATTTTAGGTTCTAAGAAGTTGACTCATGTGTTGGAACAGGATCCTCCCACCTTACCAGTCCATCCATCCACTAATCAGAGAGCATCTCTTAAGAAGTGGATGGATGAAGATAATAAAATTAGGTATTACATATTGGGCTCGATGTCTGATGAGCTCCAGTCTTGACATGAAGACATTAAGACTAGCCGCTAAATGTTGGCTCATTTGCAAGAGTTGTTTGGTCGACAAAATCGCACAGCCAAATATTAAGTCACTAAAAGACTATTTAAGGCTCAGATGCATGATGGACAGTCAGTCCAAGATCATTATTTGATAATGATTAAAAACTTAGAAGAGCTTGAGAAGCTCGATATCAAGTTAGATCAAGATCTATAGATTGATATAATTCTGCAGTCCTTGACTGATGCATATGGGCAGTTCATCATGAACTACCATATGTATAAACTTTAGAATACCTTGACTGAGCTCATGAACATACTGGTTACTGCTGAGCTTTCTATGAAAGGTTCTAAAGTCTCAATACTTGATGTGGAGCATATTTCCTCCAAGAGAAAGTCTTTTGGAAAGAAGAAGTCCGTGAAGAAGCAGAAGATGGATGGTGGGAAGAAGAAGAAGGCAGAGTCGAAGAACAAGACCGCTGATAAAGAAAAATATTTTCATTATAATACTAACGGCCATTGGAAGCGAAACTATCCTTTGTACCTGGTCAGCCTAAAGAAGAAGAAGGAGGCAGGTCCTTCTGGAGGTATGCTCGTTATAGAATCTAATCTTATGATTTCTTCTACATCCAGTTGCATGCTTGACTCTAGTTCTATACTCACTTATGCACTTCTATGCAGGGTCTTGAGGATAGCAGGAAGCTGAAGGATGGTGAGATGATCCTACCATCGGAAATGGAACAAGAGTTGCTGTTGTGACCATGGAAACCTACCCTCTATGATTATCGTCAGGATTTGATTTAGTTCTTAGGGACTATTTTTATGTGCCTGCAATAAGCAGAAATTTGATTTATGTTTCATGCTTAGTACAAGAAGGCTATATAATTAATTTTCTTAAGAACCATTGTAATATTTTTTATGAAAGAAATAAAATTGCAAGTGATTTTCTTATAAATGATCTCTATCAGTTACATATTGATGTTTATGTTTTTTATATCGAGCAAAATATGAATGCCATAGAATCAAAATGACCTAGGGATAGTCTAAATGATAGGTATCTTTGGCAGCTTAGGCTACATTATATAGCTGAAGACATGGTTAATAAATTGAAGAAATCTAGGCTATTGAGTTCGTTGACTTTTGAATCATATCCGATTTATGAATCATGCCTTCATGGCAAAATGACCAAGCTTTCTTTTATAGGACATGAAAAAAGGGCCACAAACCTACTTGCCCTAGTACATACTGATGTATGCAGCCCATTTGATGTGTCGGTTAGGGACAATTATGTCTACTTCATCATCTTTATTGATGATTTATCTCGGTATGGGTATGTGTATTTGATGCGACATAAGTCTGAAGCTTTTGAAAAGTTCATGAAATTCAGACTCGAAGTAGAAAAATAAATAAAAAAACTCATTAAGATTCTTCGATCAGATCGAAGAGGCAAATACCTTTGTCGAGAATTCCTAAACTATCTTAAGGATAATTGCATAGTCTCTCAATGGACTCCACCTGAAATGCCTTAACTTAATGAAGTTTTAGAATAAAGAAACCATATCCTATTAGATATGGTTCGGTCCATGGTGAGCTTCACAGACCTTTCTAAGTTTCTTTGAGGACATAGTTTGATAACCGCTATATATTTACTAAATAGAATTTTCTCTAAGACCGTTCCTACTACACCATATGAGATATGGCATGGTAAGAAACTAAGTCTAAGTCATCTCAGAATTTGGGGTCGTCCGGCCCATGTCAAAAGACAACAGACGGACAAATTAGAATCTAAGTCCTTTAGAGCTCGATTTATTGGATATCCTAAAGAGTCATTAGGATATTATTTCTATCTTTTGGAAGATCATAATATGATTGCGAGTCGACACACCATCTTTCTTGAAAAATAGTTTATTTAAGATGGTGGCATCGAAAGGCAGATTAGACTCGAGGAGAAAGTCTTCGATGAGAAATGAGCTAAGGAACCTATGGAGCCCAATCAAATAGAGCCAACCTAGACACTATCTCCTCCACCTTGTAGATCAAGTAAAATTTTTTGTCCTCTTGAAAGGTACTTAGGTACTATATTAGAAGATGCAGAGAAAATATTCCTCACAGAAAATTGGATTTATGGTGATGATCCCAAAACTTATGATGAGGCAATATCAGATATCGACTTCAAGAAATGGTTAGAGGCAATGAGGTCAGAGATTGACTCAATGCATTCGAACCAAGTCTGGACCTTAGTAGATCCATCTGAAGGTATAGTATCTATTGGGTGCAAATGAATCTTTAAGAAAAAGATAGGTACCGATGGAAATATAGAGATATTCAAAGCAAGGCTCATAGCAAAAGAGTATAGTTAGCGTGAAGGCATTGACTATCAGGATACTTTTTTGTCAGTAGCCATGCTCAAATCTATCCATACATTGCTTACTATTGTAGCCTATTTCGATTATGAAATATGGTAGATGGATGTAAAAATAGCATTCTTAAATGAATATCTTGAAAAAGATATCTATATGGAATAACCACTGGATTTCATATCTAGTGATAATGATCATAAGGTATGTAAGCTGCAAAAGTCCATATATGAACTTAAGCAAGCATCTTAGAGCTGGAATGCTCATTTCAATGATGTAATCAAATCATTTGGATTCATCAAAAATGAGGAGCCCTATATTTTCAAAAAGGTCAGTGTGAGTGATGTTGTCTTTCTCATATTATACGTAGATGACATCCTCCTAATTAGGAATGATATTTTCATGTTAACTATAGTCAAAATATGATTATCTGAGGAGTTCTCTATGAAAGATCTAGGAGAGGCATCCTTTATTCTGAAAAATAAGATCTATAGGGATAGACCGAATAGGATGCTGGGTCTCTCACAGAAAATGTACATAAAGAAGGTGCTGAAGAGGTTGAGCATGAAAAACTCCAAGAGGGATTTAGTATCCTTTAGACATGGCATTCATCTCTCCAAGAAGATGTGCCCTAGCACATCTGAAGAGATTGAATGCATGAGCAAGATCCCTTATACTTCAGTAATAGGAAACCTCATGTATGCCATGCTATGTACACGATCTGATATTATCCATGTTGCGAGTGTCACGAGCAGGTATCAGTCGAATCTAGATGAAGAGCACTGGACTTCTGTGAAATGTATCCTTAAGTACTTGAGAAGGACTAAGGATATATTTCTATTCTTTAGTAATGGAGAACTTCAGCTCCAAGAGTATACAGACTCGAATTTTATGTCCGACATAGATGATTAAAAGTCGACATCTGAAAGTCTATTTATTTGTAATGGTGGAGCTATCGGTTAGAAGAGTTCTAAGCAAATGGTGATAGCAAACTCCACCATGAAAGTAGAGTACATCATTGCATCAGAGGTTGCAAAGGAGGCATTCTGGTATAAAAAATTCACCATAGAGCTTGAAGTAATGCCATCAGATACCGTTCTTCTGTACTGTGACAACAATGGTGCCATAGCCTTAAGTAAGAAGTCGAGGTCTCACTAAAAATTCAAGCACATCGAGCGGCGATACCATCTCATCCGTGATTACCTCAAAAAGGGATATGTCGAAGTCAAGAGAGTCAACATTGCAGACAATACGGTTGACCCACTAATAAAGTCATTAAGCTAGCAGAAGATCGAAGCCCATCTTGAGAAGATGGAACTTAGATTTATAGCCAATTAGTTTTAGATCAAGTAGGAGTTTATTAGATGTGTGCCCTAGAAGCCAAATTGACTGATACTTATAATACACTTCTAAGGATGATTTTATAATTTTGACTATAAATTAATAAATAGATTATTTTCTATCATAGTATATATTTAAAGTGTCTGTGATACATCCTTTTAGTTAATGGTAATGATAATTCATATTTTCAAGAGTTGAAAATTTAAGATAAATTTTTATAATTAACTCATAAACTGCTTACAACTATAGGATCATCATGAGGATGGTGATCAATTCGAAAGGTTGGTGTACGTTCACTTTCTTAGAATAAATATATCTTGAGTCTACGGTGTGGAGATATCAGAGCGAGAGTATAAATACTTATTAGAGAATGAGGGCACTGAGCATGACCACCTCGAGTAGTCATAAGAAAGTCAACCTTCTTGTTGATGACTGACTCATTACTGCAGTGGTATGTCTGATTCTTTGACCTGAGGTGCATCGATAATTTACCTTAAGGGTGTTATAGTTTGACTACATCATAACTTGATCTCCTAGCCATTTGGAACTGTGAGATGTATGCTGGCTATAGCATGTTCATTATAGGAATTAGATTGCACCAATAGGAGATCTATCTACCTCGATGGATGAGGAGTAGCCCTATGATAATCATGAGATTGAGTCCTTAAGCCCATGGCCATGGCAGAGTAAAGATGATAGAAAGAGTTTTTATTAGAGTTTTACATTAGACTCAAATTAAATGATTAATTCATATGACGGATAATGGGTTTGACGAGTTTATCTTAACCCTAATCCAATCGGGGCTCAAGATAGAAGAACCCAATCACACAGGTAGCTGCATAGAGAGGTTCACTTTTGGTTTTGATGGATTATCACCATATACTGCTAGGTATCATTGATGGATTTTGGGAGCAATTAGAATTATTTAGATGATCGATCATTCTAATTGTATGAATTAGAAAAGTTCTGATCCATCGAAAGCTGTTTCGATGATGTCGATGATAGAAATTGCGACATGTCTCATTATCATATAGAACTAAACCTAACTGGATCACACAAATAAGGATTTGGGTTTAGATGTCATCAATTGAACTAATCCAGTTTAATTGATTTAGATTAGATTCAATTAGGTTCAAGAAAATCATGCTAGCACACGATTGAGCCTAACATTCTCCTTTTATAATTATTTTGGTTCGTCTTGGCTGAGCCAAATTTATTTGGACTTGCTCAGAAACTTGTCTTAGTCTAACTAGAGCTTGTCTAGATTAGAAAAAAATTATTTTAATTTATTAGATGGATTTAAGCCAACACCTGTCAATTTCTATCACCTATTAATTTCTATTTTTGAACATAGGTCAATAGTTGACCCTAGATACTTAGACATAGGGCCATGTGTCATATGCCTATAAGAGAGCACCTAGGGCTCTTGTCCCCCTACTAAAAGAGGCAAGAGAGAGGGCACATGCCACCCTAGGCATGCACCTTATGTGGATAAGAGATGGAGTCCCATACAGATGGGACTCTAGGATTTCTTGATGAGTTTAAACATCTAGGCGCCAAAGACTTTTGCTTTATTCAGTCTTGGCACTACCTATGTGGATTTTTAAGAGACTCTCATCTAATTGGATTAGATGACATCATCCCACCAATCAAATTTAGATCTATTAAATGAAGGCCTCTGATTGGCCGGAATGATGTGGCACTACATGGCGTAACAAAGTCTATTTAAACCCTATCTGTGCCAGGGGTTTGAGTGCTTTTTCTTTTCACCATGCTGCAAGGCTGCCCTCCTCTATTCCATGCCTCTCTCTGATCCTCTCTCTCTTCTCTCCATGCCCAAAGGAGTTGGGCATGGGTTCAAGTGCAATCCAAGAAAGAAAAGTGCCCAGTTTAGAAAGAAGGCAGCACTGCTAAAAGAGACGACCGCTACTTCTTCAAAGTAGTTTTGAAGAACTTCAAGATCAGATCCAGATCTGATTTTTGAAGAGGTGATTCAAAAGAAGAAGACCTCCAGATCCTACTCGAGTGGACATCGATAGAGGCCAGGCACGTGCGTGGCTCCTTCTAGAACCTCAGGATCAATCAGAATGATCGCAGGATAATCTGATTACCCAAAATAAAGATATAAAATTAAATTAGATTTAATTTTATTTTTAATTATTAATATCAAATCTTTATGATCAGATTCGATATATCTCAGATCTGATTAGGATTATAAAAAAAATTTTAAAATATTTTTTCAGATCCAATCAGATCTGAATGATCCTGTATCAAAAAAATAGGATTTTTTCTTCACTTAGATGGAAACCTACTTAGCAACAAACTCTTTTCTAATATAAATTCTTTGATTCATCTAATAAATGAGTAAATTATGAATTATACAAGGGATTTTAGAGTTCTTTTAACCTAGAGTGCATCTTGATAGCATTATTCCTTTCCTTCATAAAAATGAATGATAGAACTTTAGCCTATTCTAAATAAAGTCAACAAATAATTTGAAAATTAGAACTTGGAAACCTATAGATAATTAAAGAGTTAATCAAGGACAATTTATCTCTAACTTTATCATGTTGTCTTTATATGAAACTGGTGATTAGAATCTCATAAGTAATTAAATGCTTGATTAAGATACTGTAACTAAATTTAACTCACTCCATAAAAAGACTACAAAATTTAGATACAACTTATAACTTAAACATGTAAATTATTAAAATTTGAACTAAGGGTGAATAAGTAATTTTCTAATAACTTGCTTTGTATAAGTTTTGTTTGAAATCTTTTAAGTTAAGCTACATTGCAACTCAACTTACTTGCAATTTGAGTTGCAAGAAATAAAGTTGCATGAGATTAAATCTCGCTAATTAGGAGGAGATGTAAAGCAAGATGAGAAGTAAACAATAAAGATGGTGGGGAAGGAGAAAAGGAGGAGAGAGAAGAAAGTGGATAAGGAGGCGACGGAGTGGAAGGAAGTGGAGATGAATGAGCAGGTAAGAACTGGTGATAGTTATGAAGGTTATTGATGATGGAGGAGAAGCAAAGAGTGAAGGAGAGTGAGGGGCAAATGAAGAGGCAAGGAAAGTAGTTGAGAGATATGATGGAGGAATAGAGGGGGAAGGAGAGGAGAGAGAGGCAAGGAAGGAGAAGAAAGAGAGGCAAGGAATGAGAGGAAAGTGTGGAGGAGGAGGAGGAGAGGAAAGCAGGAAGCTACAAAGAGAGGGAAGTTGTGGAGAGGGGAGTATGGAGATAAGGAAGGAGAAGGAAGAGAGGGGGAAGTTGCACAAAGGGGATCATGGAGGAGGAAAAGTAGGAGGAGGATGGAGGTGACAAAGCAGAGGAGAGAGGTGACCTGCAGAGGGTGGCGGAGGGGGGGACATTGAGGAGAGGGAGGGTGATGAAGTGAGTGAAGTTAAGGCATGGATAAGTTAAGTAGAGAGCATGACTTGACCTTGCAGCTTGTGACATAATTATTTTCACCATGATATGAGTCGTAGATTATTGTGCTTGAGTTATATAGGTAATTATTGTGCTTGAGTTATATAGGTAATACTCATTCAGTTGGACTCATGGGTCCTAAAAGTGTTCAATGGGTTTTCTCTACAACTCAACTTGTAAACTGATTAAGTTGTTAAAATTTAAATAACACATGAAAAGTTTTGCAATCCATATTGTTAAACTTTTAAATTAGGAACTTATAATTAATTAAATGCTCTAGTTGAAGGAAACAGATCTAGGATTCTTGGATTAACTTTGAAACTTTTTCAAAAGTGTAGTAGAAGAAATGAATTAATCACATTAATTTATGAATAAAATAACATAAAATTCTAGATCTATGATCCTATTATATGATTAAAGCATGCTATCAAATCAAATATTAAAATATTAAAAAACTACATATTGATTATATCAACAGCAAACTATCCTAGATCAAATCTAGACCTGTAAGTAAGAGGTCATATCTTTATTATCTTTGCAAGTTAGACTTTCTAACTCACTGATCTGGGGCTGAGGTTGATACTCCAAGCCGCATATGTATCTGACCTCTATAGGATGTCCACACAAGCCCTCGATCTCTGATCAAAAGTCTAATGGTTAGAAATCAGCATAACATGCTAGTACTGTGCTGATCCTTCTTCGATGGTCGATCTGGATCTTTCTTCTTTAATACTTGGACTCTCCAACTTTTAGAAGATAAGGAAGAAGATTTGTAATGCTGAGACACCTCTCAAATACTCACACAAGATGGAGGAAGAGATTTAGAAGAAAATCCTAGAATAAGACCCTCTTCTTCTTCTTTGTTCTCTCACCTAGACACCTTGATTGGTGTCTCTACAAATCCCACGCCCTAAGCCTTTCTCTCCTAGCTCTTTCCACACCCAAGAACCTCACTCTAAGCTCTCTAATCTCAAAAAAATTAAGGTGGTTGGCAGCACAAAGAGATAGAGTTTTGATTGCATCAAACTCTATCAAATGGAGTTTGATTTCAAACTAAATAGCCTTATTTGACTTGGTCCACCAACAAACTTCCATGTAAGAAAGAATGGGAGCAAGGGGGCACGTGTGAAGACCTAGAAGAGAGGGGTTTCCATGAACAAAACAAGAAAAAAGGACGTGCGGAGCGTGAGGAGTCAATGGTGCAAGGAAAGAAGTCCAAGTCTCACTAGGACTTCTATTTTGACTTGGTCAAAGTGATCTTATGAACCAAATTAAATTAAAATAAATCTAACCCAATTAGAATAGATCTTAGTCCAACTAATAACCTAATTAAATAAAATTTAATTTTGATTTAATTTCTAATCAAATTAGAGATTGGGTTGATACAAGTACTAATTAAAGTAGGACTCATTCTTTCTTGCAATTGACTTATCCAATAAACTAATTAGACTTGATCTAATCAAGTTCAAATTAAATTTAATTAAATTATATTAAATTAGACTTAATCTCAATCCTTTGGCTTAATCAAATTAAGCCAATTGCTAATCTATCTTCCTACAACACTTGCACTAGGTCAAACATCAATTGTATTGATTATTTGACCTAAATCATCAATCAACCATCTGATCAAATAAAAAACTCTTATCTGTATGATCCCATAAGTTCGAACATAAGTTGATAGCACAGAAATAAATTTTTGTACCAATCAGACTAACCATCTAGCAGTGGTATCCGATTGTCAGATAGGTTCAATATGTAGAACAACATCCACTACTATAAAAAGAGTCTACAATAGTGCATACTATGATAGTGATTTTAAAAACTACTGCAATAGACTCTACGACAATGGTTAAAAAGAACCGTTGCCATAGGTCAACCTATGGTAGCGATTATAAGAAACCACTGCCATAGGTCGACCTATGGCAGTAGTTCTTCGTAACCACTGTAATAGATCCGATCTATAGCAGCGATTAACGACAACTACTGCTATAGGTCGATCTATAGCAACAATTCTTTTTAACCACTGTCATATTTTTTTCTTATTTTTTTCTAAATATTATATAATTTTAAAATTTAATATCTATCTTCATTATTTATTATCTAAATAATTATCATTAGAGTGTCGTTGCAAAAGTTTGCCTCGATCCAATGGCCCTATCTTCATCGATCAAAAAAATTTGATTTCGATGATCATGAACGATGATACGATGATCTTATAGATAGAGACCTTTGATGGATCCAAAAATCCACAATAATGATCTCAATTATGTTGGTAGCATATTATCAAAGTTTTACTTCAATCAAATATCGTTATCTTGATCAATTTAGTATAGATTAATTTTGATCCTTAAATGATAAATGAGTGATCAAAGGATCAGATAGTGTCCGATTATGAGATATTTTTTTTATAAATGATCTTGGCTACTACTTTAATTATTTTTTATATTGGTGATTATAAAATTCAACTCGTGAGACTAAAAATGTTCTAAAACTATACGTCATCTGATAACCATTCTTAAACTCCGTTGCTTGTTATGCTTGTGCTTTTGCAATATCTGCTTAATATAAACAGTTCATACGAAAATATTTTAAATTTTACTATCATTATCATATAAAATTATTAAAATTATAGCAAAGATTATTTAACTAAAAAATTATCTCATAATTGGACGTCGTTTAGCCCTTTGATCGCTTGTTTCTAATTTAACGGTCGAAATTATTCCGTACTAAATTAATCATGATAACGATATTCGATTGAAGTAAAACTTTAATAGTATGCTACAAATATCATCGAGATCATCATTATAAATTTTTGGATTGATCGAAGGTCTCCATCTATCAGATCATCGCATCATCATTCAAGATCGTTGAAATTAAATTTTTTTGATCGATGAAGCTAGGGCCATCGGATCGAGGCGATCTTTTACAATGACAGTCAAATGATAATTATTTAGATAATGAATGATGAAGATGAGCATTAAATTTTAAAATTATATAATATTTAGAGAAAAATTATTTTCAACCTACGACAGCAGTTATTGAAAATCGCTGCCATAGACTTATAGTAGCGGTAAGAAAATCGCTGGTGTAGATCTATGGCAGCGATTTTCAGTAACCACTATCGTAGATCTATGGCAGTGGTTTGAAAATCACTACCGTAGGTTAGGTTAAAAATTTTCAAATTTTCTTTCCTTTCATACGTGCTCTTTCTCTCTCTCTCTCCCCTCCTCTTCGTTGTCGGTGAGACTCCACCCAAGTCTTTCCTCCCAACCAGCGCCGCCCCTCCTCCCCGCTCGGCTCGTCCCACCCCTTCCCAGCGATCTTCGCCCACCCCCCCACCCGTCCAACTCCTCGATCGTCCCATCCCCCGTGCTCCCATCCCCGACCGCTGCCACCCCCTATCCTCTCCATCCCTGGCCGCCCACCTCCTACCCTCTCCGACCGTTGCCACCCACCCTACCCTCCCTATCCCCAGCCCCGACCGCCCACCCCCCCCTCCCCATCCCTGGCTACCACCACCCCGCCCTCCCCCATCCCCAGCCGCCCACCCCTGCCCTCCCCCTCCCCTGGCCTCCCCATCATGACATCCCTTCGGGCCCCCTCTCCTCTCTCTCTCCCCTCTCCCGCCCCCACCCTCTTTCTCTTCCTTCTCTCTCTATCTCACTATCTTGCTTTTATTTTGCAGGTTATTCTCTAGCACCATCACCGATGACCCTCAAAGCCTTCAGTGCGACCCCCTCTCTATAGTTATAGATATAATTTTATTTTAATTTCATAGTATTATTTATTATTCACTGGGCTAGACCTGTTAATGAGTTGAATTTGGGTCAAAATCTAAATATTCATATGCGAATCCAATTTTAATTACTGGTACCGAACCTAAATCTAAATACCTAATGGGTCTATACTTGAAGTACCAGATCCAGACCCTAATGAATTTTGGATATTCAGACCCAATTTTAGGATCCAAAATTAAGAAAGGGAGAGGAAGAAAGGGAGGGGAGGGAGGGGTTCAGCCTCACCGCCATCGCCGCAAGGAAGACCAAGAGAGAGAGAGGGAGAAAGGGGGTCTACCCTCATCGGCATCATTGGGAGGGAGGGGTCCGGCCTCATCGGTGAGGGAGATCGAGAGAGTGAGAGAGGGAGGGAGGGGTTCGGCCTCGCCACCATCGCCAGCGAGGGAGATCGAGAGAGGATGAGAGGGAGGGATGGGGTCCGACCTCATCGCCATCATCGACGAGGGAGATCGAGAGAGGAAGAGAGGGAGGGAGGGGGTTCGACCTCGCCAGCGAGGGAGATTGAGAGAGGGAGAGAGGGATCAGGGAGGCGAGGGTCCGACCTCGCTGGCACTGGAGATTAAGTGGGAGACGAACAGTCGAAAAGATGAGGGAAGGGTGGAGATAGCTAAGAATAGGAGATGGCACACAGTCGAACCAACTTGGATACGCAGCTAAATTGGCTCAGACCGAGATCGAGCTGACTAGGGAAGGATCCGAGCTGGATGTCTTAGGCATGGAGCTGACTGTCTCAGGCATGGAGTCGACTTGGCTTCTGAGTGAGCTGGCTTGATTGGTGCGAATAGAATTTGATACGTCTATCTAAGGTTCCAACTTTAAGCCCTAAAGTGTTGTCATCATCTACTTCGTTCTTCTTTTAGATTTCTGGATTAACACCCAGGTTCGTGCAAGAGATCGGATCTACGACTGTTGCTCATCCTTAATTACTTATGAATGTAATTCATGTTGTAGAATTTATTAGATAATATTTTTTGGATGTTTATATCTTATTGCTTTTGTTTATTGCATTGCATAATGATAAACCCATTAATTGATTAGTATACATAATCTTCAACATCCATACAATTATATATAATTGTACGGATGAGAGAATTATATAATTGTATGGATGAGAGAATTATGTACAATGATCAATTGATTGTCCAATTTGGATAGTTTGAAAATTATAGATAATTTTATAGGTAGTTGCAATAATCAAACGGTATGCTAAAAATTTGAAATAAAATTTTGGATAGTATTTTTTTTTTATTCTTCCTACACAGAAGAACTAAGAGAAAATACTATTAAAATTTCATTCGATTCCTATTGCATATCATTTGATTACTATAATAAACCTATAGAATTAATGTAATTTTTGAATGGGATAAGACCTATCTTTACCTATTAGTTGGTGATAGGATGCATTTATTGCATGTCTGAAAATGATATTTAATGTGAGTTCTACACATGATATTTATTTTAATCCTTGTTTATAATGCATTTTTTATTTATAATGCATATTTGTTTATAATGCATTAGTATATAATTTAAGTTTCATACATGATTTAATTGTAGTATCATCATTTTTAAAATGGATAAGGAGTGGATGAAGTTTAGTAGGCTCTCGCCAGAATATGGGACTAGATTTTAAAAATTTCTTGATTTTGCTATAGAGAAATTTGAGGATCATAGACTGATCCAATGTCCTTGTAAAATGTGTATGGGTGGACCATAGCTACCTCATCAAAATGTAAATGATCACCTTACTATTTATGACTTTAAAGTCGGTTATGAAATTTGTTGGGATCAACATGGTGAGGGTAGACCATAAGGAGGCGATCAATATGATAGGGGAGTGGAACAAATAGTTCGTGATATTTGTTTATTTATTGACCATAATGATGGTGCATCTACGTCCATGCCTGATCCTATGGTTGGTGGAATAACCAATAGTGAGGATGTAGAGAAGGTCCGCAAGTTGATGAAGGATGCTAATATTCCGTTGTATCCCGGATATGAAAAGATGGTGAAGCTGGAGTTCTTAATCTGGTTGTATCATGCAAAATGCGCCAATGGATTTAGTAATAATGGAGTGAACTACATATTAGAGCTTTTAGAGGATATTCTTTTGGATGATGCATAAATTCTAAAGAATAATTATGAGGCATCGAAGATTATTGAATAGCTGGGCTTTGCTTACACCAAGATACATGCATGTCCCAATAATTGCATGCTCTATTGGGAGGGGGATGTCAACTAAAACGAGTGCATGAGATGTGGTGTGTCAAGATGAAAATAGAATAAAGATGGCATATCAACTCGTGTACCTCAAAAGTTAATGTGGCACTTTCTTTTGATTTTGAGACTATAAAAGTTATTTATGTCAGTAAGGACATCGAAGGACATGAGATGGCATGAAGAGGATCAAACAAAAGATGATGCATTGAGACATCCAATCGATGGAGAGGCATGGTAGAAGTTTAATGAAGTATATCCTAACTTCGCACATGAGATACGTAATATGAGGTTGGGCTTGTCGTGTGATGGTTTCAACCCATTCAAGCATATGAATACCATGCATAGTGTATGGTCAGTATTTATTCATGCTTACAACCTTCCACCATAGATGTGTATGAAAAATTCTTTGCTTTCATGATAGTGCTCATCCATGGATCGATAGAGATAGGTAATGACATTGATGTTTATTTATAGCCTCTTATTGTCGAGCTGAAATAGTTATGGAGCATTCAAGGTGTTCCAACTTTTGATGCTTTGCTGAATGAGTCATTATCCATGTGCGCAGCACTTTTGTGGATAATAAATAACTTTCTAGCCTATGCCCTAATATTGGGTTGGAACACCAAAGGTGAGCTAGCATGCCCAATTTATGAAATAAACATCCAGCCTAGAAGGTTGACACATCGAAGGAGCTTTAGCTATATGGGGCATCGATGTTTCCTCAATCGAAACCATCCATACAGAAGGGATGCACGCTCCTTCAATGGCACTATTAAAGAAGGTGAGGCATCTAGCCAGATGTTTAAAAGTGATATACTTAGAGAATTGGATAGTCTCACTATTGAATTTGAGAAAGGTGATTCGATTGGTGGTAAAAAAAGAAAGCATCGATCAAAGAAAAATGACACATACTTTAATTGGAGGGAAAAGGGCATCTTCTTTGACTTGCCATATTGGGAGACAAACTTATTGCACCACTACTTAGATGTAATGCATATTGAAAAGAATGTGTACGAGCTCCTATTGGCAATAATCTTAAATATCAAAGATAAGACTAAGGATGACTTGAATTCTTGATTTGACTTGAAAGAATGGGGTATTAGAAGATCACTCCATCCAAAGTTGGTAGGGGGAGAACAGTGGAGGCTCCCTCATGCATGTTATGTTATGAATGCCTCCGAACCGTCCATATTTCTTCATGTGTTGGAGAATATAAAGGTTCCTGATGGATATTCAAGCAACATATCAAAGCATGTGAATAGTAAGGATGTCAAACTTGGGGAATTGAAGACTCATAATTATCATATGCTGATGCAGGAATTGATCCCAATAGCTATTCACCGTATATTATCAAAAAATGTCAGAATGGTTGTTATTCATCTTTACAACTTTTACAAAGATATTTGTGCAAAGAGATTGCTTAAGAAAGACATGAAGAAAATAAAGGCAAGGGCGATGACTATATTATGTGACCTAAAGAAGATAATTTTATCATCATTTTTCATGGTTATGATGCATCTCACCGTGCACCTAGCGGAGGAAGTTGCACTTGGAGGCCCAGTGTTCTATCGATGGATATATCCTATTGAGAGAAATATTCAAACTCTAAAATCTTATATAAGAAATATGAATTATCTGAAGGGATCTATAGCAGAAGGTTATTTGGATCAAGAGTGTATGAATTTTTGTACCATGTACTTAAACAAGCTCGAGACACATCGTAATCGGCTAATAAGAAATCAGGATGATCAGTATGAGCCAATTGAACTTGCATTTGAGTCCATTTTATAGTCGGGTGGACTTTTCACTTCATACCACCTCACTGATTTAAGCATTGAGGAAAGGAATAAGGCACACCGCTATGTGCTCTTCAATTGTGATATCATTGAGCCGCACATAAGATGAGTCACTCAGCCATATTTATTTTATAATAATTAAAAAAATATCTAATTATATCTAAATTTATTCTTTGTGCATGCAGTAAATACAAGAAAATCATAAGAGTAAAATATGACGCTCTAAGTATGTGGAAGAAAGAGAAAATGCATAATAAAGAATTTTCTGAATGGTCCAAAGATCATGTAAGCGATTATATATTCCTGTCTTGTACAACTTATTTGAACATGTTTACTAATTAGGTGTCATCTTTTTAATTAGATGTGAAGATTGTTGCTCAGTGATGTGAGCCTTGAAGTGCATGCTCTTTCAATGGATCCTAATCGTACCATTCATGAGTATAAATAGCTCATCATTAATGGCTATAAGTTTAATATTCACAGTAGGTTCGTAAATATGGCAACACAAAATAATGGCATCATGTTGAGCACCACCACTGAATGTTATGCTAGCTCGTGGGATTCACAGCCTCGTATGGAGGATTTGAATTATTATGGCATGGTTGAGAAGATGGTCATCTTGGACTATTATTCTAAAGAAAGGATTGCATTGATGAAGTGCGATTGGTTTGACACCTTGTCACAATATAGGATGAAGACTGATGAGTGTGGTTTTACTCTCGTTAACATGCAACGCCATCTCTACACTGAAGAACCATATATACTTGCCTCCCAAGCTAGTCAAGTCTTCTACGTTAGTGATCCCTTGGAGCCTCAATGGGGTGTTGTTGTGAAGATGGTGCCTAGGTATATTTTTCATGATACCAAAGTTGATGATGATGATAGACCATGCATGTAAAGTACTCCTCTAGGATAAAACTTATCTAGTACTGTCGAGGTCCCAGACATATTTGTCAGGAGCGATGGTGATGTCCATATTGTAGATGCCACTAGACGATGACTTCAACATTTTGGTATAAATTATTAAAGTCTATTTATTGATGTATTGCTAATATTATTGTTCAACATGTTATATTGGTTAATGTTCATTAACATTGCAGGTCATAATGGCACCAAAATGCCATCTAGCTTTCACCTCTACCCCTCGGTGGGTTACACGGAGTTTGGCATTTAAGGAGTAGTTGGAGTATACTCCATCCACCTCTGCATTGACTGCTCAGGGATCTCCACCATCAGCATCTACTCTACTAGCAGTATCTACTCCACTAACATCTGAGCCTCCACCATCATCCATATCTCTGACACATGCTACTCCACCGACATCTGATTGTACATTTTTATTATATTATTTATTTATTTTATATAGTATTTATACACTTATATATTTGCATAATGTATTTTCATTATAGGTGCATCATCGAGTCAGATATTTCACGGTTCCACATGTATAGCGCATGTGTGGAATCACCAGCATCAGGTGATGGTGCAGTATGATGCAAAAGGGAGGCCAATAGGGGAGACCGCACGGAAGATGCATTTCTTTTTTAGAGTGCTTGTAAGGTGGTTAGACATTATTCCCATAGAGCCCAGAGACTGACGATTGATGGATGCTGCTATCAGGGATCGGATATGGGAGGAGATATGGATAAGTGCATCTTAATTATATTTATGTATTTTACATGTTTACACTATGTTTGATTAGAATAATTTTATAACTGACTTTTGATAACTTTGTGTAGAGGAGGTACGACTTTCCTGATCACGAGAGGGCTTGAGATGTCCGACTGAAAAAGATCGAGGAGTTATACCAGAGCTATAAGATCAAGCTCTATAGAGGATGGCTCGAGCACCGATAAGACACTCTGGAGGAGATTGTTTCTTGGATACAAGACTATCCTCCAAGTCAGTGGGAGAGGATGGTTACACATTGTAGGAGCCACGAGTTCGAGGTAAAATTACTAACTTTTAAATTTTTTAATATGCTTAAAGTTATATTTAAATATTTTTTAAATATTTATTATTTATTTAAATACTTATTAGGCTACCTTCCATCAGAATTAGAAGAATCGAGCAGTCCAGGAGTATACACATACTCTCGACCGTGAGTCTATGGCCAGTCATATGCATAGAGAGGTAATGAATTTTAAATCTTACTAGATAAATTGAATTATTTTTTTTATTTTTTTGATAAATTGATCCATTATTATAGCTGATGAGAGATAGAGTAATGCCTAGCCATAGTGAGATCTTTCGATCCAATCGTACGAACAAGAAGGATAGACCAATGAACACCGTGATCGAAAGAATTTTTGTAAGTATTAAATATATTAGTATATATGATTAGTATTATAGCATTTCTTATAAAACTTTAATTGAATTTATAATTATAGGATCAGTTAGATACGCTCACGAGCGAGGGCTCGGATACCTCTGGCCCCCATGACCATCTATCTTAAGTCTTGGGGCTTGAGCACTCTGGAAGGATCCGATGCAAGCCCAGACATACACCAACCAGCTATTGGTCTGAGGTGAGCATCTCTTCACAGGCTTTCGATATCATCAGTCAGAAAGAGCTTGAGGAGGCATTAGCATGGGCAGATCATGCTGCGATGCTGGTAGATCGGGTTGAGGAGCACGCATCTCATCTGGAGGGCATCATGAGAGATATGGTGTCGATGCTCAGCATGTATTTTGAAGGTGCCTTCACAAGCTTTGAGGATATGTTGGCCCACATCTAGCTCCAGCTCCTCCAGCTTCAGCTCTGACTCTAGCTCTGACTCCGATTTTGGCTTCAGCTCCATCTCTAGCTCCAGCTCATGCTCCATCTCCCGGTGACGATGACGATGTAGATTTAGGAGACTTTTAATGCTTTTTTTTGAAAAATATTATAATAATTTTATTCGATAATAAAATTTTAGCATTTCAAAAATATTTTTATATTTATAATATTTTTTTATATTATATATCTCTGCATTTGTTAGATAAAATATATAAAATAATTAAAAATTTTATATTTTTTTAAATATTTAACAGATACAGCAGCGATTTTACAACCGCTGTCGTAGACGTGCCAATCGCTATTGTAGGCATGTGTCAACCGCTGCCATAGAATCTATCGCAGTGGTTCAATAACCGTTGTCATAGATGCTATAGTAGCGATTATATAACTGCTGCCATAGGTCAAGATATGGCAGTGGTTACATAACCGCTGCCATAGGTCAAAATATGGCAGCAGTTCAAAAACACTGCAATAGGCAGTTTATGGCATTGATTTCCATAACCACTGCAATAATCGCTGTCATACACCTACGACGATGACTGCAGTGGCAGTGGTTATATAACTATTGCCATAGCCTATAGCAGTAATTTTTTGGACTACGGTAGTGGTTATAAATCACTGTCGTAGCCCTATTCTGTAGTAGTGATCCTTAGAACCCATGTAGATATAGTTTTCATATAATTTATTTTTTTGACCAAAATGCGTGTAGAACACCTCAGAGTTTAACCGTCAATCTCAATTAGGTCATCCACATTATATTTAAAAATATCAAATCCATCACATAGATTATCCTGATCAAGATTTTGCTATATTGAAATACAGTGATGCATTCTTCTCCAACTCTTGGAGTGGTCAATCCCATCTTAATCACTTACCGACTTTGCATGTATTTGACTGTGCTCAGAAATCTTTCATTACTAAATTAAAAATTTAGTTAGTCTGGTACCAAAGCATAGTGAATTGCTTACAAGCCACTGTAGTGATCTTAGGTCTAAGGGATATTTATATCTATATCCCATCAAAGCAATTCTTGATAATAGAATGCTCTAAAGTTGATCATGTTCAGTGATGATGTACCTTTACATCTTACTTGTATGTTATACCAGTATTTCTACACTTCTTAGTTAAGAGGACAACCAACCTATATGGCACACAATGATCTATGCTCGATAAACACTGTCGTCCTAATTAATAGCATATCATTTGATTGTGAATAGTTTAAGAACTAATCGATAAATTCTTTTTTTATCAAAACTAAATAGTCCTAAGGACTTCATCACAATAATGGAGTTTAATAGAAGATATAGATTTTATGATCAAAATATCAAAATATTTATTTTATTTATTAATAAATTAATTATAATTACAAGGTAGCACAACCATCAATAGGCTGACGATTGACTTTGGGACACACCTTCCAACAACTTCCACTTGTCTTAAAGCTACTCAACACTGTATCTAATATCCATCTTCGACTTATGGTTGTCGAACTCCTTTATCATCAGGGCTTTAGTGAAGGGGTCGACTAGGTTCTCCTTTTTATCGATCTTCTAAAGATCAACATCATCTCGATCCATGATCTTTCAGATCAGGTAGTAGCGATACAGTATGTGCTTCGTCTACTGGGATGCTTTTGGTTCCTTCATTTGAGCAATAGCTCCAATGCTATCACAGTAGAGCAGGACCGATCCATCAAAAGAGGGTGCTACTCCAAGCTCGAGGATGAATTTTTTTAGCCACACAACTTCTTTCACGGTATCTGATGCTGCGACGTACTCTGCTTCACAAATAGAGTCTGTTATGGTATGCTGCTTGAAATTTTTTCAGTAGATAGCTCCATCATTTAAGATAAAGATATAACCTGACCTGCTTCTGTCGTCATCATGGTCAGATTGAAAGTTGGAGTCAGTAAATCTCATAAGTTTCAAATCTAACTCACCATAAACCAACCATTAGTCCTTAGTATTTCTTAAATACTTAAGGATGGCTTTCACCACTTTTCAGTGATTCTCTTCTGGATTAGATTGGTATCTACTCATACTCTTAGTGAGTATGCCACATCTAGTCTCGTACATATCATGACATACATTATAGATCTCATTATCGAAGTATATGAGATTCTACTCATATGCTCTCTCTCTTCAGGAGTTGTTGGACAATCCTTCTTAGAGAGAAAAATTTCATGGTCTATCGAAAGATAGTCCTTCTTGGAATTCTCCACTTCAGCATAGTTTTTATGTACGTGGACTAAGATAACCCAAATATCCTCTTAGATCTATCCCTATAGATCTTTATCCCTAGGATGTAGGATGCCTCACCCAAGTCCTTCAAAGAGAACTGAGATGATAACCATACTTTTATTTCTTATAGTGCGAGGATGTCATTTTTGATTAAGAAAATATCATCCACGTACAGGACAAGAAATACTACTGCTGGACTATGTGCCCATCTATAAATATAGGGCTCTTCTTCATTCTTAACAAAACCATATGTTTAACTTTATCAAAATGCATGTTCCAACTTCGAGATGCTTGCTTCAATCCATAAATAGATCTCTGAAGCTTACACACCTTGGACTCATCTATGGATGTAAATTCTTTAGGTTGTATCATATACACCTCTTCGATCAGCTCTCCATTCAGAAAAGTTATCTTCACATCCATCTACTAGATCTCATAATTCAGATGGGCAGCTATCGCAAGCATTATCCGAATGAATTTAAGCATTGCCACATGGAAGAATATCTCATCATAGTTGATACCATGATGTTGATGATATCTCTTGACAATCAGATGGGCTTTATAGGTCTCCACCTTCCCATCAGCACCCCTTTTCCTCGTGAAGATCCATTTACACCCAATGGTTTAACCCCTTTGGGTGGATCAACCAATATCCATACATCGTTAACCTTCATGGACTCTATCTCAAATTTTATGGCCTCAAGCTATTTCTCAAAATTAGGTCTCTGCATTGCATCCGTATAGATAATCGGATCCTCATCGTTCTCATTGAATTTGATGGGATTATCATCCTAGATCAAGAAATCATAGTATTCGTCCAGTTGATGCGGTACTCTACTAGATCGTCTTAATGGTGCAGGCACATTGAGCTCTGAATTTGATCTAATCAAATCGGATTTAGGTTTAGCTACTGGTGTCGGTCTTTCTACCTGTTAAACTTTATCAAGTTCAATCTTAGAGGCAATGATTCCTTCACTAAGGAACTTCTTTTCCAAAAAGATTTTCTTAAGACTAACGAAAACTTTTTGTTCATCAGCATGGTAGAAAATATATTCTTTAGTTTCTTTGAGGTATCCTATGAATGTATACTTGTCAGACCAAGGTCCAAGTTTATCTGTAATTAATCATTTCACATAAGCCAGGCACCCCCAGACCCTAAGGTGTGAAAGTGTTGACTTACGCCCTGTCCATATCTCATATGGAGTTTTAACTATAGACTTACTTGGAACTCTATTAAAAAGATAGCAAGTTGATTTGAGTGCATATCTCTAGAAGAATATCGACAAGCTGGCAAAACCCATCATGGATCGGACCATGTCTAATAGAGTCTGATTCTTTCTTTTAGACACACCATTATGTTGTGGTATTCTTGAAGGAGTTCATTGGGAGAGAATTTTATTCTCTCCTAGATATGTGAGAAACTCATCAAAAAAGTATTATCCTCCTCAGTCATACCGAAGAGTTTTAATACTCTTTCTAATTTATTTTTATATTTTACTTTGAAATCATTTGAACATTTTAAATGAATCTGACTTATGTTTTATTAGATATACATATCCATACCTAGATAGATCATCTGTGAAAGTAATGAAGTAGAGATATCCACCTCTGGCACTACTACTCATAGGCCCACATACATCAGTATATACTAGACCTAAGAGCTTAGTGGCTCTTTCATATTTTTCAGAAAAAGGTGACTTGATCATTTTTCAAGTAGACAAGACTCATAGGTTGGAAGTGCTTTACAATCACTGACTTCGAGGATATCCTTTTGAGTCAACTTATTTATCTTATTCTTATTAATGTGACCTAGCCTATAACGCCATAAGTAGATATTAGACATACTATCTAATCTAGGATACTTTCCAGTGGAATAGACTATACTAATAGATTGTGATAACATGTATACACCATTATTCAAATGTTCAGAGAATATAGTAACACCATTCATAATGATATTATAAAATTCTTTCTTTATTAAAATTTTATAATTATTTTTGGACAAGAGGCCTATAAAAATAATATTCAAAAAGAAACTAGGATAAAAATAATAATTATTGTTGTGAAATCTGATTGTCACCAAAATCGAGGCTAGAGTTGGAGAAGATGAGGTCACCGTCGGTGATCTGCAAAATAAGTCTCATCAAAAGTCGAAGGTGGTGGCTCCAGCAAGACCCTCCGATGATCAAGTCAACTCTTTCGACCAACAGAAATGAAGAGCTCAAAGAGATTTTAGCAGAGTTTTTAGAAAGAGATCAAAAGCTTCAGAAAGAAAGCTTATCCGGAGGTTCTCTTATATAGGTGGAGTCTGTAACAAACTTATAGTGACAATAGTAATAGCCTGGTAGTAGGTCATTCAGGACCATATGAAGTTTGTTCTAGAAGATAGTGCCTGTTATCATAACGTACCTACTTGAGTTTGGATGAGACGACTGTAGGTGAGAGAGCATCCCTCACTGATATTGTTCTAGAGGAGCTCGGAGGTTCTCGAGATTAGCTGTGCATGGGTCGTTATTTGCCATATTGAGAGTCGATGCTGAGATCCTTCTGGGCAGCCGGAAGGAGTTCAAAAGAAGTTTGATAGAAGAAAAAATCTAGAAGGAGTTCGACTGGTGGGGAAGTCCGGCTAAGGGAGAAGTTCGAAAGAAGTTTGACTAGTGAAGAAGTTTAGTTGAAGGAGAAGTCCGATAGAAGTTTGAATGCTGAAGGAGTTTGGCTAAAGGAGAAGTCTGAAAGAAGTTTGACTGATGGAGAAGTCCAGTTGAAGAAGAAGTTTGGCAGGAGTTCAACTACTGAAGGAGTCTGGCTGAAGAAGAAGTCCGAAAGAAGTTTGACTGGTGGAGAAGTCTAGCTGAAGGAGAAGTCTGGCAGGAGTTCGACTGCTGAAGAAGTTCGACCAAAGGAGAAGTCTGGAAGGAATTCGACTGGTATGATAGTCTAGCTAAAGAAGAAGTCCGGAACTCTCAATAGAGCATGAAAGTTCATCTGGAGCAAGTTCTACCAAAAGAGGGCTGACTGCCTAAGGTGGAGGAGCTCGACCACCCCTACTATTCAAGCTCATCTGGACGAAGTCTGGAGGGATCTTGCAAATTCGGTCAAAGCTTAATCTTGGTTGTCGCTATCGGACGGGATCATTTAGTGATTAGATATCTAGCCAAATTTCAACAGGAGCGAATTTACCCCCAATAATAGTCCTCCCACTTCTGAGTTCAAAATTTGAAGGAAGAAAGTATAGATGCGGCTGTCGAAGTTCTTTTTGGCTTTTCATGCTCGTCAGGATGAGACATTTTGGCATTATCGCACTAGCATTGAAGCTCTTTAAATTCGAAGTGAGTTTGAGAAGACAGCCCTTCGGCTTTGCCACTACAACACTTCCTCAAGCATAGCACAATTAAGGATTTGCCCATAGCCACTACTCTGCCACCACTTTCGGTAAGGAGAACTTGTCAGTCAAAGTTCTGATGACCTTTGAGTTGTCGAGAGGGTCCACCCCCTGATCGTCGCTGCCACAGCTGCTAGACTCCTCTGAATGAGCCTTATGGGCTACCTTCATAACTATCAACTTTTTGTTCTTCTCCTTCTTCTTGTCGGTAGAAGGTTCTGGCGCACGATCCCTAGGGGAAAGATTCTTGGACTTAGGTGGAAGGGATTCCCCTTCAGCGGCATCAGTGCAGGCAATCAGGATGACCTTGGCTTGTGGGCGGACCTCGGGGGCAATATTAGCGACGATAGGAGCCACAGGGTCAGAGATGCAGATCCTTGCCTATTTCGAGCCTTTGCCCAGGGCCTTCTCCTTTCTTTTCTTCTGAGCATAAAGGCCCCTGGCAAGCCTCTCTATGGCATCTGCGTCCATCTTTGTAACAAAGAAAAAATTACAGTCAGGCAAGGTACATATGAAACCTTATGAGAATTCATATATATACATATATATATATACAAATGCACTTAATACTAGTAGGATAAAGAGGGCTCAGGCCAAGGTTGAACAAAGTCTGCCCCTTTAGAAGGTCAAAAAGGAGAGGAGCTCGGTATGCCTTGAGTTTTTAGAAGACTCGAGGTCGGCTCCATCCAGACTAGGAGCTCGATGGACTGATTCTCATAGGAAGCCCCAAGGAGGAAGATCAAGCATCAAGATCGAGCATCGAACAAAAAAGTACTTTTTCTTTCAATTATGAATAGAAAAAGGAGTACCTTTCAATAACCCCTTCTTACCAAATTGGTGGAAGAAGTACTACCATCCTTTGTAGAAGGATGGTGCTTAAAGGCATAAAAATTTTGGAAGAGTGAGACAGTCGATCGAACTTCAGCCAGGCAATAGAGGAAAAGAAAGTTGATTACGAATTGAAAGAAGTTCGGTACTACGGAGGCAAAGGAGATGTTCAAAAAGCGAAATAGGATGACTACAAAGGAAGGAGGTGGAAGTCAAAGCCCAGCTCACAAGGCTTCAAGATACAAACAAAATCGATCAGTTGAAGGTGAACTAGCACGGTCATCTAATCTGGGGATCTTAAAGTCGTACTCCACTGGAATGCCATACTGAATCCTAATTAGGAAAAGATCATTCGGAGTAAGGATAGAAGGGATGGTGTTCGAAATGAAAGGCTGATGGAATACGATCCCAGACTCAACCTTTGTCAGGGGGATAGGGTCTAGGAAGGCTGGTCTGAACAAGCTCCAAGAATCGATGGATTGGAATGTTTCAGAAGACATCTAGATCAAAGTGAACCTCCAAAAAACCCTCAAGAAGGCAAAAAAAATGGAATACAAAAGCTTGTACAGAGACTCGAAAGAGCAAGAAGTAAAAAGATGCCAGAATAATCAAAAATAGGCAATAGAAGGCTGATCTAAGTTGTTTAAGAAGGATAAAGGAATGATGGGTGCGACAAGAATCGGATGGAGGAACGTCTGGAACCAGGGAGGATGAAGGAAGAAATTGAAAATCTCGAACGGAAGAAGAATAGATGCCGAAGGAAGAAGAAGACTCAGGTAAGAATGGATTCCAAAGGTGAGAGAAGGCCTTAAATAGCTAAGGGGAGCTTGAGATGGTTATGATGGTAGATCTCGTTCGGTCGGACCGTGAGTGCCGCATGTCCCACTCATTATGATAGAATAGTGGCTATGGGCGAATCCTTAATTACGCCGTGCCTGGGGCAGTGCCTCAACCGAATTCATAAGATCCCTCCAGACTTCACCCATATGAGCTTGAATAGCAAGGGTGGTCGAGCTCCTCCACCACAGGCAGTCAGCCCTCTTTTGGTAGAACTTCCTCTAGATGAACTTTCATGCTCTGTTGAGAGTTCCAGACTTCTTTAGCTAGACTATTGTACTAGTCAAACTTCTTCCAAACTTCTCCTTTGGCCAAACTCCTTCAGCAATCGAACTTCTCCTTCAGTCGAACTTCTCCACCAATCAAACTTCTTCTGGACTTCTCCTTCAGCTGGACTCCTTTAGCAGTCAAACTCCAAATGAACTTCTCCTTCAATCGGACTTCTCTACCAGTCGAACTCCTTTCGGACTTCTCCTTCAGTCGGACTCCTTCGGCAATCGAACTTCTTCACCAGTCGAACTTCTTCTTCAGTCGGACTTCTCCACCAGTCGAACTCCTTTCGGACTTCTCCTTTCCTCAAACTTTTTTTGAACTCCTTTCGACTGCCCAGAAGAATCTCAGCACCGACTCTCAATATGGCAAATAACGATCCATGCACAGCTGATCTCGAGAACCTCCGAGCTCCTCTAGAATAACATCAGTGAGAGATGCTCCCTTGCCTACAGTCATCCCATCCGAACTCTAGTTGGCACATCATGACAACATATACTACCCTCTGTAACAAACTCCACGTGGCCCTGAACGGCCCACTATCAGGCGATTATGATTATCACTATCAGTTTATTATAGGGTCCATCTATATAAGAGACCCTCCAGATATACTTTCTTTCTGAAGCTTTTGATCTCTTTCTAAAAACTCTGGTAAATCTCTCTGAGCACTTCATTTCTGTTGGTCAAAAGAGCTCACTTAATTATCAAAGGATCTTGTTGGAGCTACCACCCCCGACTTCAGATGAGACTTTTTTTGTAAGTCACCGATGACAACCTCATTTTTTCCAACTCCAGCATAAATTTCAGTGGATATGTCGAGAATTGATGCTGAGATCATGGAACATCGATTGACTATTAACCCCAAGTATAGACTAGTGAAGGAAAAAATTCGGAGCTATACGCCAGAAAGACAGAAGGCAATAGTGGAGGAAGTGGATAAGCTCCTTAAAGCCAGGTTCATTTGAGAAGTCCACTACCCGAGCTAGGTTTTCATTATAGTTCTAGTCAAGAAGACCAACGGCAAGTGAAGAATGTGTATCGACTTCAAAAAGTTGAATAAGGCTTGCCTAAAGGATAGCTACCTCTTATCCAGAATCGACCAGCTGATGGACGCGACTTCGGCCCATGAGCTTCTCAACTTCATGGATGCCTTCTTCGGCTACAACTAAATCCGGATGGCACTAGAAGATGAGGAGAAAACTATTTTTATTACTGACCGTAGTCTTTATTGTTAGATGGTCATGCCCTTTGGGCTCAAAAATGCAGACGCAACCTATCAATGCCTGGTCAATAAGATCTTCAAAGGACAAATCGACCGCAACTTGGAAGTCTACATGGATGATATGCATGTCAAGAGTCGGACCTCCTCCAATCACATTACCAATCTTGAAGAGACCTTCAACACTCTTCGAAGATACAAGATGAAGCTGAACCCGACTAAATACGCCTTTGGAGTGACCTCGAAGAAATTCTTGGGGTTCATGGTCTCAAGGCAGAGGATCGAGGCTAATCCAAAGAAGATCCGTGCCATCCAAGAGATGATCATTCCAAAGTCAATAAAAAAAGTCCAATGCTTGATCGAAAAGGTGGCATCCTTAAATCACTTTATCTCAAAGTCGGTCGAGCAATGTATGCCCTTCTTCTAGGTCCTCAAGCAATCAAAGAACTTCTATTGGACGGTAAAGTACCAACAGGCATTCGAAGAACTCAAGAACTACCTCGATTCAACTCCACTGCTGGCAAAGCCTAAGTCTGGAGAAGAATTATTCCTAGACCTGACAGTCTCTCCTACAACCCTGGCAGCGATCCTAGTCAAGGAAGAGAAAAAAGTGCAACGGTCGATCTATTACATAAGCCGAGTCTTGAGAGATGCAGAGACTATGTGCACTAAATTAAAAAATTTAACTTACACTCTTCTGATTGCAGTCACGAGACTTCGGTCCTACTTTTAAAGGCATACCATAACACTCCTTAGTGATTAATCAATCAAAGTAGTTCTTCATCAAATAGATGCATCTAGAAGAATAGCAAAATGAGCTATTGAGCTGATGGAGTTTGACATCAATTATCAACCTCAACCATCAATCAAAGCTCAGATACTAATCGATTTTATAGTTGAATGCATAATTCTGGATGATACCAAATCGAGTGAAATGAGACCAGCATTTCATGGTTGCAGCCGAGCTCTCCCAAAGAAAGAACGGACCTTCCCAAAGGTTTCTAGGTCTTGTATGTGGATGGATCTTCCAATGCTTTTAGTGTAGGTGCTCGACTAATTCTAGTTAATCCTGAAGGGGTCATCGCTGAGTATGCACTATGCTTTGAGTATCCTGCAGCAAACAATGGGATAAAATATAAAGCTCTGATAGTAGGACTGAAGATAGCAAAAGAACTAGAGGTAGATCAGCTCCAAGCTTATAACGACTCACAGTTGGTAGTGGGACAAGTTAATGGTAGTTATAAAGCTCGAAAAGAAATTATGATAAAGTATCTTAAGAAAGTAAAGAGCCTAACCTCAGCCTTCAATAGCTTCAGCATTCAGCAAATTCCAAGGGCAAAAAATATCAGAGCCGACCTCCTATCCATGCTGGCCACACTGGCCTCCAACGAGCTTCCCAAAGAAGTATACTTTGAAGTATTGAAATGCCCAAGTATGGAAGAACCGCATGTTACAATACAGATCGACCATGAGTCCTGCTGGATCGATCCATTGATTGCTTATCTCAAAGATGGGATACTTTTCTATGATCCAAAGAAAGCTCAGAAGCTGAGAAACTAGGTCTCCCGATATATCCTCTATGAAGGCAAACTGTACAAAAGATTGTACTCCCTGCCTCTCCTGAAGTATCTTCGACCTTCCAAAGTTGATTTTGCATTGTGGGAAGTGTATGAAAAAATTTATGAGGGCCATCTGGGCACCAGGTCCCTTTCTCACAAGCTACTTTGATAAGGTTACTACTGGCCAACCCTGCACCATGATTATGTTGAGTATGTTAAAAGATGTGACTACTGCCAAAGAAATGCGAGTATACAAAGGCAGCCAGCCTCCGAGCTTACCCCACTAAGCGTGCCTTGGCCATTTGCACAATGAAGGATGGATATACTTGGACCCTTTCCGATGGCATCCGGGCAACAAAAGTTTCTCTTAATTGCGATTGACTACTTTACCAAATGGGTTGAGGTTGAACCACTAGCAAAAATCATCAAAGCTAAAGTATAAGACTCCGTCTGAAAATCAATTATTTGTAGATTTGGTCTACCTCAAACTCTCATAATAAATAATGGGTGATAGTTTATCGGGATAAGATTTGCTAAGTTTTGTGAAAATTTGAACATCTTCCATCACTTTACATCGGTGGCCCATCCACAAGCCAATGGTGAAGCAGAAGTTACCAATAGGACTCTATTACGGGTATCAAGGTGAGACTTGAAAAAGCAGGAGAACTTAGATGGACGAACTCTACCATATCCTTTAGGCATACCGAACTATCCAAAGATTACCAACTAGGAAAACATCATTTGCCTTGGCCTTCGAAATAGAGGCGGTCATCCCAATCGAGCTTAAACTTCCATTAGCATGGGTTGTGGCTTTCAATGAGCAACGTAACTCGCAAGACCTCAAAGCTAACCTTGACCTACTGGAGGAAAAAAAAGAAGCCCAAGTTTGGATGGCTACCTACAGACGAAGGGTGGCTAGATACTACAACTCCAGGGTCAAAGATAAAACATTCAAGGTGGGGGACTTGGTGCTTCAACGAGCGGCCATCTCTCAACCTTAGAATCAGAGAAAGCTTGCCCTAAATTGGGAAAAATCCTATAAGATCAAAGAAGTCATCCGATCTGGGACATACTATTTGAGGAAGCTGGGAGGAGCCGATCTACCCCGACCATGAAATTTGAAAAATCTATGGATGTATTACCAATGAGTTGGCTATAATGAAATCCCCCTACTTTAACACCCTAATCTTTATTATACATCTGTAATGAGGGAGGGTTACCTCCCGAACTTGACCATGCAACGAGTGCAGTCATGTTAGGAATAGGAGGAGGACCTCATCCTAACATGAGCAAAGTCGAAGGCCTCATTAACTTAAGACGAGATGAGGGAAGGGGTCCTGACAACGATCCTAATGTGCCCTTACAGTCATGTTAGAAATAGGAGGAGGACCTCATCCTAACATAAGCAAAGTTGAAGGCCTCGTTAACTTAAGACGAGATGAGGAAAGAGGCCCTGACAACGATCATAATATGCCCCTATAGCCATGTTAGGCATGGGAGGAGGACCTCATCCTAACATGACCAAAGTCAAAGGCCTCGTTAACTTAAGACAAGATGAGGGGAGAGGCCCTGACAATAGTCGTAATATGCCCCTACAGCCATGTTAGGAATAAGAGGAGAACCTCGTCTTGATATGAGCAAAGTTGAAGATCTCGTTAACTAAAGACGAGATAAGAAAAGAGGCTCTGACAATGGCCCTAATGTGCCCCTACAGCTATATCAGGAATAGTAGGAGAATCTCATCCTGATATGAGCAAAGTAGAAGACCTCGTTGACCTAAGATGAGATGAGAAGAGAGGCCCTGACAATGGCCCTAACATGCCCCTACAGCCACGTTAGGAATAGGAAGAGAACCTCATCCTAATGCAAGTAAATCTGAGAATCTTGCTAACCTAAGCCGAGAGAAAAAGGGAAGCCTGTCCAGTGGTCCCAAATAAACCCCTAACTTAAAGCAAAGGAAAGGGAGAAACCCTATCACCAATCCTTACATACATTTCTCCTATGATTACCCGATCATATGAGATGCAAGAAGAAAAATTACGCTCAGGTCCGCAAAAAGAACCTCGGATAGGTATCCACAATAACCACTTCATCGAAAGATAATACAGAAAAAAGACAAAAAGAGAAAAATGAAAGCACAAGCAAGCATTGAGTTCATGTAAGACAAATAATGATGAAAAAAGGTACCATCTTATTATAAATATAAGTTCATTACAAGCAAAATAAAGGTCGACAAGATCGATTACAAAAAAAGTGAGAAGAAGGAGAAAGGCTAAAGCCTTAAGATGAATCGAACTCCTTAGATTTTGGACTATCGGCCCCAGCCATCACCAAGGCCTACTTCAACCTTAAGATCTCTTCCTCAAACTCTTTCTTTTTTAGTAAACCATCTATGTACATCTTGTTAACATATTGAAACTTGCCTTCAAGCTCTTGCCGCTGCTTCCTCAAGACTTTGGACTCGGCCTCTACATCCTTAATGGCTTGCTGCTCACAGGTCAGCTAGAGCTTCAGCCATTGCACCTCAGTCTTTTCTGTCCCGATTGACTCCGAAAGCTCGTCGATAATCTTTCTCAAAGAGGCAATCTCCTCTAACTTCTTGCTTGTACTAACTTGGTACCTGTTATTCAGCTATTTCTGGAGCCAAGCTATTTCACCATTGACAGCACGAAGTTTTTTCTCGAATTTAGATATTCTCTCACTCCAACCTAATCGGTAGGTATCGTAGACGAGCTCAGCATCGTGCAACTATTTTTGAAGCATGGAAAACTTCTTCGATCAGTTCCACTCATATCATGCTTTATCAGAGGACCATGGTGAACTTTCTTACACCAATTGGATCTTCTCCTTCACCACTTTAAGCTTGATTTCAAGGGAGTTGATCTTCGCCGTTAACACCCAAGACTTACAGCTGGCATCTTTCTTGAGTTCGGTGAGCTCTCTCTCAAAAATGCCCGTCCGAATGTTGAAGTCTGTGGAGTCCTTCATGTGCAAATTTTGGAGGTGACCTCTTTGGTTGCCTCTGAAGCATTTCTTCAAGAAGCCTGAAGGTCTTCCTCTATTCTCTTCAACTTCTTCTTTAGATGGTGGACTTTCTTCTTCAAGCTTTTTATTAAGGACTTCAGCAGAACTCCCTGAGGTAAGGGATCGACGTCGATCGAAGATAGTAGGTTATGGCTCTGATTATTAGAGAGATTCTGGATAACACATGGCATAATGTAAATATAAAGAAAGATATAGACAAAAGTAAATTCACTTTCATTTAACTACAAACTTCCAAGTACAAGATAAGCAAATGAAGAGATAAGCAAATGAAGAACTAAAAAGAAAGTACAATCACTTAAGGTTCTCAATCTCGATGGGAGTTGGGGCAGATGAGGTCAGGGTGCTCTCGGTCGCTTCCAACTCTTGAGTGGACTCGAGCATCTCCGCGGTAAGCTCTGATGAATTGGCAGCATGCTCGATGGAGGAAGATCAGTCGCAATGCTAGATGGACTGGCTCCTTCGCAAGGCCCCTCCACTTCCTCCAGGAACTCGAGGTCAAATTCGGGGAATCTTCAGGCCACCCTGCCTTCGCAGAGCTCGAAACCCTTGATGAATGCCTTCTGGCCGAAGGCGATGTTCAAATCCTTAATTTTGAAGGAGGTCTTGAACTCCTCCACAGCTCGGGCTGCTACCTCCGAAATGGACTTCACCATCCGGGCCTCCAACTCGGTGATCTTTAACTTGGCCTCCTTCTTCTCTTCTTCTCTAGAGCCAGCACTGCCTTGAGTCCGGCCAAGATGAACTCCTCCTTCCAAAGCACGCCGTGAAGCCTCTCATTTTTTACCGTGAGGCGCTCAACCTCGACAACCCTTCCCTGCAAGTGATTGATCTCGGCTTGAAGATCCTCCTGGACCTTCAGTGCCTCTGCCTCCTGGCGATCCACCCTCTTGAGGTGGGCAAGTATGTGGTGGCCCGACTGCCATAGACAAGTCACAGTAAGGTAAAGAAAAGAAGGGAGAAAAATGAAAAAAGAATGCAATAAGATGATTACCTTGAGAAAAGTCCTAAGGAAGTTCCAGACAAACTTCATTCAGTCAAGATCGACCAGATGGTCCACCACTTCGGGCAAGACGAACTTGTCAATCAAAGCCTGGATGACCTTTGGGTTGTCAAGAGGGTCCACCCCCTGATCGTCACTGCCGCAGCTACTAGGCTCCTTTGGATGAGCCTTACGGGCTGCCTTCACAACTACCGACTTTTCTTCTTCTCCTCCTTATCGGTAGAAGGTTCTGGTGCATGATCCCTGGGGGAAAGATTCTCGGGCTCAGGCGGAAGGGATTTTCCTTTAGCGGCATCAACGCAGGTAGTTGGGACGACCTTAGCTTGTGGGCAGACCTTGGGGGCAATATCAGCGATGGTAGGAGCCATGGGGTTGGAGATGCAGACCCTCCCCCATTTTGAGCCTTCGCCTGGGACCTTTCCTTTCCTTTTTTTCTGAGCATAGAGGCCCCTAGCAAACCTCTCTACGGCATCAGCGTCCATCTCTATAATAAAGAAAAAATTACAGACAGGCAAGGTACATATAAAACCTCATGAGAATTCATATATATACATATATATATATAAATGCACTTAATACCAGAAGGATCAAGAGGGCTTAGACCAAGGTTGAACAAGGTCTGCTCCTTCAGAAGGTTGGAAAGAAGAGGAGCTCGGTACTTCTTGAGTTTGTTAGAAGACTCAAGGTTTGCTCCATCCAGACTAGGAGCTCGATGGACTAATTTTTGAAGGAAGACCAAGCATTAAGATCGGGCATCGGACAAAGAAGTACTTTTTCTTTCGATTATGAATAGAAGAAGGAGCACCTTTCAGTAATCCCTTCTTATCGAACTGGGAGGGAGAAGTACCACCAATTCTTTGCGAAAGGATCGTACTTAAAAGTATAAAAATTTTGAAAGAGTGAGACAGTCGATAGAACTTCAACCAGGTGACAGAGGGAAAGGAAGCCGATTACGAACCGAAAGAAGTTTGGTACTATGGAGGCAAAGAAGATGTTCAAAAAGCAAAATAGGACAACCACAAAAGGAGGAGATGAAAGTCGAAGCCCAGCATGCAAGGCTTCTAGATACAAACAAAATCGACCAACTAGAGGTGAACTAGCGTGGTCATCTGACTTAGGGATCTCAAGGTCGTACTCCATGGGATGCCATACTGAATCCTAATCAGAAAAAGGTCATTCAAAGTAAGGATAGAAGGGATGGTGTCTGGAATGAAAGGCTGATGGGACATGATCCCAGACTCAACCTTGGTCGGAGGGACAGGGTCTAGGAAAGCTGGTCCAAACAAGCTCCAAGAACTGATAGATTGGAAAGTTTTAGAAGACATCCAGATCAAAGTGAACCCCCAAAAAACCCTCAAGAAGGTAGGAAAAAAAATAGAATACAAAAGCTTGTATGGAGAAACCAAAAGAGCAAGAAGTAAAAAGATGCTAGAATAATCGAAAATAGGCGATAGGAGGCTGACCTAAGTTGTTTGAGAAGGACAAAGGGACAATGGGTGTGACAAAGATTGGATGGAGGAACGCCTGGAACCAGGGAGGACGAAGGAAGGAATTGAAAATCTTGGATGGAAGAGGAGCAGGTGTTGAAGAAGGAAGAAGACTCAGGCAAGAATGGATTCTGAAGGTGGGAGAAGGCCTTAATTAGCCAAGGGGAGCTCGAGATGGTTATGATGGTAGATCTCATTCGATCGGACCGCGAGTGCCGCGTGTCCCACACATCATGGAAGAGTAGTGAGTACGGGAGAATCCTTAATTGCACTGTGCCTGGGGCAGTGTTGCGGTGGGAAAGTCGAATCTTGAACTCACTTCGAATTTAAAGAACTTTGATGCCAGCATGGTAAATGCCAAAACATCTCATCCTGATGAGTGCGAAAAGTCAAAAAGAACTTCGGTAGCCACATCTATACTCCCTTCAAATTTTGAACTCAGGAGTGGGGGGACTATTGTTGGGGGTAAACTCGCTCCTACTAAAGTTCAGCCAGATATCTAATCATTGAATGATCCTGTCCGATAATGACAACCAAGATTGAGCCTCGATCGAATTTGCAAGATCCCTCCAGACTTTGTCTAGATGAGCTTGAATAGCAGGGATGGCCGAGCTCCTCCACCTCAGGCAATCAGCCCTCTTTTGGTAGAACTTCCTCCAGACAAACTTCTATGCTCTATTGAGAGTTCAGGACTTCTCCTTCAGTCAGACTACCACACCAGTCAAACTCCTTCAGTAGTCAAACTTCTGTCGGACTTCTCCTTCAATCAGATTTTTTCACTAGTTGAACTCCTTCCGGACTTCTTCTTCAGTTGGACTTCTCCTTCAGCCGTACTTCTTCACTAGTCGAACTCCTTTCGGACTTCTCCTTCAATTGGACTTCTTCAGCAGTCGAACTTCTGCCAAACTTTTTCTTTAGCCAGACTTTTTTACCAGTCGAACTCATTCCAGACTTCTCCTTCACTTGGACTTCTCTATTAGTCAAACTCCTTCCAGACTTCTCCTTCCATCGAACTCCTTTTGAACTCCTTTTGGCTACCCAGAAGGATCTTAGCATCGACTCTCAATATGGTGAATAATGACTCACGCACAGTTGATCTCGAGAACCTCCGAGCTCCTCTGGAACAACATTAGTAAGGGACACTCCCTCGCTTATAGCCATCTCATCCGAACTCCAGCTAGTACGTCACGACAATAGACACTATCCTTTGTAATAAACTCTACGTGGCCTTGAATGGCCCACTATCAGATGATTATTATTGTCACTATCAGTTTATTATAGGCTCTGCCTATATAATAGATCCTTCAGATATGCTTTCTTTTCGAAGCTCTTGATCTCTTTCTAAAAACTCTGCTAAAATCTCTCTGAGCACTTCATTTTTGTTGACCGAAAGAGCTAACTTGATCGTCGAAAGATCTTGCCAGAGCCACCACCCCCAACTTCGGATGAGACTTATTTTGTAGGTCACCAATAGCGACCTCATCTTCTCCAACTCCAGTCTTAATTTTGATGACAACCAGATTTTGCACCAATAACAATCATTAAGAATAATAGTATGAGACTCAAATACAAGTTGTAAGATTTCTAATGCTAGAATTAAAATTGATCTTCCATCTCCAATATTCAGAAACCTCTTATCTTGCTCGAATCTTCTACTGACCTACAATTCCTACAATGAATTGAAAAAATGTTAAGGACTATCGGTATCCAATATCCAGTCAGTAATATCACAGATTGAGAAATTATAAGGAGTTATCATATAAATACCTTGTCCAGCAATAGCTTGCTTCTTTCTCGACTTATTCCAGTCTAAGAAGATAATCTATTGAGGATAGTTCCTCTTTCAGTGCCCTCACTTCTTGTAGAAGAAGCACTCAACTTAACTCTTATCGACTTTATCTTCTTGGTCTAGCCCTGCACAGATGTCCCAGCCTAAATTTGTACCTTCTTGGATTTCTTCTTCTTCTTCTTTTCTTTCTTAAAAAATCAAGAACCAGAAGATGAACCTCCCACTAAGTTCACCAACTTCTTATAGAGCTGGTGATCCTTCTTAATGTTCTAAAGTAATCCTAGTAACTTGTGGTAGTTAACTTCAGGCTTTGTCATTCTATAATGAATGAGGAATGGGAGATAAAAGTTGAGTAGCGAGTTCAGTATTGCATCTTTTCTCAGCTACTCATGTAAGAAAAAGCCGAGCTTGCTCAAACGCTCCATCAGTTCGATCATATACAGTACATGATCAGTAACTGAAGCTCCATCTCTCATCCTGGCATTGAAGATAGCACAACTAGTCTTATGCCTTTCAACGTCATCGGGTATACCAAAAGAATTCTTCAACATTTGAAGCATGTCTTTTGACTGAGCTATCTCAAACCTATGACTGAACTCATCACTCATAGCTGCCAACATAATACAGCACACTATGGTTTGATCACTAAGTCATTTCTGATAAGTATCTCTAACTGACCTATGTGCATTTATAGTTGGCTTTTCAGGTGCTAGATCTGTCAATACGTACAAGATTCATTCATGCTCCAGGATAATTTTTAACTTATGGTACCAGCTATCAAAGTTGGATCCCACCAGCTTATCATTGTCTAACAATGATCGAAGTGATAGAAAAGTGGCCATATCTATGCAAAGGAAAATCAAAATCTAATCAATAATTGATTTATTAAATTTAAAGGTTTGAACTTTAATCAAAAGATTTTTTCACTATTCTATTTGAATTGGTAGCCTCTACCTTCAATTCGAAAAATTACCCTAATTTCTTAGTGGGTACTAAAATCCACATAGACTACACATAAGTCCAACTTTGGTTGGTCAACCCATATATATATAAAGATAGGTTCATAATCAATTATTTTTCTAAATATTTTTTAATAATTTAATTTTACTTCAATCCCTAATTAGTAGGCTTTGGCCTCCACTGAAAAGATTTGGTTAGGTCCAAATATTAACATAACCATACTTGATCCATTTAACCAATGAATGATTAAGTTCAACTTTGGTTGGTCAACCTAACCACCATTTAGAAAGATGTGGCCAAGAAGTCATATTATGAATGATAATTCCACTAATCGATAAGCACCAGATCTTTGAGCCTCCAATGATTATCCAACTAATGGACTCATTATCATCCACTTAATGGGAGGCTATGATCTAGTAATTACCATAACTATTTCATTTTAAGGATATAATAATTTTAAAGAATTTAATTGATTTGATTTTAGAAGAAAGGTCAGATGAATAGCTTATCATGATCTTCCCACTGGCTTCACCAAATCAACTTAAGAAAGATCATTAATAAGCTGGTCTAAGAGCACCTAAATCAATCATAATGATTTACCTAGCTGATATGGGTCAGCTCAAATTGTCAAATGATATGATCAAAATATAATTTTACTAAGAAGATAAGATAAGTGAGATCGATGGGAGGGTCTGCCAAAGCTTACCTTAGACACAATTAGAAATGACTAGGTAAGTGGGTTGCTAATTAAAAACCACTAATCTAAAATGCCAGACTTACCTTAGACATCAATTGATTAATTAGTCTCGATTTGATCAACCTAACAGTTCATGCTAGACTGCGTAGCCAAGAATCAAGTCCATCTTGATTCTTGTTAACGACATGTCTTGATTCTCATTAACGACATGGACTTGACCAACTATAACTATTGTAATTGATCTAGAGAATCCTTGACCTAATCGAAGACAACTATTAATTAGATTTAGTCAATTTTTTAATTAAATCTATTTTTTAATCTAACCTTAGGTCTAACCTAATAAATGGACCTAATTTTTACTAACCTATTAACCCAATATGTTATGATTTATGCCTTAAGATCCTCAATTCACAATCCTAGATCTTAATTAAAATATTTTTTAATTTTTAATTAAGTTTTGAGCTGAGAGTTGGGGTTTGACATTATAATATTCTTTAGTCTAACCAGTTGCATGTTTGATTCATAATCAATATGCAAATAAAATAGATATTAAACTACTTTAGATCTAATCTAAGCATGTCCATGTAATTGAAATTGTTTTAACTCTAATCAATCATAAATTAACTTAGATCGAATCTAACATATTTATGATGATAAAAATTAGATTAAAATATTTTTAATTAGATCATAAAATCTCTTAGATCTAATCTAAAATTTTATGATCAAGATTTTAGATTAGCATGTACTAAGATAATCTCTCCACCGTAAGGAGTAAACCTTACAGCAGGATAATCTTATAATCAATCTGTGCAATTTAAAATATTTATTTTTATATTTAAATATTTTTTAAATCTAATAAATTATAAATAAAAAATTAGATCACATCTAATAAATTTATGATTAGTAACAGATCTACATGAATTAGGATAATCTCTCCACTATAAGATATAAATCTTATAACAAACAATCTTATATCAGTTCGTGTGATCTAATTTTTAATTTTAAATTTAAATATCAGATTATAAATTAGATCTAATCTAAAAGTAATCTAAACATGCATCATTAATCATGTAATAAAGAATTTGGCTTTGATACCAAGTAAAAGAAATAGATTTAGGATTCTAGGGTTAGCTTTTGAAACTTTTTCAAAAGTATAGTGGAGACCTGAGAGAGAGGGGTTTCCATGAACAAAACAAAGAAAAAGGGTTGTGGGGGGCATGAGGAGTTAATGGTGCAAGGCAAGAAGTCCTAGTCTCACTAGGACTTCTATTTTGACTTGATCAAAGTGATCTTATAAATAAATTAAATCAAAATAAATCTAACCCAATTAGAATAGGCCTTAGTCCAAATAATAATTTAATTAAATTAGATTTAATTTTTATTTAATTTTTAATCAAATTAGAGATTGGGTTGATACAAATCCTAATTAAACTAGGACTCGTTATTTCTTGCAATTAACTTATCCAATAAACTAATTGGACTTGATCTAATCAAGTCCAAACTAAATTATATTTAATTAGACTTAATCTTAATTTTTTAGATTAATCAAATTAAATTAATTAGTAATTTAATTACTAATTGATCCTCCTACAATACTTGCACTAGGTCAAACATCAATCGTATTGATTATTTGACCTAATAAAGATTCTTAATCGTCGATCAACCATCTATCAGATCAAAAACTCTTATGTATATGATCCCATAGGTTTGAATCTAAGTCAGTAATATAGGAATAAATTTTTATACCAATTGGAGTGACCATCTAAAAATGGTATCTGATAGCCAGATAGATCGAATGTATAGATTAACATCCTTAAAACCTATGTGGATATAGTTTCCATATAATTCATCCTCTTGACCAAATTGCTCATATGACACCTTAGAGTTTAATTATCAACCTCGATTAGGTCATCCATATTGTATTTCAAAATATCAAATCTATCATATGGACTATCTTGACCAAGGTTTTGCTATATTAAAATATAGTGATGGATTTTTCTCCAACTCTTAGAGTAGTCAATTCTATCTTGATCACTCACCGACTTTGCAAATACTTGACTGTGCTCAAAAATTTTTCATTACTAAATTAAAAATTCAGTTAGTCCGATATCAAAGCATAGTGAGTTGCTTGTAAGGCACTATGGTGATCTTAGATCTAAGAAATATTTATACCTATATCCCATCAGAGCAATTTTCGATAGCAAAATATTTTAGAGTTGGTCACATTCAGTGATGATGTATCCTTACATCTCATTTATATACCATATTAGTGTCACACAATAACCTATGCTTGATAAACACCATCATCCTAATTAACAGCATATCATTTGATCATGAATAGTTTAAGAACTAATCGATAAATTTTCTCTTAATCAAAACTAAATAGTCCTAAGGACTTCATCACAACAATAAAGTTCATTAGAAGATGTAGACTTTATGATGAAAATATCAAAATATTTATTTTATTCATTAATTAATCAATTATAATTATAAAATAACACAATCATCAATAAGCTGACGATTGGCTTTAGGATACATTTTTTAATATTAGTGAGCACCTATAAGTAATTTTCTATCAACTTATCCTTATAACCTTGTAGGTTGTTTATAATATCTATGTGAAACTTGCAATCTAACATTTAATTAAGTACCTCTAGCTAAATTTATCCTTAATTCATTCTATATAGAGACTACTAACTTTTTTTCATTTCTATATGAAACTTATAAGCTTGAAACTTATATATAATAAATCACTTAGTGTTGCCCAGCTAGACAACCCAAGAGGATGGGTGAATTAAATTTGTAAAATTTAAAATAGATATTTGCTGAATTGAATAGATTAATTACTGTGTGATAGTACAGTGAGAATTAAATGAGAGATACAAGCAAAAGAAAAGCAATCATATATAAGACACAATCATATATAGTGGTTTGGTGCACACCCAGCACTTATGTCCACTCTCCAAGCAAGTCCTTTGGAAATTCACTATAATCCCTCAAGATTATAACTGGTTAATTTTACCACACTCACTATCCATAAATTCAGTTAGTTTTACCCTAGATTCACCAACCACAACCTTTATCCATCTTAACCAAGGCTATATAAATGGGGGGTGGATCAACCATTTTCCTTAGTTTCAGCACTTGCTAAAACTAAATACAACAATCAATAAAGAACAAAATTTTTACAATAAATAAAGCTCCTTTGTTGAGCAGATTAGTTGTCATTGAAGCTTTACGGTTGTCTCTTTCAATACTTGCAGTTAATGCCCTTGGAGAATTCTTCAATGCTTACAAAGATCAAAAGGTTGTTGGTTGTAAGTAGGTGTGCTCTCTTATTTTCAATAAATACTGAGTTTTTCTTTTTTTTTCTCAATGAACAATTGCTCTTAAATGTTTCTCTTACTTTTTTTTTATATCTAGAGCATTCCCATCAAGTTTGAAGTAGTTGAAGCCTAAAAGTAGCCGATTTTGACCATTAGAGATGAAAACTAGCCATAGAAAAGAAAATTGATCTATTATAGAATTAGTCGTTAAAGGCTGTCAAGATATTTCAAGTCACCTCGACTGATTTTGAGTCAACTCGGCTACTCCTTGAGTCACCTCGGCTACTTCATGAGTTGTCTTGCTCTCAAATGCCTGAAATGCATCTTTCTAAAATTTTTGCACCACTGAGATGGAGTCACCTCAGATCTGTTAGAGTTGACTTGCTTCCATCTTCAAGTCAACTTGAAAAATCTTGGAGTCAGCTTGGTTTTAGTTCATAGAAATAAGATTTCTATGTTTTAAGATGAAGTTGACTCGAGCTGATTCCAAATCACCTCGATCTCGTGCCAAGTTTGCATGCTAACGTGCCAAAGTCTTGGAGTCGACTCTAAACCTTCTGAAATCAACTCGAATCCAACCCAAGGCCTTTTTCAATGAAATTTAACTCTAAAAAGTTGTCACATGGGCTCAACTTGAAATGTACTTGGTTTTTTTCTTATCATGGTCAAAAAGCTCTCTTTCTTTCAATCTTTAGAACACTTAAAAGAAAAATATTAGTAATCATGTACTTTAATATTTGGTCATCATCAAAATTACTTAGGGGTTCAACAATCTCGTCCTTTTTGATGATGACAAAATATTGAGTACTCTAGAAATAGTATAAACAATATATACAATAATTACAAGGAATGATTATTCAATATGAATTGTTTAATATGATGTTGAATTTGTGGACATTCATTGAGGTGCTCAAGTTTCCAGCTTTTCAACATTGCTCCCCCTTAAATTATGCTTAAAAAAATTTCAATGTTAAGTTTCAACCTAATTGAGCTCCCCTTTAAATTATGCTAAAGTCAAATTTTTATAATGTCATTCCTTATTGCACTTTTCAATATTGCTCATTGCAATTTTATACATTTTTCTCTTTCTTTAAGTTCTCTCCTTTTTTGTCATCATCAAAATCACATAAAGAAATACAAATGACATCAAGGTAAGAAACTTCCATTGTATTGCATTTAAGAGAGAAATTACATTAACACAAGTGTATATTGATTTACAAAAGTAGCATAGCATCAATATACACAACAGAAAAGTATAACTAAGGCAAACAAAGTATAACTTCATAAAACAAACATTGTAGCAAAAGTAACTAAATCTAGTCTTCATCAAAAAGAAATTCAATAATAGGTTTAGAGGAGGAATGAGGTCTAGTAGAGGAAAGGTGAGGGGCTAGTCTAGGAGAGGGGGAAGGTCGAAAGGAGGATGATGAAGTCTGAGATCTAAGGTTTCCAATCTCCTCCATAATCCATCAAAGAGTGGTGATAATCACTTCTGCACTGGTACACTAAGTAACTAAAAATTTTTCTATCCTTTTGGCAATCTTGCCAGTCTCTGCAGTCAACATCTCAATCTATGCCGATGACTCATGCTACCCTTTCTCTAAAATCTTCAGTCTTAGGGATATATCACTATTTTGCTGGCTGAGCATATCAATCTATTCTTATGAAGAAATCCTCAGCTTCTTTATACTCAAAATGATTTGATGCTTCAGATCAATTAACATCTCAATGATCTTTCCAGTGACCCACTCTACAACCTGCTCCACCAATCTATCTGCACTAAAATCTAGAGGTAAGTCTATATCTATCTATGATGATCTTGAGCGGTCGAGGTGATCCAGAAGCTATGAATGAAGGGCCAACAGAAGAAGAAGATGCTGGTGTGGCTGCTGAGGAAAAAAAGGGTCCCTGTACCATCAGCTCAGCCTTCACTGCTACATCTTCATCTGATCTGACCCATCTATTCCCTTTCTTTTGAATCTTTATTCTATAGTGTGCCTTCATTGAAGTAGTCAATGAGTACAAGTCTCTTAAAGTCTTCACCTTTTAGATCAACTCTAGAGTCCTTGAAAATCAATGTGAAGATCATTCCATAAGGAAGGCATGCTTTGCATTTGTTAGCAGTATCCTTTATTTGCCAGAGTATCATAGAGGAAAAATTCATAGAAGTGGCCTTGACCATAAGATGCATGACTTCCAGCTCCCTCTTGCTAATCCAATCATGTCGACCAGTTTTAGGATAGATGATATGTACCACAATGTTATGCAACAGTCTTATTTCTACTGATAAATAATTTACGGTTAATTAACCAATACTTTCAACATTGTCTCTCTCCAAAATATATTTTAGGGCTTCAAGTTTGTCAGTTAGGTCTAAATAACAAACCTCAGACCTAGGAACTTCTAATAACTGCCATATCAAGAATTAAATTTAGATCAGATTTGAAACAAAATTTTTTTGAACTATCTCAACACAAATAAAATTAAGATAAATAATATGAAAGGGCATAAAACAATTCAAACATATAGGATAAATCAAATAAACTTAGAAAGGATCACAAATTCCAAGTTCACATCTAATTTTTGAAAATCTATCTTTATTTAATGGTTTTATGAAAATATCAATAAATTAATTTTTAGTCGAGATAAATTCAAGTATAATATTATTATTTTGAATATGATCTCTAATGAAATGATATCTAATTTTAATATGTTTAGTTCTAGAATACTGAATATGATTTTTAGTTAAGTTTATGGCACTAGTATTGTCATATCTTATAGTATATTATTTTGTTTGATTTCAAAGTCTTTTAGTTGTTGCTTAATCTAAAGTATTTGTACACAGCAACTTCCTATAGTAACATATTTAGCCTCGACCATTGACAATACTATGAAATTTTGCTTCTTGCTATATCATGAGATTAAGTTTAACCCAATAAATTGGCATGTACTATAAGTGCTTTTTTTATCTATTTTACATTCTCCATAATCAGCATCTGAGTATCTTATTAAATCAATTGAAGATTATTTTGAATACCATAATCCTTAAGTTATGTGTATCAACCAGATATCTAAATATTCTTTTAATAGCTAGTATATGAGATTCTTTAGGATTGGATTGGAATCTTGTATACATGCAAATACTAAATAAAATATCAGGTCTACTTATAGTTAAGTAAAATAATGAATCTATCATACCTCTATAGAGCTTTTCATTTATACTCTTATCACTTTCATCTTTATCAATTTTGCATGTGGGGCTTATTGGTATGTCGATCTCCTTTGCATTCTCCATTCCAAACTTTTTAAGTATTTTCTTAACATACTTAATTTGGTTAATGAAGATCTCTTCCTTTGTTTATTTGATTTGAAGCCCAAGAAAGAAGGTTAGCTCTCTCATTATACTCATCTCAAATTTTTCTTGCATTAACTCTGCAAATTTTTGACAAAGATCCTCATTAGTAGCTCTAAATATTATGTCATCCATATAAATTTGAACTACAAACATGTCATTATTTTTCTTTTTTAAAAATAATATAGTGTCTACACTATCTCTAGTGAATTTATTTTCTAGTAAAAATTTACTTAGTCTCTCATACTAAGCCTTAAGTGTTTGTTTAAATCTATATAGTACTTTATTTAATTTAAATATATGATTTGGAAATGAGTGATTTTTAAATCTAGGGGGTTATTCTACAAATACTTTTTTAGTGATATAACCATTCAAGAAGGTACTCTTTACATCCATTTGAAATAATTTAAAGTTCATATAGCAAGCAAAAGTAAGTAACAATCTTATTGCCTCTTGCTACAAAAGCATATGTTTTATCAAAGTCAATCCTTTCTTCTTGATTATATCCCTTAGCCACTAATCTAGCTTTGTTTCTAACTACTTTTTCATATTCATCTAGTTTATTTCTAAACACCTATGTAGTACTAATTATAGGATAATCTAGTGATCTACTTACAAGAGTCCAATTTTTTTTTTTCAAATTGATTCATTTTTTCTTGTATAGCTAACATTCAATTAGAGTCATTTTCAGCCTCTTCTATACTCTTAGGTTCAATTTGGAAAACAAAAATAAGATAATCAAAAGTATATCTAAAGGAGGATATAGTTCTTACTCCTTGTGAAGGATCACCTAGAATTAGATCTCTTGGATAATTGTGTGCATACCTTCACTTTTTAGGTAGATCTCTATGCTGCCTTGTTGCTTCTTGTTTAGCATCCTTCTCTTGCTCCACAGCCTTTGTTGCTCCATCTTCATTCTAGATGGATTTTTCTTTCAAATTAAGCTCCTTTATTCCATTCTCTACTACCTGCATCATTGTCAAGAAAATCTTTCTTTCTTGAAAGTAGATTGTTAACTTCATCAAATACTACATGAATGGATTCTTCAATAACCAATATGTGTTTGTTGAAGATCCTAAATGCTGTGCTAAATATGGAGTATCCAAGAAAGATGCTCTCATTCATCTTAGCATCAAATTTATCTAGATTATCTTTATCATTATTATGAATGAAGCATTTACAATCAAAAATATGAAAATAATTAATATTGGATCTTTTTTCTTTCTAAAGCTCATAAAAGATTTTCTTTAAAAATATGTCAAATTAAAACTCTATTAAGGATGTAACATGCTGTTGTTATGGCTTCAGCCCAAAAATATTTAGATAATTTTTCTTTACATAATATGGTACGGGCTATATCTACTAGAGTTTGATTTTTTTCTTTCAACTATACCATTTTGTTATAAAATTATAGATATAGAAAAATTATATTTAATATCATGTTCATTGCAAAAATTTTTAAAAAATTTATTTTCAAATTTAGTATCATAATCACTATGAATACAAATAATAGTTAAATTTTTTTCATTCAAAACTTTTCTATAAAAATTTGAAAAGGTAAAAAAGGCTTCATCTTTGTATGCCAAAAATAAAATCCAACTAAATCATGAGAAATCATCAACTATCATAAGACCATATTTCTTTTCTTCTAGGCTTGTAGTCCTAGTAGGTCCAAATAAGTCCATGTGGATTAATTCAAGTGGCCTAGTAGTCGAAATCATATTTTTAGATTTGAAACTCTTCCTAGTTTGTTTTTCAAGTTGATATGCATCACAAATATGATCATATTCAAAATTTAATTTGGATAATTTTTTAATTAAACTTTTAGCAATTAATTTTGATAAAGTATGCATGCTTGCATGTCCTAATCTATGATGTCAAAATTAACTAGTTTCTTTAATGTTAGCATTCATCGCAACAAGACATTAATATTGTTATGTCTATATCCAATGAGTTTTATACTTTCATCCAAGGAACTAGATACAATACACATAGATGATTCAAATAAAATTTTAAAATCTTTATCACATAATTAACTAATGCTAAGTAAATTATGCTTCAAGTTATTAACCAATAAGACATTATTAATGAAGGTAGAGGGGATAATGTAAATTTTATCAATGTTGTAATCTTGCCTTTGTCATTGTTGCCAAAGGTGACTATTCCCCCATTCTTTTTCTTAAGGATGAAGAACTGCTTCTTATCATTCGACATATGCCTTGAATAACCGCTATCCAAGTACTATTTATATTTTTATTCATTAGCTACAAGGCATTCCTACAAAATATTTAAGTGACAGTTTTTGGTACCCAAATTTTCTTGGGTCCTATAAGGTTAGCAGTCATGGTTCCTTTTGGAACCTAATTTTTTTAATTATTTTGCCATTAAATTTTCTTATGTTACATGCAAATGCCTTATATCTTATTCTACTACAGCTGAAATAAGTAATATGTGAGGTGCTGCCAGTAGATGAAGATGCAGAAGATAAATTTTTTAAGAATTTTTGTTTGTTATTAAGCTTATACCATAAGTCAGCCTTATCATAAACTCTTCTTTGATTGTATAATATTATCTATAATTTATCTGAGCTACATGTGAATTTGTCAACTAATGGTTTTAGTTTGTTTATTTCTTTCTTTAAGATCCCATTATCTTCCTTCAATTTGTTATAGTTTTTAAGAGCTTCTTCCTTTTCCTTGGTAAGCATCTTATTCTTTTCTTTAAGATTTTTATTTTTTATGTTTATCTTTTTAAAATCCTTCATTAAGTCATAAAAAGTATCTTAAAGTTTATCAAAGAAAAACTCTAGCAGAAGTTCAAAAGTTACCTCTTCATCTTATGCCATAAAACATAAATTTGCTTTATTTTGGATCTCCTTCTCTAAGCTTGACTCATTGATGTCACTCTAAATCGCTATCATTGCCTTCTTCTTTATTTTTTTGAAGATTTTCTTGAAAGATAGATAGTCAGTCCTAAAGTATCCTGATTTTTTGCATTCGTAGCATAAGGGCTGCTCATTTTTCTTCTCTTTCTCTTTCTCCCTGCTCAGTTCTCCTTTGGTCAGATTTTTTTTCTTGAAGCCTTGCCTTCTTCTCCCCATGAACTTCTTAAATTTTCTGATCACCAGGGCTATATCATCATCATCATCTCTAATGGACAGGCCTTCATCTTCCTCAATAGCTATGGACTTTAAGGCGCTATGGTTTTGTTGCTCTTCTCTACAATGTGCTACCCCATAGCCAGCTCATGTATCATTAGGGATTCAATAAGCTCCTCAAGTGGCAGCTTATTCAAGTTCTTCATCTTTTGGATAGTGGTGATTTTTGCTTTTCATATTTTAGGCAAAGATCTGAGAATCTTTCTTACTAATTGACTATTAGTATATTTTCTTAGACTTTTAAGCCCATTAATAATATTAGTAAATCTAGTATACATACTAATAATAGTTCAGGTGGATCTATTTTAAATAGCTCATATTGATGAACAAGCATATTAATTTTAGTTTCTTTCACTTAATTGGTCCCTTCATGCATGATCTCAAGTCCATCCCCTTTTTTTTTTTTTCAGAATTGCATGTAAAAATTTGGTTAAACTCATTTGCATCAAGGGCACAATACAGGACTTTCATTTTCTTGGCATTGAGTTGGACAAATGTTTTATCCTTTTCAAGCTTAGGAGAGGGAATGCCATCCACAATGATTATCAATATGTGCGGTCCATTTATAATAACATTCCATATGTCATAGTCAAGGGCTTGTATAAAAATGTGTATGCGAGCTTTTCTGTAAGTGTAATTCGATCCATTGAAAAGTGGTGGCCTATTTATAGACTACCCTTCAGTAAGTGATCCTCCAAGTAGCATTGTCATGATCTTTATATCTAGATCATTAAATCAATAATTAGCAAAGAACCAAGGCTCCGATACTAATTGTTACCTAGCTAGACAATCCCAGAGGGGGGTGAATTGGGTTTTTAAAACTTAAAATAGGTACATGCTGAATTGAATAGGTTAATTACTATGTGACAGTGCAGTGAGAATTAAATAAGAGATGCAAGCAAAAGGAAAGCAATCACACACAAGACACAATCCTTTATAATGATTCGGTGCACACCCAGCATCTACATCCACTCTCCAAGCAAGTCTTTAGAAAATTTGCTATAATCCCTCAAGAGTACAATTGAATAATTTTATCAGGCTCACTATCCACAAACCCAGTTGATATCATAGGTTCACCAATCATAACCTTTATACATCTTAACCAAGGCTACACAATCCAATTTAGGAGGTGGATCAATCCTTTCCCTTAATTTCAACCCCTACTAAAACTAAATCAACAATCAATAAAGAACAAAATTTTTACAACAAATAAAGTTCCTTTGTTGAGCAAATTAGTTATTGTTGAAGCTCTATGGTTGTCTCCTTCAATGCTTGTAGTTAATACCTTTGGAGAATTCTTCAATGCTCATAAAGATCAAGAGGTTGTTGGTTGAAAGTAGATGTGCTCTTTTATTTTCAATAAATACTAAGTTTTTCTTGTTTTCTCTTAATAAACAGTTGCTCTTAAATATTCCTCTTACTTTTTTTTATATCTGGCATGTTCCCACCAAGTTTGAAATGGTTGAAGCCCAAAAATAGCCAATTCTAATGGTTGGAGATGAAAACTAGCCGTTGGAAAGAAAATTGATCCATTATAAAACTAGTCATTAAAGACTGTTAGCACATTTCAAGTCACCTCAGCTGATTTTGAGTTGACTCGGCTACTCCATTAGTCGTCTCGACTGCTCTACGAGTTGTCTCGCTCTTAAATGCCCGAAATATAGCCTTTTAAAATTTTCGCACCACTGAGATGGAGTCGCCTGGGATCTATTAGAGTCGACTCGCCTACATCTTCAAGTCAACTCAAAAATTCTTAGAGTCGACTCGATCTTAGTATATAGAAATAAAATTTCTATCTTCTGAGATGGAATCAACTCAGACTGATTCTAAGTCACTTTGATCCCATGCCAAGTTTGCGTGCTGGCTTGCCAAAAGTCTCGGAGTCGACTCTAAACCTTCTAGAGTCGACTCGAATCCTATCCAAGGCCTTTATCAATGGAATTTAACTCCAAAAATTTATCTTATGGGCTTAATTTGAAATGCACTTAGTTTTTTCCTTATCTTGGTCAAAGAGCTCTCTTTCTTTCAATCTTTAGAATACTTGAAAGAAAAATATTAATAATTATATGTTCTAATGTTTGGTCATCATCAAAATTACTTAGAGGTTCAACACTTGGTGAAGAACTTTCCTCCTTAACTTACTCCATTATTATATATAGTATAACTTATCCAACAATAGTTTGTGCTTGTATCCAAATAGGCCCTTAATCATCACATAGGACAAATATCGATAATGACTAAAGTTGAATTCAATTTCCTCAAAAAAGAATCAAGTTCAAAACTAAGTGATAATAATTCAACTTAAGCTCAAAGTTAGGTTCTATTATTAGTTTGTCATATTTTCTTAGATTAATAAATAATTCCACTCTCTTGTCCAGCTAATGCAAAATACACTATAGTGGTGGACAAATTTGAAACATTTTCATGAAAATTTTGCATTGGCCCTAGGTTTGATTTTGATGAATAACAAAATATTTGAGTATATGTTTGATACTAATAAATTATTAAGAAAAGCTTTCAGGAAGCTAGGATTTTATCTTAATAATGTTCAAGATTTCCACCTTGAAGAACCAAAAAAAAAGAATTCAGAGGCCAAGCCATGCATTTTTCAAGTAAAGAAGGTCTTGAGTTGACTCATAAAGAAGTTGAGTTGACTCTGATACAGTTTTAGACTTTGGCACAATCCTTGAATTGACTTAAGTAGACCTCGAGTTGACTCTAGCATGCAAAATAGCATCGGCACAGTCCTTCAGTTCTCTCAAAAAAGACAAAGAATAAATGCAAAATACTCAAGTCAACTCTCAAAGATCTTGATTTGACTTCTAAAGATCTTAAGTCAACTCAAGATTTACTTGAATTGACTCCCCTGTATTGACAGCTCTAACGGCTACCTTTCATAAATGTGCAAAAGGCTTTAAACGGCTATTTCTCAAGCTTCAACATCCATAAAGCCAATTTTAGTGATGTTAACAAAGTTTTATAAGTTTCTAAGCTATTATTAAAGAAAGAGGTAAAAGAAAAATCAAGAAAACATAAGAAATATTATCTTTTCGTTTACAAAAATATTGTGTGTATTAAGTAAGCAATCAAGAAGAGTTTTCAACTCTAACCACTAGCCTTCTTATGCAATCAAGTATTGCTTAAGAGGAAGAAGAGAGCATGTAATCCAAAAGCTTTCAAACACCTTAACTCATGCTTCAACAACACATAATCTGTTCATCAAGGAGCTTAAATTTGTATTTAAAATTTCTGTACTTAATTATTTCTATGTAACTAGTTTCAATTAGGATTGAAACTAGGGGATAGGCTCATCCAAGTAGGGATGGCAAAATCAACCCAATCCAATGGGTATGCACCCTATCCAAACCCGATCAAACCCGAAAAATAGGATTTGATTGGGTTTGGATTTGGGTTTAGGAACAATCCGAAAACTATAGCATGGATATGTATAGGATATAGATAGTGCTGTTTTCTATCCAAACTCGAACTCGAACGTATGTGTATAAGTAATACCTAAGCCCATATCCGAATACATACATATACACATACATACATACATACATACATACATACATACATATATATATATATATATATATATATATATATATATATATATATATATACAAAGCCTACTATTTGACTTGAATGACTTGCGAAGTTGCAATTGTTACTTCATAAAATTATTTGAAAGTTTAATATTCAAATTTACTACTTTTTCAGTACCATACTGAATTTTCATGGATAAAAAATAGATTTAATGGTTATGTTCTATGTTAAATTATAATTCTATTTCTATGTTTGATTTTTATAAATCTGGACTTATAAATTATGTTCTATGTTGAATTGGTAATTCTGTTTTGGTTGATAATATGTAAAAAAATTATTTTGGTTGTTTATTTTTTTGGATATGGGGCTGGTATGGGTTGGGTAAGGATAAATGAATTACCCATGGGTATCCCTGAATCCATTAGGTATGAAAATGGGTATCTTTTTTCTTATTCGATCAGATATTGGGTAGGATTTGGATATAAAATATTAAGTTTGGATTTGAGAATGAGTAATACAATATCCTACCCAAATCTTATCTATTATCATCCCTACATCCAAGTCTTGAATTGGATTTGTACAAGACTAGGATTGGCTTGGAGATAGATTTTAGTTAGTAATCTTGCAAAATCAACTCGGTTAAAATTATGAATCCAAAAAATAATCTTGTTATAATCTTGATGATTATAGTAAAAATTCTAAGTAGATTGCTTGAAGAGTGGATGCAAGTGTTGGCTGACATTGAACCATTATAACTTGATTGTTTATGTGATTATTAACTTGTTTTGCACTTTCTTATATTATTGTTTTAAATTTCTACTCATCATTTCATGGCTTCTACTATATATACATCTAATTTATCTAAGTAGTGTACATAATTGTTCTAAGTTAAAAATAAAATTTCAAAACCTAATTCACTTTTCCTTTTGAGTTGTATCTCTGGACCACACTTTGGAATAATTTAGATGGAATAACTCTATGCACAAGCAGATAGATATTATAAATCTGAGTTGCAGCTCATTAGATCTAGTTATAGTTTAGGAAGACTTCCTTTTCATATTTCGAAATTGAAAGTTAATGAAAAGGCTTTTTGGATGGTCAATTTTTTTCGTCCTTTATTAACTTATGATCAACGTTTATCTCTATTGAAAGAAGATGAAAATGTCTTATATCAAAAAAAATAAAAAATGAAAGAATGAACTAGTGGACTACTTGAAGGAGATTATCGAAAACTTGTGATCCCTAATAAGTTTTTGAGAAAATAAAATCATCAAGAAAGTAATTTCTTTTACTTTAAGCATAATATATATTACTTTATACTTTTAATTATGAATCTCTTTGATTATAGAACCTTCTAATCAAAAAAAGTTTTGAATAAATGAAACCTCTAATTAAAGAAAATAAATTAGAAAACTTTTATTTTGGTAGAACTCTAGAAGAGTTATATTTTTTTTTTGCGGTGGATTATGAGAGAAGAATCTAGTTAGTTTTGAATTCATGATATGGCATGCTAGATTTTTTAATGATTTTTCTAGATGAATTTTAGGGAGGGTAGAGTTTTTTCCCTTCTATCTATTTTCAATGGTTATGGAAATAGATATTTGAGAAAGGGAGCAAATATTATGTGCTAATTTTGCAAGCAGCCCTAATTCTTGGATTCTTCTTTTTGGATGAATAGTGTCTTATAACTCTAGTTTTGTGTATATGAACATCTCTTACTATGCGTAATATAATGTAATTGATGTAACTAATAAATTTATTGCAATACATGCTATACACATAAAATTAATTAAGAAAAATTATATCTTACACATTATATGCACTGTGGCCATATATATCATTAATTATAATGGTTCGTTTTTATAGGCTCCATCCACCGAGTGTGTATCTTGGTGTACAGTTATAACAACGAGCGGCTATGATTGCACCGTGACTATGAGATTATTTTTTATTAGTTAATTATTAATTACTTTAATCATTATTTATGGGCCCCATCAACCCTTTCCCGTCGACGTAACGGGCTCTTCGAACCATTTTCCATTTTGGGGTTGTAGTAAAAGAAACGCTGGTTTCGGTTGTCGCCCAGGCCCGGGAGAAATTATTGCATGCACCAGATGCAAGTGAACTAGAACAAATCCTGAGGCATACGCACGGCGGATAGCGCGCAATCGAGAATTGATGAAATACAAGGGTAACGTGGCGTGTTGTCCACCGTGGGATTTGCGCGGTCCGATTGCACCTGGTGCATGCAATAATTTCTGCTGCCAATGCTTGCCCATGACTCTTATAATATCCGAAACTTCTTCTCCCCTTCCGTTCATTATTTCTTGACCTCTATCTCGATCGCGCCGATCGCCGCTGTGCATCACCGTCGTCGGCCACCTCGTCGCCGTCCTCTCTTTTCCTCTGATCGCCACCGGACGTGGAACTAATCTCGCCGCCGTCTCCTTTCGCCTCCTCTGTGGCCGACGTTGCCATGGCCTGAAGCGTCGAAGGTTTCCGTAAATCTCTCTCCTCCTCTGTTTTCGAGCCATCCACAGGCTGCACGAAGGCTAGCGCTTCCGCTCGGCCCTCAGGTCTCCTCCCATACCCAACCTCTCGATCGTGTCCTCTTCTCCCTCTCTTGTTTCCCTTGTGCATCCTTATCGCTGATAAAATTTTGATTTTTTTCCCCATTATTTTTTGTGTGAGATTAAATTGTTGCATGTCATTTAGTTCTATGAACAAATTTCAATGGTGGGATTTCCGCAAATCTTTCTTTGTAGTTGATAGGAGTTTAAAAAATGTGGGTTACTTGCTCTTTCGAATCCCTTGCTGTTTGTCCGCTAGCAGTTTGTGGAAATGACTGGATTTTTGAGGTCTTATTTTTTGGCTAATATTTGGGATTTTGAGGATGTTGTTTGTGTAATGTTTTTAACAAAAATTCTACAACTTGATAGTGAGCGAAGTAAGTGATAAAATGTTCTAGTCTATATCAATGCTGGTAACTGAGAGTTCGAGGAATTATTGAAAAAAAATGGAAAAAAAAAGCAAAAAACCTCGAAATGGTCATCCATAGGGGGAAGGAGCTACTATAACCAGATCACTGCTATTGGGTCTGAAAGGTAAAATAGTTGAGTTTAATCAGGGTGGTGATCCCGCATGGCTAATGAGGGGTATCATAATGCCTGGCAAGGGATCTGAAATTATATAGGTTAGTTGATGAACAAGTTCATTTGAGGTCTCAGGCAACTCAGAGATCATAAGTATCATGATACTTATATGTTAAGGGAATAATTTTGCAGGGAAATTCCAGTTCACTGAAACAATGAGGATAAATAGAATGACTTTGCATGGTGGAGTTTAAGCATGACTGTTATCGGTATGTGATTATGTGAGTTCTTCAAAAGTTTAGGATTTTCTATGTCATATGGGGCATATTCCTCCTCTCTATAGGTGTTGGTGGTGAAAGTTTTCTTTTGAGCATATCTGGCGGAGTCTCATTCTTTATGACATCGAGAATTCATTTTGGTTGATGAGCCACATCGACATGGAGGATGAACAAAATGGCATGCATGGGTGTCTGTATACCAGGAAATAAGCAGTTGCTTTTACTCAAATGATTGATGCACTATGTTGATCTGTTGTCTTCTTTGATATAAAACAATCATGATCTAATTCTGAAAATGTTTGGTCCTTCTTGCATGAAATCTGAATGGCTAGAGCCTTCAACTTTGGATGATTCTCTCCCAAGGATTTATTTGTGTTTCACATTCAGTTGTTTTGTGATGGTGAATGTTTCCTATCATGCTACAGATGAAATGAGACAAAGAAGGTTTTCATGGATTCTCATTTGCCTTCCTAGATGTTGATATTGGATATTATGTGCTTCTGAATGGTTAATTTGATGTATGGTTATTATGCATTTTTGTGGGTTAGATTCAAATGCTTGAATCTAGGTGGAGCAAAATGGCTTCCTTTCAGGTTAGGCAGGATCTGAATTCAAACTCAGTAAATTGATCACATGTATATTGAAAATTAGGATTCTATGTTTTTATGAATTCAAAATGCATGACTAATATTTAGTGCCATGGTTCCAGTAGTGTCCAGTGGTAAATAGATACATGGTTGAATCCAGTTTTCTACATTCCTAAGTGTCTCAAACCCACAGTCATCTACCTTCTATATTAATGATAATGGGTACCCTGGGCATGCTGCCACAAGTATTACCTTCTACAGCATCTGAAAACTGCCTATTAACAAGTTAAGTGTTGTTGTTGTGCCATGTAAGATGGATTGTATCAAGACAAGTGAGGAAGATACATGGTTTAATGGTAGGGACTAAATATCCTGCCATTGGAGGTTGTACTTATTAGCTAATAAAGTTGTATCTCATATGAAAGTAATAGCTGTCATAGCCAGCAATCAATGCCATCTTTTGCTGCTTGCTTTGATGTTAGAATCTGTGAATAAAGGTATCATAATTCCTGCTGGGTTCCTAGACTTTTGAGTGTTCTGCTGTGGGTTTAGATTGAGGTCTTGGAGATAAGTGGAGGCTATATTCTATAATGAAGTTGATGCTGGAAGGTATGCACCTGGGCGATCTTTGCTGGAGAATTAAGGAGGGTATGCCAACTTTTGCGATGGGAGCATCAGGGTGTTGTTTACGAACTATTGACCTTATGTTTGCAAACAAAAGCAATATTCTTTGAAGTTTTTGTTTAGTTTACTGAGTAGATCGAAGAGGCTGATGTAATCTTTTGCTTTTGTTTCTTTTGTTTATAATTTCATTATATGTGTTTGTACCAACTAAATATGGTTATTGATTTGCTTATCTATCCTCGCTAAAGTCAGCAAGTATTTGAACCTAAGTTTTGCCAGAGTTTGGGAGAGTGAGCCGTGGCACAATGGTCAGGTTGCTCTATTGTGACTTGGAAGCCACGAGTTCGAAACATGGAAACAACCTCTCTACATATGGGGGTAAGGTTGTATACATCCGATTCTCTCTAGATCCTAGGATTGTGGGAGTCTCCTACACTAGGCCACCCCTTTTTTCCTAATAAGAAATTTGGATAGTTTTTATGTGCATACACTGAAGTCTAGGGTGTGTCAATAGCCAAACCATGGTTCGCCGAACCGCCCCAACCAAGCGGTCGGGCATGCCAAATCATGCTAGTGGTTTACCATTGTGGTTCGAGCATTCGATTCAGAACACTGGCAAAAATGGAGAGAGGGAGAAGGAAAGAAAAGAAGAGAGGGGGGGAGGAGGGAGAGTAGAAGACTAGTGGTGGCTGACCCATTGAGGCTGTTGAAGCCTTCGAAGCTCTGCCCTCCTCCAAAGAGACGGGAATAGAGAGAGAGGGAGGGAGGGAGAGAAACAAGAGGGGGAGGTGGTGTGGAGGCTGGTGATGGCTGTTGGAGGGCCGTTAAGGCCCCTAGATGGCCGAATTCTCTCCCACGGCCTCCGTTGGGTTGAAATAGGGGCGACTCTATTGCCAACTTCAATGTGCATCATGAAAAAAATTAAATATGATTGAAACCAGGGTGAGTCACTCTTGTTTTGATCCAGCAGAGGCTATGGGGGAATCTGGCTGTCCGGGGGCTTTGGGGGTCCTCTGACAGCCACCGTTGGCCTCCCTGCCGCTTCCCCTACCTTCTGTTTCTCTCCCTCCCTCCCTCTCTCTCTATTCCTATCTCTTCAAAGGAGGACAGAGCTCTGGAGGCCTTTGCGGCCCTCCGGTGGCCACCGATGGTGTCTTTACTGGCCTCTTTTTCCTTCCCTGCCTCTCCCTCCCTCCCTCTCCCCTCTTTCTCTTCCTCTCCGATTCTCCCTCTACTCTACTTTCTTTGCCATGTAGGCTCGGGCCTGAACTGAACCGTACCCGCTAGTGGGCTGACATGGGTTCTAGTTCTGGTAATACGGACCTTGATCCAAACTTTGTTGGTTACCATAATTGACATTCAAAAACTCCATAAAAGGATATCACTAGTTTGATGCATGGTAAATAGCATTGGCACTTATAACTTTTATAACTTTTTCTTCAGTTTTGCACAAGTTTGTAATCTCTCTATACATAATTTATAGTGTAGTAGAACATCATCATATATACCAAAATTATGAAAAAATGGATTGTCAAAACACCTCCATAAAACTTTTTGATGCATATATATTACAAAGTTAGAACTATGAAGTCTTCACAAAAATAGTATCATCTCTAGTTGTTGATATGACACAAAACATTTATTGAAAATTATTATTTAAAACATTTTTTTTAAATATTTGATGACCTTCATCTCCATCAACATTTTTTTTTGAATGTTTTCTTTCTGTATAACAAAGGAATATGTTATCTCATTTTTCATGCATGTGATCTACAAACTGCAAATGGATGACCATGCGAAGCAAAAGAATGAGCTACCTTGATGGTTAGTGGGTTTATAACAGCTAATGGAATGGAAAAGAAAAGGACAAGTGATGAGTCTGAACCAGGACCTATTCTGCCTTCACAAGTGGACAGGTTTGGATTTATAAAACAGGAGCAGAACTCTTCAGAGGGCTTAACTAAAAGCTGGTCTACTAACGAACATGAGAGGTATGGGATGCACTATTTCATTTGGTTCTCTTAAATATTGTTTTCATTTTTCCACTTAGAATGGATCAGAAGTGTTGGATGTTTTTATCGTATGTTAAATAAAAACCACTATATCACCAGCTTTATGTTATTCCTGTTTTTTTCTTTTTCTAATTAGAAGAATGGTCTTACATATAAATCATTACAAAAGGTATAGCCAACTGAAGGAACACATAACATGCCATTTTATTTAAGTAGGCACAGCTTTGTTTTCAGCAAAAGTTGTTTTGAACAGGGTAATGGTTGAGTTTTAAGCCAACATGGGCTTTCAGCAGAAAGTGGTAGCGTAAAAAACCCACACAACCTGTTTTGGAGTTGAAGTATATATGGGACATTTCAAAATTTATTTGTACTTAGGTACTCTCCCTGTTTTATTTATTTGCTGTGATGTAATTTATGATAGATCAGATGTTTTCGTTGTCTCAGGATTAATGTAAATACACATATTTAGTTGATAGTTACAAAATGTTCACTTCAAATTGTTAGCATGTCATTATTTCAGTAACCATTTTGTTAAGTTTAAAATCATCTGAATCCATATTATACTTTAATTTGCTTAGAGTGAAACTTACTCTTTACAATGTATGATAGAATTGTTTGTTGATATGACTTCTAATGGAAATACTGCTTATTGTTTGATTTTTTTCCTTCCATATAACATAATACTTATGTTGTATTAAGATGAAAAGATTGTAATGACAGTTTGTTAGTAAAGCTGCTTCTTACAGGAAATTTAATTTGATGTTGGTGTATCTCTTGAATTTAGTGAACTTTATCCAGTTATGGCCTCGTCATCTATCAAAAGAATGTTGTTTTTTGTACTCTAGATTAGGCACAATAGTTTTTTATTTCTTATGCTTTCATAGTATTCTTTGTATTGTTGGAAAACTTATGTCTATTGCTCAATGTGCATGGGTTGTACTTGTATCTTCCTAATTCATGCATGTGTAGTAGTGTTTGCTTTCTTCATAATCTTTCTTCCTTCAACACATGGCTATTAATTTCTTTCAGAGAAGAAACAAGGATTAGAAAGTGGAGGAAAATGATAGGTGTTGGTGGGAGTGATTGGAAGCAGTATGTTAGAAGAAAACCTCATGTGGTTAAAAGGCGTATAAGAAAGGGAATTCCTGATTGTTTGAGAGGACTTGTTTGGCAATTGATTTCTGGAAGTCGAGACCTTCTGCTAATGAATCCAGGGGTTTATAAGGTATTCCATGCAGCATGCATACTCCTTTTGCTTGCCTTGACATAATGTACTTATTGGAAATTCGTCCTTTTAATATCCCAAACTTGATTGATGGCATGTTTTACATTTTTTTTGTCTAAGAATATATAATATAAAGTAGATTGTTCTTTGTGTCATTTTGAGATAAAGATAATAACCCAAACTTAAAACAAGTCTAACTTAACACATTTATTGTAGCATGATATCATTTAGTTAACTCCACCTATGTTTTGCATTTAGTAGGTCCCAAGCTCAGGTAAACGAAGGCTGTGGTAGGTTGACAGCTAACATAAAAAACTATAGTCAAATCCTATGTACACGAATCCATATAAGAAAACCTATGGGGCATTCCCTATTAGTGACATGCTGCATCACATCCTGAATATGGTTGGAAATACACTAGGGTTAATCAGGGCGTGCCCCAGCAGCGATGTGCTATATCAGCATCCTGATGTGGTGAGAAGTAGGGAAGGGTTTTCACACTTTAATGGATTGATGTGGGTAAAGAAATTAGTCAGGAAAGTAGAATACATTCAGTAGCTTGGAATATAAGGTCATTGATAGGAAAATTGATGGAACTAAAAGATACAATGACAAGGAGGAGAATTAACATACACCGCAAGAGACTAAGTGGATAGGAGAAAAAGCAAAGGAAGTTGGTAAGATGAGTTATAAACTTTTGTATACTCGAAAAGATCAGAATAAAAGTAGAGCATGAGTTATTGTAAATAAGCATTTAAAAGATGAGGTTGTAGATCTTAGGAGAGTAGGAGAGAATAATTTAGATAAAATTAGTATTTGGGGTGTAGTTTTTTAATAGCATTAGTGCTTATCACCATTCACTATGCCGGTACTGAAGCCTGGATTGGTTGGCCAGCAATATGGTTCAGTACACCCCCATGCCGTTCCATATCAGACTCGAACTGACATAGAAAGAGGATGGAGGGAGAATGGGAGAGGAAGAGAGAGGGAGAGGAAAGGAGAGGGAGAGAGAGAGAGAGAGAGCCTCCGGAGGCCGTCGAAGGGCAGCTAAACTTGCTACGCTGCTGCCAAGCTCGGTGGAAGTTGGAGGAGGGTGGAGGGAGGGAAGGAGAGGGAGAGGCAAAGAAGGCCGCTATGTTGCTGTCGACGCCGGAGGAGTCAGCAACTTCAACTTAAAATCCAAAAAAAAAAAAGAATAGTGATTTGGTAATTCTCTAAAAAGAATGAAATAGAGGTCGAAGCTCTTGTTTTGATCGAGAGAAGGGAGAAGCTCCTCATCTAGCCTTTACCAGCTTCCGCGGCAGTGCGACGGCCTTGTTGGCCCTCCAGAGGTCCAGCAGCCTCCTCTCCCTCTCCTTCCATCCCTCCATCCTCCTCCGGCTTCCACCAAGCTCGACAACAGCACAATGAGCATGGCTACCTTCCTACAGCCTCCGGAGGCTGTCTCTCCCTCTCCTTCCCTCCCCTCTCCCTCTCTTCCTCTCTTTCCTTCTTCCTCTCCCCCTCGCCAACTTCTCGCCATTTGGTTGGCCGCTGATACAGGCCGGCACGTCATGAATAGATGGTTTGAGCGATTTGGCGAACCATGGTGGATGGTGCTACAAGCAATGCTTTTGGAAAGACATGGTTCGACTAATTCAAGAGATATCTAGTGGAGAAAATATATTTATTAGAGGAGATTTGCATGGGCACATGGCAAAATATAATGCAGGTTTTGAAAGAGTGCTTGGAGGTTATGGTTTTAGAAATAGGGATGAGGAAGGAAATGCCATTTTAGAGTTCATGATGACATATAATCCAGTTTTAGCTAACAGATGCTTTAAAAAGGACTATCATATGATAACTTTTAAAAGTGGATATAATATGAGTCATCTAGATTTCTTCCTCATTAGAAGATTGATTGAGGTTGGTGTAAAGATTATAAAGTAATCCGGTGAAAGAGTTTTACCAGCCAACATATTAAATGATATAGTACTAATTTATAAGAATAAAAATGATATTCAAAATTATTTTAGTTACCATCATATTAAATTCATGAGCCATGTTATGAAATTTTGGAGAGGGTGCTTGAGTGTAAATTGAGATGTGACAAAAAATATCAAAGAAATAATTTGGTTTTATGCTAGGAAGGTCGAATAGGAAGCCTATTTTTCTCCTTTGAAGGTTAATGGAGAAATACAGAGAAAAAAAGACACGATCTCGATATGATTTTTATTGCTTTAGAGAATGCATATTATAAAGTCCCTTGATAAGTTTTATGATAGGTACTAGAAAAGAAAGGAGTTTCCATTAGGTTAGTTATATAATGTGATAAGGGATGCGAATAATGGAGTTGTTACTAGTGTGAGAACTAATGATGATAATATTAGTAAGTTTCCAAGCACAATAGGTTTATCCCAAGGATATGTTCTAAATTGTTACCTTTTTGTGCTATTTATGGGTGAGCTTACTAGGCATATTCAAGATGACATTCCTTGATGCATGCTATTTGTGGATGATATAGTCTTTGTGGATAAAATTATGATTGTAGTTAATTATAAGTCAGAATCATGCAGGAGTATATTAGAATATTATTATTTTAGGCAAGGTTTGCTATCTTGATATTGGATCCTGTATCGGTATCATCTTATTATAGTTTTGGTATGTGGTTTAGTATAGTATGAGATAAAATACCGAGTGTCAGTACGAATGAGATAGCATACCAGTACGAGATTAGTACAGTACAATATGCCCCATATCGGGTGGTACAAAGTGGTATGGCAAACCATGGTTTCAAGTTAAGTAGGACCAAGGAATGCATGGAATATAATTTTGGTGAAATAAGAAATAGAGATAAAATTTGAGTCAAAATTAAGGATCACGAAGTTTCCAAAAGTGATTATTTTTCAGTATTTAGGACCGATTATTCATAATGAACGGAAGATTGAAGAGGATATTATCCATAGATTGAAGTAGGATGGATAAAATAGAAAAGTGCAACTGGATATTATGTGGTCATGGGATACCTACCAAGTTGAAGGAAAAAATTTGTAGGATGGCCATATGACCAGCTATGCTTTATGATATAGAATATTGGATAGTTGGAAAATAACATGTGCATTGGATGACTGTGGTCAAAATAAAAATGTTGAGATGGATACGTAGTAATATAAGAAAAAATAGAAAATAACAAATGAAGTCACTCGTAAAAATGGTAGAGGTATCACTAATTGAGGATAAATTGAGAGAATGATGACTTGGATGGTTTGGACGTTACAACATTAAATTGAAAAATGCACCAATAACTAGGAGCGATTTGATACACAGATGGAAAGTGTGGTAGAGGTAGACTGAAAATCTCATGGGATAAAGTAGCAAGGAAAGACTTGGTATCGCTCCATCTTTTAGAAAGTATTGTGCTAAACAACCCTAATTAGTTTGGGATTTAGGTTTAGTTAAGTTTCAAAGAATTTCCATGTAATCTTCTTTTGACCAATGCATTAAAAAGTAGGCATGTAGTAGCCATGAGGTGTCATTGTAGATAGCTGATAGCAGGTATTATGTACCCAAAGCAGGTTATTAAAACATATTATTATTTTTTCTTAGTATCGAAAATTAATATTCTATGGAAACTTCATGCAAAATATAATAGAAAAAATCAAGTGCAATGCTATAAAATATCATTAACCAGCGCCATAGAATCATGCCAACATCTATATAATGTTAAGGTCCATAATTTAATGACATATATAAATAGAATAAATTACAAAAACCCCTCTGAGATTAAGGAAAAAATTATACTCACATCCAATAGCTTGAAACACCTACTCTTACCTATTTTTATCCAACACTTCAACCCATAACTTAACAGGATGTTTGTCAAACCATTAACCTTAAATGGAACCCAAATGCCATGTCAGAAAAAATTCAAAAATGACCAAAATAACCTTAAGTGACATAACAACCATCCAAGGACAAAAAATGTGTCTTCTCCTCCCCACTCTAGGGCACTATTGACTTTTCACATGAGGTAAACAGTTTCACTAACACCATTAATTAAATTGGTGTAAGTGTAGGTTTTACGAACTGTTGGGTGTAAGTGTAATAAATGTAAACCTCAGTGAGGGTTTTGTAATTTACATCACTCATAAGATAAAAGTTTCCATAATCACATAACATTGCCCATAAAACAAAGATGCCTTTAATGATATAAAATCAACTGTAGAAAAAAGATGTCTGCAATCATATAACATAATTCACAAACAAAACATCATTATGTATAGATAAGAGACTTTACTGGAGTTTAATTAAGAAAGTCAAAATGACAAATCCATGATTGACATCTCATTGATCAATCATTGTCTGCCACTTCGAGGAGGTCTGCTTCTTGAGCATCAAAACTAGAGGTACCTGAGTCATCCAATTGGAAATTGGTCTAGCCTGCTATGGAATAAATCACCCCTTTTGAACCAATTGTATGACAGCTGCTATAGCATGTTTTTGCCTGATATATTGAACACTTTATAGCCAACCACATATGGCATTGCTATGATATTTAGCTTGTTAGTTTCGGACCGCTTGGCCTCTATGGTAGCCATAATGGCCATTTCTCAAGCAATGATTTTGACATAGATGAGGGCAATTTTGTGATTCCATAATAAGTTTTGTTCGTGACAATTTGTTTTTAGATTGGCTTGTGTGATTTGTCAATTTGTTGTGGCTAGCCTGCCTCACCACACAATGTTGCTTCTTATAAGAAGAATAGTTTTTTTTTTAATCACTGTCTTTGCCATCTGGTGGAGTGCTACATGTTGTCATTATTGATTCCACCATGCACAGGACTTGGGCCATCTAATTTTGGAATCAAGTTTAATTCTAGTTATAACCGATAGCTATGGGCATAGAATATGGCTGTAGAAGTGTTCTGATACCAATGTACAGATAAAAGGTTATCCACAAAACTGCACCAATTATCAATTAGCTGAAGCATGTTATTAAAAAATGAATAAGAAAATTACTGTTTATTTCTAACAACTGGTAATGCTATAGCCAAGGTCTGCTGCCATGCCATTTCCTTCCCTCTATGAGGTGCTAAAATAATAATAGGGAGAGCACTGACTTGGAGAAATCTTATAAGTATTTTTGCAAGTAATTTGGTGGATTTTTTTAAGCAACGAATATCACAACAGCATGGCATTAAAGAAATTTTAGTGCCATGCAGAAGGGGAGGTTAGTCATTTCAAAGAGTAAGGACAGTGAATTTTGAATCATAGTTGGGTTTTACATAGAGGTGGGCACCGGACCGGGCACGGCCCAAAATAGAGGGTCAGGCTGGGCTAGGGTTTGGTGGCCTGTGGCCTAGGCCCGGCATGGCCCTCCAGGGCCTGGGCTGGCAAGGCCCGCCGGGCCAGGCATGGCACGGCACGCACCCAGGCCCGGCATGGCCCGCATGCCAGCCCATATGGGCCGTGCCATATTAATTTTTATTTAAAAATTTTTATTTAATCTTTAAAATTTTTATTTAAAAAAATAATTTTTATAAAATAAATTAAGTTGGTGGATAAATAAAAAAATATAAGATATTAATTTTTTTTGTAAAAATAAAAATCATCTTATAATGATGGAGGGTTTGGCATGGACCCCTACCAGTTTATTAATATAAATCAAAATTATACAAAAGATGGAGGGAGGTTAGGTCTAACCTTCAGAATACAAAGAGAGAGAACTGATAAAAAAATAGAGATGACTCACCTCAACAAATAAAAAGTAGAAATGTACAATTTTTAAAAATTAAGAATTAAAAATAAATCTTACTAATTATCTGTTGTATTTGTGTTGTCCTCATCATTAGATCCAGTATCATGTCCTCCTTTGTTTTGAAGTCTCGCCTCCGCATCCAGCCAATATTTGAAGCAGAGCAGCATCTCAACTTTCTCGCCCGTCATCTTGCTCCTCTTTTCATCCAAAACGCGTCGACCTGCACTAAAAGCTGATTTCGATGCTACTGTGGACATCGGCATAACTAAAATATCACGTGCAATTGCTGACATAACAGGGTATTGATTTTTTACGTTCTTCTACCAGACCAACACATCAAGATTTTCTATTTGATTTTCATCTAATACAGAAGATATATCATTTCATAAATAAAATTCTAATTCATTACTTAAAGATGAAGAAGATGTAGATGAAGAAGATGCATGTGAATGTCTTCTATGTACAATAAATGAAAAAATAGATGATGAATGAGAGGTACTAGAAGTTGATTGTGAAGATGATGTGGACTGTTTAGATCCACGAAGCTTTTCATCATATAATACAAAAATATCATGAAGTAGCTGAGTTACCTCAGCTTTAGATTCTTCAGAACCATGATTCATATATCTACCAATTTCATCAAGTAAAATATATATGCCATTTAATTTGATCCATGGATCAAATACAGCAGCTAAGTTATGCATGGGACATACCATATCCTAATACTGATTCCATTTTCTTTTCATTTCATAAATAATAGGCATTAAAACATCATCAAATCTATATTGTGCAAATTGACCATAAATTATATATGCTTGTTGTAAAAATGCACAAAAGATTGGAAAATAAACACTAGAAAGAGTATTTGTAGCATTATAAAAACTAACTAAAAAATCTTCTAAAATTTTTTTTTCTCAATCATTTTCAGTCAAAATAAATTTTAATCCACGATCATTTATATATGCATTTAATAAATTTTTATATGGATATGCATTATGAATCATCATATATTTAGAGTTCCAATGGGTAACTACATCAAGTTTAAATTTTTTAAAACATTTATCGTGGTCTAAACATAATTGTTTAAATTCTTGCAATCGTGCTCTTGAAGCATGAATAAAAGATACCGCATTCCTAATTTTTGTAATTATATCTTGAACCATGCCCATTCCAGCTTGAACAGAAAGATTCAAAATATGACATGCACATCTAATATGAAATAATTTTTCATTAACAATGGGACGAAAAGAGTCTTTCAATAATTGGATAGCTACATTATTATTAAATACATTATCAAATATAACAGACATAATTTTGTTACTAATGCCATATGCAGCTGCAGTTTGATAAATAACATTAGAAATTTGTTGGCCAGAATGGGAATAATCAAAAAGTTGAAAAGCAAAAATACGCTTATTTAATTGCCAATCATTATCTATGTAATGAGCAATAACAGAAATAAAACACATACTATCTACAGATGCAGTTCATACATCAGAAGTTAATGATGCTTTTGCATTTAAAACAAAAGGAGTAACAATTAAATCATGCTTTATTGTTAAATAATTTGTCATAGTTACTCTTCTAAATGTACGTCTATTGATTTTTCTATAAACGGGTTGTAAAGCTAATTGAACATATTCTTCAAAATTGAAAGATTCACATAAGCTAAAGAGTAATTCATCTCTAACTATCCATTTTACAAGTGCATTTCTTTAATTTTCATGATTATAGACAAAAATTCCAACAAGAGCACCCCCTTGTGTATTAAAAGTGCTTTGAAAACGAGAATCACTTATCCTATGAGACTCTTGATGTCTCTTCAAATGGTCAGTTCCTCCAGTACTAGCACAACTATATAATTTGGCACATTTTTTACATTTTGCCTTATAGACTCCATCTATCAAAATTCTATCGAAAGCATTCCACACAGTGCTAGTCCTCTTACGGAAAGAGGATCCAGCTTCCCTAAAAAGGGCTTCGGAGGAAGCAGGAAGAGTTTCTTCCTCCTTTGAAATAGGAAGAGAAATGCTGGCATGCCTAGCGGCATCGGCTATACTTTCATCATCATAACTTGTCATCTAAACTAAGTAAATGTAAAAAAATAAAAACTAACCAGTAACCAGCAAAAGAAAATTAAATTGTAGAGCTAAAGAGGAAGAAGAGGTGGAGCTGAGACCGGAGAATTGGAAAGTCGGAGGGCCGGGCCGCCGGAGGTCGGATAGCTAGAGAGCTGGAAAGCCAGATTTGTGGAGCTGCCCTTGAACTACGATCTTCAAAAAAGAGATGCTTCCTCTTGTATGACTCTTGAATTGCTAAACTATAATTGCTACGTACTAAATAATTTAATGGAAGAGAGAAGAATTGCTAGAAGAAGAACAAATAGAAGTAGGGAGATTAAAGAGAGAATTGGTTTGATAAATTGATGTGGTGAGAATGAAAGAGGAAGGCTTTATTTATAAAAGTCTCAAATTTTTATTTTCCCAAAATACCCCTCAATCTAGCCATTTTTTTTGCTGTTAAAGGGGTTAAAATGGTAAAAATAAGAAAACTAGCCATTTTAATCCTTAAAAAATAAAAAAATTCAATTTTAGCCGTTACAGACCGGGCCAGGCATGGTCCGTTTCATATTATTGCCAGGCACGGCCCATTTAGAGCAGTTGCGGACTGGGTCAGGCACGGCCCATTAAGGCTAAAAAAAAAAAAAGGGCCTAACGGACCAATGGGCCGTGCCAGGCCCGGCCCGCCAATTTCCAGGCCTAGGGCCGTGCCGGGCGGGGGTTTTATGCTTGCCATGCCATGCTGGCACGGCCCGTTTTTGGGATGGGCCATGCTTGGCATGGCCCGCTACAGTATTAGGCCCGTTGGGCTTGGGCCGGGCCGGGCCAGGCACAGTCCGATGCTTATGTCTAGTTTTACATAAAGGCTCTATCTGAGAATGTATAATAATTTGATAATTATGAAGTTGAAGTAACTATTAGTTATAAGGAGGCCCTGTAAGTAAATGAGATGAGAGTAGAGTTATGAATGCTAAATTTGAATCATGATGGGAAGATTTAGACTATTGGGGCATAGAAATTGTTAGAACTCGAAGAAGTTATGAAGTGCTTTTTTTTTAATGTAGCTACATATAAAGCAAAGTTTTCATCTTGTTACCGGTTTGTATTGGTACTAGGTACCCGTCAATTCAATGTATAAAAACCTTAAAATCATGGTCATATGGCAAACTTAGTGGCAAGGATGAGTGCTGGGGGTGGGGCGTTGAGTGGGGGAGCAGCAGGTGCAATGGGGCTAAAGCACATAGTTGTCGGGTGGAGGGTCGACGGTGATAGACAGCAGAAGAGGTAAAGGTGGTGTGTGTGTGAGAGAGATAGAGAGAGGGAGAGAGAGAGGTGGCAGAATGGATGGCACCTGAACCAACTATAGCGCTGCAGAGTCCTTGGTGTTAGTAGGGTGGGGATCAACAGTGGCTAAACAGACAGCAGGGCAGTTGGGTGCCTGCAAGAGAGAGAGAGAGAGAGCAGTGATATTGGCAGAAACAGAGCAGCAAAGAGGGAAAAAGGAAATAGAGGTTCTTTGGGAGGTCTTTTGCCAATAGGATAAGAGATCAAGGGTCAGAGAAGAGATAAATATGGCGCATTTTTTCAGATGATCAGGTGCTTATTTTATGTCAAGAAATTAGGAAGTGGGTTGTTTTTGAAGTTGATCTGGACATTTTATCTCAGGATAAACCAATGCCTTGGTGTATCTTGGTATCAGCCATCTATCAAAAGGGATGAAATATTAGCCCTTTGCAACCTGTATGAAATTGAGGCTCAAAATTAGAATGTGTGGCAAAGGTACCTAAATTTTTGGTTAAATTATTCTGCATACATTAAAAAAAAGAATTAAATTGAGATTTTCATTTTAAAATAAAAGGTGATAGCTGAGATGGAAAAGATACTCAAAAATTGTGTAGTCACTGCATGCAATTCAGAGAGTAAAAATCTTGCAGAATGATAGTAAAATTGATGCTGTTATTTGGATTGGTGAATTGGTTTAATGAAATGTAGATGATCCAAACACATAAGTGCCCTTTGTTCTCAAAAAAAAGGGTGAAAACAGGAACATAAGATGAGCATTACAAAGACAAAAGTATTTAGGAGTTATATGGTAGAACAAGTAGTGTTCATAGCAGGGCATAATCAGAAAATCAGATGTAAATTTAAAAGACAAAGTAATGACATTTGAGTACTATGTTCCACATGCATACAACAAAGGACTAAAAGAGCCCCTAGTAAAGACAGATGTTCAAATTTTGCATGAGAGCATCAAGAATGTGATTGCTTAACTAATGAAAAATTCAGTGAAAATTTTGGCAATGAATTTTGAAGTTTTGGATTCACAAGAGTTGCAGTCCTTTAATGGAGCAAACAATTAAGAGATTTAAGAAATTGAGGAATAGATTAGATGAGGGTTGTTGTACTCATGTCATTGTCTGGGATTTTTTTTTCTTTTTTTGTTATCTGTCTTATATAAACTTTCTATTTTTCTTCTTTTTCATTTTGTTAATAATATGCTTATTGCTAATTATTTTGCTGCAGCAACTAGTGATCTATGAGACATCAGCATCAGAGTTGGATATAATTCGTGACATATCTCGAACTTTTCCTTCACATGTTTTCTTTCAACAGAGGCATGGACCAGGCCAAAGGTCCCTATACAATGTTCTGAAGGCATACTCTGTGTATGACAGGGATGTTGGATATGTTCAGGTTTGAATTAAAATAGTCAACCCTGCTGTTTGGCTACTACTTAGCAATAGGCCAGCTAAAATGCAAGAAATTGCCACTCCATAATGTTGAAATTGTTAGGATATCACTTGATGCAGCTAGCTGTATTGCAGGGGATGGGATTTCTAGCAGGTTTGTTGCTTCTTTATATGAGCGAAGAAGATGCATTTTGGCTACTAGTTGCTTTGTTGAAGGGGGCTGTTCATGCACCCATGGAAGGCTTATATCTGGTACTTCATTCTTTTGTAAATATTCCTCGTTTTCTTTTTTTTTTTTTGATGTGTTATGGACTTGTCTTTGCTTCTATGCGAATACTTTATCCACTTGATACATATATGCACTAACTAGTTAAAGTGCACAAGCATATGCACGTTGAACAAATACCCTGTGAAAGAGAAAATAATTTTACAAATCCAAAGAGGACTTTGAAAAATTTAGATTATTAAGTTCAAATAAATTTGGGTTGCTGATGTTTTATATCAAGATACTTAGAAATCGAAATCCGGTTCAGTTGAAGAAAAGGTCAGTTCAAATCCCAATCCAAATATTTGATTCAGATTGATTCAATGTATTAAAAAGTGGATAATAGGCATGTATCTACCAAGGGGGTTCATAGCAAATCGTGGTTTGTGGATGTTATAACAGGTGCTTTGAACCCAAAGCATTCTGTTAAAACATATCAATGTTTTTTCTTATTAAATACCATAAATCAATACTCTGCATCAACTTCATGCAAAAAAAAAATGAAAAGAAAAATCAGGACAAGCAACATCATTAAAAAAAAACAAAAATAAAAATAAAGATAAGCGATAAAACATTATCGACCTAACATCATGAAACCATGTCAACGCTCATTTGAAGGTTAACATTCTAATGACAAATATTATCATCTGCCCTTTACATGATATTGATGTCTGGCAAGATAAGTGGTGTGCCTATGGGGGAGCTTTGGTGTTGGATCTTTGGTGGCATGCTGCTTTGAGGGATGCCTTGTTCTTTTCCATTCTCCATTCTTCTCCTCTTCTTTACCACTCTTCATTCAACGAGGGCACCAAATAAGTTATGTGGTCCTTCTTGTAATAAACTCCAATAGGTCAAATTACTACTTAAATTGCTAAGCTGGTCCAATTAGAACCAGTCCAACCAATTCTGGAACATAGTGCCTGCAATAGATCAATAGTGTAGCAGCTGCAACGGTGGCTATTCACTCATCATATTGGGCACTACAGGCCCTGGTGCTATATGCGGTCGCCATGGCACATAACATAGCAGTTTAGTTTCGAAAGCAGCATGGCAGCTGCTTCGGCTGATTTTTTTAAAACAAGGTGTTTAATTTGATCATTTATTGGTAGATTTCATATTAGAATTGGGTAGATCCAATCCACTCATTGCCTTAATTGGATGGCTAGGTTTTTGGGGTGAAACACTTCAGTTTTTTTTGACACTCAGTATGCAAGAGAAAACATGAAAGGCTTTTGTTACAATCACATTGCCTTGTTGTTAATTATGTTTTTTTTCCTATAATGAACCAATAATGTGCTAAGTTATATGTTGTTGTATTTTATATTCCACTAAACTCTAGCACATCGAGATTTTCTCCATTTAACTAAATAGTAATGATTGTTTATATGTTTTAACCTTTCATTGTTGACAGAATACTAAAGTGAAGGAGACACGAGTACTCTGTGGATGTGTTTGGTCTTACTTAAAAAGAGTAATTTTGCAACTTTTGAAGCAAAAATTTCTTCCTAGAAAATACAAGTATTGGCAATAATATAGGAGAAATTCTTCTACAAGAAGAAAAATTTAAAAGTGCTTCTAGGAGAAGCTAGAAAATCTAGCTTCTGGCTTCTCCTTTTTTAAGAACTTTTTACAAAGTAGAGGGAGCACCAAACATGCCCTTACTTTTATCTCCATATACTTTTGAGTAGAATTGTACATATAAAAATAGTTAGGAGTGAAAATATACTGACAACAAAGTTATAAATAATCAAGGTTTTTAAAGCCAAGATCCCAGTCATCTCATTGGGTGGCTTGACCTGAGATGATCCAAGATCTTGGTTTATTTAGCTAGTGTGGAATATAGTCAATTTTGGAAGGAACTGAGTTTTTTCAAGATCTTGTCAAATATTTAATGACTAAGATGCCAGAAGCTCGGCCAATATGGTAAATCCAAAATTGATAACTATATTTAGGTAGTGATTTTGAAATTTATTTCTTAAAATTCTATTTAAAAAACATATAAGGGTGATTGAAAAAATATCAGCCAATATGGTTATATTTGCACTAGCCAATATTTTAGGATTTCTTAGTCTAATTTGCCGAAATATATTTGAGATATGTACATGTTAGGAGGCACCCAATAGCAGTAATAACTGAGATCTAGGCCAAGATGAAAACCTTGTTAAAATTAAGTCACTGACAGGAAGGGTGGAATTTTTGGAGGAAAGATGGAAAGCCATCTGATAAGGAAGATTGCGGTTTAAGAAAAAAATTGAAAGCATTTAAAAGTCACTTTTAAACACTGTGGGACAGTATGTTGAGAGGAAAATAAAATAGTATAAGAGGTCTCTCCTTAAGTTAGTTGGGACCCGATTGGAGATAACTAGAAGCGATCTCATCCGTCAGTAAATTTAATTTGGAGAAAATTTGAACCCACAACTTTCAGCAGCCATGTCTTTCTTACCCTATTAACTAACCAATTGAATAGAAAGTTGTAAATAAATTTGTCGATAATATATATTAGAATTAACATGTTTTAATAATCATTTTCCTTCTTGCTGATTGAATTACTTTCAATCCAAACATGTCAGTACGGTAATACTATAGTCGCATCTTTGAAACAAATACCCCAATCAAATCTTGGCCATCCCTTACTTTGTCCCAAGTTATAACCAATCTGGCATAGCATCTTGCTATAGTAATTTACTATTTATGTTGCCTTTCTCTTTTCATTTAAATTGGAAACTGTTGCTCATTGATGCTCTTTGTTGACACTAGCTGGTATCACAAGCATACATAATGCATTGGCAGTGGAATCCAAAGAATTCAAGGTCCTCACCTCCTCTTTCTCCTCCTCACCTTTTCTTCTTTCGCTCTATATCTCCCCTTCTTTTTTAGTTGGATGCTTCCAACCATGTTTTCTGTCATTTCATTTATTAATGAAATTTTTGATGGACTCCCTACTGTTTTCTCAGAAAGTAGAGAATTAAGTTTTCTGAGAGCATTAACCCAAACAGAACCTGTTGACAATCATTTCCCTATCTGGCATTAACATCAGTCTCTTCTTTCCCGTCATAATTTGTCTGCTTCGCAGGACTTGAGTCTATAAAAAATTTACCTCCTGTCTATTATGGATCAATTGTGATCTGGCATTAGCCTATAAGTGAGTTTTTAGAGTGCAGGTTAGACTAAGTTGATCCTCTAATTGTTTAGTTTGACATAGAATTCCACTTTCAAATTCGAAGTCAGACTTGGTAGTTGGTAAGAGGGTCTGATAGTGTCAGATCTTGAGTAGGAATCTTGGGAGGAAAGGAATGTAGCTTAGAGGGAGTCCATCCTCTCCTGAGTTACTCAAGAGATAGTTAAAGATAATAAGAAAGGATCCTATGTGCCGAGTGGAAACATTATAAGGGTTTTTTAGGAAGAGGATATAGGGATTTTGGAAGGAGGCATTTTGAGAATGTGAAAGTTTTCACATGGTACATTGGCACACTAGTGTAGTTTTTAAGATATACAAGCAAGGATTATTTTTTTACTGCCTGTTGCATGCTGTACAAGCTGCAAAGCGCCTTTTTGGTTTCCATAGTTTAGAGTGCCAAACATGTTTAGCACCTGCACGATCATTTTGATAAATTTTTAATTGAAGCAATTTGTACACTAAGTAACTGGATTTTGGTTGAATCAGTTTTGAAAAGAGAATCAAGAAAGGGAAGTGAATTTAAATTGTAATTTGTATATGAAGAAATGAGAAAGTCTTATCAGCTAAACCATTGCTTGATCAATTTAGCTATTTGTAGTAGTTGTAGATCTGTTCTTTCTTTGTTTATTATTTTATTTTTGGGATATGATATTTGTTGCATTCTAATAATAGAAATAATGATCCTGATCTGCAAAGCATTTTACAAAATTGACATGATAAAATTCAAGATCCAAATACAAGAGCAAAATAACCTATTATGTGAGTTCGTCATAAATGAAATCAAGATATCTCTTAGAGCTCCAAGAAATGAGAAGATGCTATTCATTTCAGTGGAAAGGTCTGACAAATTATTTCATTACTGTATCTTAATTTTAACCATTTTCTTACTTGCTCAAGTGGTTGATGTTTTGCCCATGGTCATGTTCATTTCACCTGTATGATCTGACTGAAATCCTTTTGATTTTCTAGTTGTCAATTCCCGTGCAAAACCCTAATTGATGAAGATATCAGGAAATGAGAATCTTGGACCCAAATTTTATAGATGTGATAAAAGAATTTGATCGATAGCTTGAGGAAGCATTGGGTGTTTAGATGTAGTGGATGATGAACAATAAATGAACAGAAGACCCATTGAGGAACATAACTAGTAGTACTGCACCAATAAAATGCCTAGGCTGAAGGGTCCAACCTTTAAAGCATAAAAATCATACTATAGAAGAAAAGAAGAAAAAATCTCTTAGCAAGATTTTACTTGACCTGCTTAAGTTGGAGAATTTTGAAGGCTCTTATATTTTAGAGCAAAGTAATAAATGTGTTGTTTGCCTGATTTTCTGGCTGGGGGTGGAGCAAGATGTTGTATTACTAGTTATTGGATGAATAACTATTCATGATGTCTTTGTGGACTAGGACAGATGGATGCCACAAAATGCATTTGTACTAGACCTAATTAATGAAATTTTCTCTTGCCTCAGAAGAAAATATTTGAGTTAGATTGTAGGTATGACTTGAGGATTATCTCTTGTATAAGCTTTGGTAGAGTTATTTGTAGTTTTATCAATAATAAAGAAAAGAAAATCTCTTTTTGCTAAGATTTGTAAAGGCTTATATTATGACACAGAAAATATGACTTAAATTGTATGCATGACTTGAGGATTATCTCTTGTATATGCTTCGCCAGAGTTATTTGTAGTTTTCTTAATAATAAAGAAAAAAGAATATCTTTTAACTAAGATTGGTAAAGGCTCGTATTATGACACAAAGAAAGGTTAACTACCCATTCCAGGGTAAAATCCTTCACACAAGAAAGAAATGTATAGAAAAATAAAATTTATTTATGAAAGCCCTTGTGTAAGACACTTGAGTTGAGGCTGTCCAAAGCTAATCCTAATAACCTTAACAGTTTTTCTACCTCATCCAATATCCAAATTAGGGCCTTGGAACCAAGGTTCACTATCTCGATACCGGACCTTGTATCGGTAAAATCCTATTATAATGTCGGTATACGGCACGGTATGGTACGGTATGGTAGTATCAGTACAAGAGGGTATGGCATACCAGTATAGTATTGGTATGGTATAGTGTGCCCCTGTTCTGGGTAGTACAACAAACCATGCATGGAACTCTAAACCTACTTAAAGTAGGACTTCAAATTGGTCCCTACAAAATAGCTCCAAAAAATCAACCCAAAATCATAAAATCAGCATATGCTATTGTCGAGATCACTCCTAATACCACTCAAACTGGAATTGATGATGTTCCAATTGTCCACCAATGCTTCTGCATCAGCTCCTAGTGGTTATGGGTTTTATAGATGTTATCAGTCCGCCATCAGGAAGATGGCTTAATTAAGCATTGTTATATCTTCTCCTGCCTCTTTAATCTTTCTGGTTTCATTGTTGTTTTCCTTCAAGCAGTTATAACTTAATTTATTATTGTACAATTGTGTCCTTTTGGCACATGCAGAAGTATATATAACTGTTCGTAAACTGTTGGCAACCTAATTTTTTACTATTTGTGCTTGTGGAGCAGGCTGGTTTGCCACTTGTCCAACAGTACTTATTTCAGTTCGAGCAATTAGTGAAAGAACATTTGCCAAAATTGGGAAAACATTTTTCTGAAGAAATGATCAATCCAAGCATGTATGCAAGTCAATGGTTCATTACTGTTTTCTCGTACTCATTCCCTTTCCCTTTGGCACTTCGCATCTGGGATGTCTTTCTTCATGAGGTTAGCACTCATAATTTCTCTTATATTTAACATTATCTGATGGAATACCTGTCTAATGGTTTATAATCATCTGTGGCCTGGTTGTGTTTAATCCATCAATTGATTCTCTTCATACCATATTTTTATTTGAACTTATTTTCATAACAAAGATTCCTATGATCTCCTATTCCTTATCTGTTACAGATGTTTCTTGTGCAAACATCCTGTATGATAAGTTTGTTAGATTAGTCCATGCACCGTTATTTGTCTCTACAAATAACAAACTCTTAAATTTTTGGTAATTCAAATTTTAAGAATCATCTAATCAAAACCTAAATTGTGGGGAGACTCAGGATTCAACTCTTTAGATTGATGCAACCCAACCATAATTCATGTATCTTACCAAATACCAATAGTACATAGGGTGCTACTTACAGAGCAGAGGAAAGGAAGCAGCCAGCTCACCAGTTAAAGGGACAAAGGGCATGCATCATTCAGAGCAAAGCAGCAGAGCAAAGGTTGGTCCTGTGCATTTCGTCAAAGCCAGAGGTGCACATGCCCCCTCTGGAAACCCCGTCGCTTTGCCTCTGACTTTATGGAAGAGAAGTGCAAACTGCAAAAGTGAAGCAAATTATTCCTTTGGAAAACAACCCCTAGATGGGCATACAATTGTTCATTGCTTGATGAAGATTAAATACAAAGACAAAAAAACCCCTTCTCCTAAGGAGGCAACTAAGGGCTCATATCAGACTCCTTTAAATAAGTAATTTATTCTACATGTACTTGATGAACTCAAGGACTTTTAGCATCACTCAAGATCATTTCTCTGATTCCTATCTCATGAATCCTGTTTTGACTAGGTAATATATTTTAGGTAAAAGCTGCATATTATGAATTATTCCTCGTTTGAGTGGAAATTCTAACTAGCAATTGCTTTACTTAATTGAAGAAATTCATTATGCAACCAGATTTTCTACTTCTACCTAGATCATTTTCTCTTCTTCCTCTTCTATGTGTTAAAGACTTCATTTCCCCCTTTCACTTTTATCTTTTTTTGCCACTTCATTTGGAAACGAAACTTGTGTTGTTAGCTGTCAAATGATTTATTCTAGGTACTTATCACATCTCTATGGATTCATCTCCTTCACATTTCCTGGAAAATCGAGGCAGTGAACTAAAAGTCTTAGTGATATGGTGACCATGGTAGGGGGTTAAACTAATTTTATTATCTCTGGTCAAGCTAATCATATTAGGGGGACATTTTTTGGATTGATATTGGTGCTGATGATTATCTTGTTAAGCTAACTATGTTTGGTTATCATCTCAATAGATGCATTCCTTGCTTGTGGAGGATTTTGCTTACTATGATAAGTCAATTGGCATGCATATACACATGGATTTATATTCCCTGCCTTTGGTTTTGTCCTTGGTCTCTGGTTGTTCACACTCGCTATTGCATCAAAAATTGCCTGGCTTTGATATTTCGTCAGAAGCTTAGTGCTCTATGTATCACTCCCACCTATTATGTTATGGACAGATAGTTAGGCCATTAGAATTTAAAGCTCAATTAAATATTCTTGGTACATTCCTAACTCAGATTCATTACTTTAAACAGGGGGTCAAAGTTGTTTTTAAAGTTGGGTTAGCTTTGTTGAAGTTCTGCCATAATGACTTGGTGAGACCTCCGGTGCATTTCTGTTTAATTAAAATTTTACGTGAAACTTTTAAAAGTTACTGAAAAATTGATATGAGCCATCAGATAAAACTACCTTTTGAGAAACTCATACATTCTTTGCGCAACTTTCCTGAGGATGCAATGAATCCAGATACACTACTGCCACTTGCCTTCTCAATCAAGGTAATGATTACAATATGCATCTCTCTTTGATATTGGTTGGTATTTTCATTTAGTTATTGATTACTTATTCACTTACTTGAGGGAAGGTAATAAGTTTTATCGTAGTGGTCGTTTGCATTTGTAGTTGTCCAAATGCTTGTAGCTCTGTATTCATATTAGACTTTGCAGGTGGCTGATTATTATATTTGTTTTTTTGCTTTGCATTTAGTACAGTAGATAGTCCCTATATATATATATATATATATATATATATATATATATATATAGATTGGGCTCCGATCGATCGGAGCCCAGCCTATATCCGGTCAAATCTCCGATCGTTCGATCAACGCGCATCTTTGAGTGCGCGTCTGAAAATGCGCGCCGACTGAAAAAACAGACGTGCGCATGCACTTGAAAAAAAAACAGATCTACCTGAAAAAAAATTTAGAAAAACAAATTGAACTTGAAAAGAAAAGGCCTGAAAAAAATTTAGAAAAAAAAATCTAAAAAAAGGCCTGAAAAAAATTGAAAAAAAAAGGGCGCTTGAAAGTGTCTGCATTTAAAATGTAGGCGCCTTGAGGCATCCCTTTTTTCTATAGTTTTTTTAAAATTTTTAAAAAAAAAGCCTTGCGAAGGAAAAAAAGAAGAAGGCGCGTACAGGCGCTGAAAGGCACCTTCTTTTTTTTTCCTTTTTCCTGTAGCTTTTTTTTTTAATTTTTTTTTAGGCACCCTAAAGGCCCCTAAAAAAAACTCAAAAATTTTTTTCAAGCATTGCCTTTTTTTTTCAAGCGCACCTTTTCAGGCGCGTGCACGCAGATGCATGCTGATCCAATGGTCGGAGATCCGACCGGATATGGGCTTGGATCCGATCGACCGAAACCCAGTCCACCTCTATATATATATATATATATATATATATATATATATATATACCCTCTCCTCTTGAGTGGTATAATCCATCTCTCTCTCCATTTGTATGTATGCATGCGTCCGTGCGTGTGTGCATATCTTTGTTGAAATTTTTAGTTTCTCTTTTGAAATGTTCTGGCAATTCCTTTTGTTAAGACTAGAAGCAAAGGAGGAAAAAAAAAAATCTGCACAGCACTTCTACAAGGCAAAATGAAATAAGGTTGTCAGAGTTGTATCAACATACTAATGCAGTGAGAGCTCAGCATTTTGCATAATTATGATCTTTTGAGAGATATGAAATGCTAAATTATTTATTTAACCAAATTAGAAAAGATGGAAAATTTGTTTGTTTTTATATTCTGGCTTCTTGTACTGATTTCTTGAGCTTTTTTCTTTTTTTTTTTTTTATGTTGCTTTTGTTTAGCTAATAACGTAGTTGTCATTTTCTTTAATTAATCTACTTGTCTTCAGTTTATTGCATTTCACTACTAATTAATGAAAACCAAACATAAAAGAACTTGAGGCTTGCTTTATTGACAACCTAAGTGAATGGCCGCACAAAGGTTTGGAAAACTAGTATCAATAATCATACCGGTTAAGTATTGGGTTAGTATGGTACAATAGTGTACCTTACAAACACATAGTACTAGTTAGGTATTGGATTCTCCAAACCCTAGATTTTAATAGAGGAGGGAAGGAGGCAAACCAATCTAGGGTTTGGCCTAGATTTTTTAAGAGAGAGAAGGGAGGGCTTAGGTAGGAGTGGAGCGACATAGAAGGTCATGGTGGTAGGTGTGGTGGATGAGAAGGCCGGCATCCTACTGGTGCCCTAGGTAGACATGGATGGTGGTAGACTAGAAAAGCTCCAGCAGCAGAGGGGAAAGAGCTTCCATGTGTGGAGCAAGCAAGCAATTGAGAGAGCGCAAGGTAGAGTGAGTAATTGAGGGTCTAGGGTTTTAAGAGGATCAACTCCATTCCGAACTGGTAGGTGCCAGCTAGAATCAAGCTGAACCAAGCTAAACCAGGCAATTCCACTCAGTTTGAACTGGTTTGGAGAGCTTCCTAGTTCCTACCAAGTGTTGAACTAAACCCTCATATGGTGGCTCTGCACTAGTATGCTACTACAGAATTGGGCAGTTTTGGTCGTTTTTGAGAACCTTGGATCAAATAATGAATTTGTTATCTTCTTTGACAGTCAAACATGCTTCCTGCTTCTCTTCCTATCATGTTTATGGGTTTTCTGCATGTATATTCTTATAAATATCTGAATTGTGTGAAAATCCTCACAAATTTTCTATTTCCTTGTATACCCTCATTAATTATTCTTTTTGCATGCATATCCTAATACAAATCTAAAAATAGCCTCACAAAGTTACTACTTGCATGCATACTCTTATATTTTTTTTTTTCATGTACATCATTATAAATTACTTCTTTTTGCATGTATGCCCTTCATAAAGGTAGACATGCAAAAACAAATAATTTATAAGAATATACATAGAATAGAAAATTTTGTGAGGGCATATTAACTAAAACGAAATAATTTATAAAGTTATACATGTAACTAATAAATTTGCAAAGGTATACATGCAATTTCAGATATTTAATGGTAGACATGTAAAAAGAATAATTTATAAGGGTACACATGCAAATAATAAATTTACGAGGTATACATGCAATTTTAGAAGTTTAAAGGGTATATACCAAGGTTCACCATCTCGGTACCAAATCCCGTACCAATAAAATTCTACTATAATATCGATACGCGGTTCGGTACAGTACGGTAGTATCAGTACACTCCAAAATGGCGTACCAGTATGAGACTGGTATAGTATGAGACGGTCGGTAGGGATGGTATGAGGCGGTATGGCATTCCATCGCAAAAAAAAAACCTATGTTTTTTTGTTTTTGCATCTAATTTTGTTGCTTTCTATGTTTCCATACACCAATTTGACTCTCTTGAACTTATTCTACTTCCCTTCATTTTCGTTGTTTCATTTTTCACTCATTTTTTCAATTCAGAAATAACTGTACCTTTCTTGAGGTGGCATCATAGATTGAAAAATATTATATAATATGTGTTCTATTGTGGAATGCTTAAATGCATCTGGGGGGAGTACGTTTAGTTAGCCATGGTGTGGCAGATTTTTCCCTTTATGTGGTTGTTTTTGTCTTGTTTTTTTGTCTTTCTATTCTTATCTTACTAGCTGTACTTCTCACATATGGTTGGTTTGCAAGGAGTCTTCACATCTTGGTAATTTTGTCCTTCCTGTCATCTTTGCTTGTTTGATAGCATTATATTGTAGTCACCATAGAGGACAGGTATTGACACAAAGGTAAAGTTGCTCCATTTTAACCTAGGTGTCATAGGTTTGAAATATGGAAACAGCCTCTCTGCATACGTAGGTAAGGCTTCATGCATTTGACCCTCACCAGACTCCATAGTGGTAGCAGCCTTGTGCACTGATAATCCCCCATACCATAGTCACCATACCTCTAAGAAGCCCATTGATGATGTTCAGCTTTGTTGATCAAGAAAAGGGTAGAACCCACATTAAGAAGTCAGTCTTATATCATAAATGTTTTGTAGCAATTAAAACTAAATTTTTATTTTTATGATTAAAAAATTATGATATTTTTCCTTACAAAAGGGCTCCTTTATTTTGGTAGAGGCAGCCTGGAACCAGCCCTTAAGGTCTGACAAACATATAAACCAAACGGTCAAGATAACCTCCCCTTTCAACTGTTCTTTTCAGACTACTATCAACAGAATGGAAAAAGGAAAGGCAAATCAAGATTACAACCAGAACCTGTAGAAGCCAACCAGTTTGCTGATTGGTTTCCTTCTCTGAAAATGTGAGAAACTTGGAAGGAAGAACAGAAATCACTCATTATCCCATGTTCCTAAGAGAGCATTGTGGTGGTGGCCTTGAACTGCATTTCCTTCAATCCAGTTTATCATCATTGAGGAATCTACTTCAATCCAATGTCCTTAATTCCTTAGATATAGGTAGTGACTAGAAGGCCATCCCAAGCTGTGCAAAGCTCATTGGGCACTGTGACCTGTGACAATCTTCTACCACCTTCATGAATCAGTCCCCTTTTCTCGTCCAAGGATAAAGCCTGCTCAAGATGCATGTCAAGAAGCCAAGCTATAAAAGTTGGGCTTCACCATGGTGAGAGGTTTGGGCTGCCAAGAAACAGCAATAGGATGATGAAGGCCTGAAGGCTCAAGGTTGCCCCAGTGCCTTGAATGTTTGAATAAATCATCTTTAGTATTGGCCTGTTCATAATCTGAAGGAAACTAGAGAGCACATTTAGCAAGCTTAGAGAATGTGGTTATAATGTTTTGAAAAATCTTTCATTACGGCTAGTCTTAAGGATTTACATTCAGTGTATCAGAGACCAGCAGCAACAATAGGAGTAGAGGAGGATGCTAGGTAATTGCAAGTAGCTTATGTCTCTTTAAAGGGACATAAGGCTAGATTCTCAATGGTGATTGCAAGATTCATTTTTTGGATCACCTTGGTCCAGGTAGCTTGAGCCAACTGACAGGTGATTATGCTATAATCGGTGTCCTCAATTTCATTGATGCCGGAATCACAAAGGATCTGGTCTTGATTAATGCTGTGGTGCTGTACCAGAATAGACCTAGAGGGCAGACGGTTCCAACAGACATTCCACAAGAAATACTCCACCCTTGGGTTCATGGCAACTTTCTAAATCCAGCTGTTGCAATGAGGAGGACAGGCAGATGGGCACTGAGAAAGAATGTCGTAAACTTCTTTGAGATTAATTTTTGGATTTCCGGATTTTGCAACAAGAAAGCCGTTTGATCCCACCAAATGACCCTGTTATAATCTTTTTAGAATATCTAGTTAGGCTTCTTAGCATGTTTTGTGATTCAGTTTTTTGTGTCCTCTCTCTTTCTGGTTCTCCCTCTCCCCTTTTCTGTTTCCCCCCTTTTGGCAGTAACAGTTTTCTGCAGTTCAAAATGTTCGTCGCCTATTCTTCACCTGGATTCCTTTGTGATTTGACATCAGTATATTGGAATGGTGGGAAGTGCTCAAAATTTTTGATTTTTTATTTAATAATTCATCAGCTATTGTGGCTAAGGTTGATTCCTGGATTGCATGTTTATCCTGTCCTAAACTCACTGATCACTAGTACTTATTTCAATTTCATATGTATTGGTTGTATGAATTTATTACCTTCATAGATATACTTGCCATGAATGTCTAATATGCAATCATTTTTTGTTCTTAAAATCATTTCTAATACAATCAATATCAGAAAAATATTTTTCACTAATACTGTCTAATGAACAGAAGATATTTTCTAAAAATTTCAGGGCCTGTTTGGCAATGTTGCTGGTTTGTTGTTTTTTGTTTCTATACAGTTTCGTGAAATCTCATATGAGATTGATGTGGAAGGGAGTGTTTGTTAGAAATTTCTGCTATGCCTTCATCTATTCTCACTTGTTTTTGAAAGTAATAAATGTTTGCTTCCAAAACCTCCAAAGTCTTTTACTTAAACGACTTGAAAAGGTAAGAGGGCTTCATCATGCAGTCACACAGGTTGCTCTTTTTAGTGCATTTTTCTTCTTGGGTTTTTGAAAAAATAAAAAAAGAAGAAGAAAGAAACAGAAAATAGAAGTATCCTTAACTGAGTCCTTATCATCAATTATTTTTGCAACTTAGAATTATTATTCTTGAAGCTTATTCAATTACGTGTTGTCGCTTTTACTGGTTGTCGTATGCGGTTGCATTATTTGATTCCACTTTTCTTTCCCTTGTAAGTTGTTGAGTAATTCCTCGTACCTCTTCCTTTTCCCTTGGAAATTGATAGGTTAGCAATGTTGGATTACAATGAATTGAACCCAACAATTTGGTCATAGCAGACTTGAATAATTTAGGTACCATTTGGCGTTACTTTCATTTCTCTATTTTTAAAAATAATAAAACAAATGAAACATCAGTTCCATTTTTTTTTTCTAACATCTTAAAAATCTAAATATGCATGGTATAGTTGATTATTTTTAAAAACATAAACATGACAATGATGACGAAGATGATAGTGGCAACAATGGAGGTAGTAGAGGTGTTGGTGGTGGGGTGGCAAAGATGGTGATAGTGGTGGTGGCAATGATATCAGGGCACCAAAGATGTGGCGAAGGTAATGACGATATTGATAGTGAGGTGGAGGCAACAATGGTAATGATAGTGGTGGGAGCGTCGGCAATGTGGTGGAGATGGTGATGATGTTGGCAATAGTTGGTGGGAACAATAATAATGATGGTAGGGGTGCGGTATATGGTGGACGTGACGATGATGGTGGTGGTGGTTTGGTGAAGACGATGATGGTGGTGGCGGCGGTGGTGGTGAAGGTGACAACTGCAATGGTGGTGAAGGTGACGACGATGGTGGGGGCAGCGATAAAAGTGATAACTGTAATGGTGATGGAGGTGGTGTGGTGGTGTTGGTGGTAGTGGAAAAGACACTTGTCTTATTTTTGTAAAATTATAGTGAGCGTAAGATTTCTTACTTCCCCTTTTCTAGAAATAATAAAAATGATTCTGAAGATAAAAAATAAAAACAACCATAGCAAATATGTTTTTTGTCTCGGTTTTTGTAATTTTATTTTTATAAATAAAAAATAAGATATAAAAGTGATGACAAACAAGCTATTAATTTTTTCCATATTAGAGTTGCTTGATAGTTTAACCATTAATATTTAGTTCCTATATATAGTCTATGACAAGAAATAGTTTGACGTTGATGATCTTAGTGGCTTTGGATGGGCTTTTATCACCATTCATTCTGATTCTGTGCATATTTTATAGGTGTCAAAACGCCTCGAGAAGCTTCAACAGGTTTATGAGAAGAGAAACGGGGGACCATTACCCCAAGCAGGGTCTGCCGATGGTCAGCTGCAGGCCATTAACCATAAAGAGTTTTCTATCAGGCCCGAAATAAGCAATTGTGTACAGAAGGATGATCCGTCTTCCTGAAACCCTGCACTGCAATGGAAGCTACAATATGAAAATAACAGTGCATTACGCTTGGTTCCTTTTGTATAGCGTATGCCAATTCTTTTCTCATTCTTTTGTTGCTTCCAATGTTTCTCTGTTGTTTTCTTTTTTTTTCATTTTTCCCCTCCTCTCTAAATCGATTTTAAGTTCGATCAGTATATCTTGTCCTTTTCTTATCATCCAATTGCATTTTTTGTTGGAGAGAAGAATATGTTGGTTGGCATTAGAAACACAGCGCATTCTCCGTTCTCTCCGATAGGCAAACCAGTCCAAGGCTCCATTGTAACTTCATGTAAAGGCGAGACACGGAGACGCTGGCAGAGGCTTGTACATGGATTCCTGCTCCGCTTTGAATTTGAATATCACAGCTTCCCTGGAACAAATTCGTATACACCGAGCAGTCTTGATATATTCATGGGACTCCATCCGAACATCAATAAAAAGTGACCATAATAAATAAATAAGAAAGTTTCTTGTGGCATATGTGCTGCCAATGTTATGTATTGAAACTTTCGCTATTTTAATTCATTAATGGATTGAGATTATGTTATATTTATTTGCAAATTGGCCCTGCGTTAGCCGAGCTCTATAAGTTGCTGGTTGTTTTCGTCATAATTTGGTGACCGAATTACTCCATTACCTTCTACAAAGGGACCCCTCCCCCATTTCCTTTTCTTCCACCGCTCTCGAGCAACACCAGAACGAGCGATGTCGGTACAAGCCTGGGTTCGTATATTATGTTCGCCATTGGGCATGCCATGTTTCGTCGCTGGGAGAGACTTCTGGGCAAGGATGCTGCCGCGTGCGTTCACTTCTCATGAAGGTGGTGTGGGTAAAGGGATGGTGGCCTGAGGTTGCATGGGCGACGTTGAGGGCTTCGATCCATGCGAAGTGAGATAAGGGTGCTCTCAGTGGCAAACTTGGCAGCGAACATGTAGGATGCGAAGGCAAGCACCCAGCCTAGTTATGGTCTGCCGTGTCCATCCTTATCCCACGATCGAAATAGGGGATTTATCCCCCCATCTGTCCTGTACCCAAACTGAGCGGTCTACATGCTTCCTCTTCCCCTTCCCAATAAGAAGAGAAAGAAAAAGGGTCCTAAGCCTTTCTCTCTCCGGTTTCCTCCCTCCTCCCACCATCTTAGCTTCTCAAGTCTCATCTCTTTCTTTCTTTGTGGAACAAGAGGAACGTCAAAGGAAGAATAATAAGGCTAGTGCATCGGCCTATTGAAGCTAACATCAAGGGATTTTTTGAATCACTAATCTTGAACTTCATAGTAAAAGTCTAATATTTTGGAAAGATGGGATAGGAATGAATTAGAGGAACGGAATATTGTGTAAAATTGACGGTAACCTTAGGGTCAACAGATTTTGTACTCTTTTAATTTGAAAATTTTAACTCTTAAACGGGTAAGTATTTCGATCTGAAAATTTAATTGAAAGTCAATCAATCCGCAAAATTTGGAAATTTTTAACGGTTGTTAGCTAGATCAAATAAATCATTGAATGGGCCTGATGCATAGAGAATGGCAGAACAGAATATTGACCTTGTAGTTGATTAAAACCTTGTTTCTATTTAGTATTTTGGCATGATGTTTTGGTAACATTGTGCTTACAATGTTTTTCTTAGGATCTAAGAAGTTTCAAGCACTATTTCATAAAAGAAGCGGGAGAAGATTTTATAACATTAGTTGTCTATAAAACAAGGAAGATTATGGAATCTGGATTTGGATTAATTATTGTACCATATGAATATTAGCTCCCAAAATATAGTGTAATAAAAGGGGGATGTGTTTACCTAATTAATCTGAATTTGGAAATTTAAGATGTTTCCTAAAGGAGGAACAAAAGTTTATTTGATTATTTAGTAATGTATCGACTTAGAAGTTAAAAATACCTAGAATTAGTTAGGTATAGAGAGATGAATAGACAAAAGCTAGCGTTTAACTCTCAATCACTTTGTTTTAGGATAATTTTAAAATACATGCAAATTTGCAAGGCATTTGGTTAGCACAAAAAGATAAGTAACCTTCACCTAATTAAAGTGATTCTATTTTTAAAAAAAATACAAGTTGGAAATATATGTTAAATTAATTACTGTCAAATACTTTGAAAATTGTACTATTTGTTTTAACATATAGTTAAAATTTAGATTTAGCACGTAGCATGAAACTATTGTATTTTTTAGACTTTGAATATTCATGATATCCTTCTAATTTGATAATTATGAGTTTTGCTGGAATGATTCTAATTAATTAAATTTTGGAAGCTTTGCTATAAGTCTTAGAAATCTATATGTTGATAAATATAAATGTACCAATTTGAAAAACCATATCTGTATATTGATTATTAAAATTTTATCATTATAAATTATACATATTTAGCCAAAATAGTATATTGCAAACGTATATAGATGACAATAGTGACTACATAAATTGAATGTGAATTAAGCATTGAACTCTCACTTTAATTATTTCTTAGACCCTACCTAAGAGGCATTATAAATTGGTATTTGGTCTTAATCATTCTGAAACTTGATAACTTTAAATCTATTTCACTAGGATTAAGTGCAGAACTATGGGTCTTACCATAACAGTTGTATAAACTGATGAGTTGATAAAATACTTTTAAAAATATATGATTATAAGATATGCCTAAAAACTTTGATATAATCACTTTAGTTTCGATATCAATTTCTAAAATACTCTTAGATTATATATAAGTTATTGAATTGGAAGGTTACATCTATGTTATAGTATATTTGAGTTATAAGTAAAACTTTAATTATAAATATTATATAGCGAAATAAGTTATTGATTAAGTATTAATATTTGTTATACTCACTTAATTCTTTTGATTACATCTTGATTACTTGATGGACTGTGTAGCTCGTTCTTTTGATTTTTATGTTTTTATAGAGCTCAAAATATGCATGTAAAGGTTGGATTATGAGACTAGAGTGAAGATTTGGTTATCTATATTAAGCCAATCTTTAAAATTTTGTAGAACTCTCCCGATGCTACTATATGTAAAAATATGTAAATTATATGGATTAAATTATCTGAATATATAAATAAAGGATGTTTTCAAAATCTATTCAAGAATTTCATAAGAGTTGAGAAATTTTAATTACTATTATTATCTACCTATTTTAATTGATTTTTGATGGGTTGTCATCTTGCATGCTCATGGGATCCTTCTCCTATGGGTGTGCAGTGAATTGTCACATTCCTTGATATATGCCTTTTTGGTCAAGGGTGTGACAATTATAATGATATTAGAGTCTAGGTTTTATCTTTTTTTTTATTATCCTTTAGGAATAAATCTTAGGATGAGCCTAGGATAGTGCTTAACTTATTTTAAGTCTCGATTCTTAAAATAAACTCTAGAATGAGTCTAAATGGAGTAGACAATTTTAATTGATAGTTGGGATAGTAATTTTAAGATTGTAAATCATCTATGTTGTCTATCATTATTATTTGAAGCTGTCTAAAATTTTTATAATTCTTTGATATTATTGTTTATCAATGTAGAATGGGATGCCATATTAAGGCTAATCAAGTTACCGAGAGTTCACATGATGTTGGCACTCGCCAATAGGAGGGTCAAACTAATTAATTTAATCCAAGTGATTCTATGGAGAGCACCCAAGTGGAGTTGCTTTAATTGATATATATCTTATCGAAATGGTACAAATGCAATACCAGCAACTGCAAATGCAATAGCAAAAATAAAGAGATTTAGAACAACAAAATCAGCAACTACAATAGACTCCGCTGGCATCTCATAGACAAAAGGAATCTGAAAAATTTGTTGAGTTTAAACCAGTGGCTCTGCCATCATTTGCCAAGAATATCATTTTGCTAGAGGTTGAGAAATGCATGATAGAAATTGAAAAGGCTTTTCAAGTTTATAAATATATTGAGAAAGAAAAAGTCAACTATGCCTCCTATCTCCTACAAGAGGGTGCGTTTAATTAGTGGTTGTTAGAAGAATGTAGATGTGGATCTAATGTAGTTGCAACTCAGGAAGTATTCAAGAAAACTTTCTATAGAAAATACTTTTCTAAGAATATTTGAATATAGATGGAAAGTGATTTTATCAAATTAAAATAAAGAAATATGTTTATGACTCAGCATGATGCTAAATTTATCTATTTGGCCAAGTTTGTCTCTACTGTTGTAGTTGATAAGAAAACCTTAATTAGATGATTTATAATGGGAATGAAGCCTTAACTTAGACAATTGGTGAATGCATTTGAGTTGACTACTTATGAAGTGGTAGTGAGCAAAGCATTGTTAATCAAGAATGATCTTAATGAGATATAGAAAGATAGAGATTGAAATTTAAAATAGAAAAAGAAAAAAATCTTTCACTATAGCATTCTAATCAAGTCAGTGTTTTACAAGTTAGCTTAAGAGAAGAGAAATTCATCACTCTACTATTAACCCCCATCAGAGCAGTGGAGTGTAGTGCTTTAGATGTAGAAAGGGCAATGCAAAATAATAATGTCATTGCATAATGGGGCTTGTTTTAAGTATGGCCATCTAGGCCACAAGGTGACTACTTATCTATTCAATTTTACACAATATATATATGGAGGATATTTTTGGAATTTGCTTATTGAGTCCTAAGAATTTCATTAAAATTGAAAAATTTTAATTACTATTGTTATTCTATCTATTGTAGTAGATTTTTGATACATTGTCACCTTACATACTCATGGAACCCTTCTCCTATAGGTGTGCGGTGGATCGCCACATCCTCGACATATGCCTTTTTGGTCAGAAAAATAACAATAGACATCAGAGAACAAGATGGTAGTGGAGAGAATGTCATGGAGGAGTCATTAAGGATAGAGAGTGACACTAAAAGCAATGTAGTTGAAGCATCAGGAAGAGATGAAAGGGGTAGGGATCCAACAAAGGATAAGGCCTAAGAGAAACTAGTGAGATTAGTTAGTGGAGGTGTAAATATTAATGCAATGGAATGGTTGCATGAAGTGGATGGTGAAGAAAGTAGAGAGTGGTACCTGCCAAACGAGCTCTTTAGAGTCAGTCTACATAGTCTATTAGATTTGACTATTCAGAAACAGTCTTATTTTTGATGAGGAGGTGGTGTTTGCCAGGCGAATTCTTTAGAAAGCCTACAGTTTAGCCATGAAGTATCACCGCTTTGATTCCATCGTGTTGCTCTTGCACAATCCGAGTTTCTGGGACTCTCTGGCTATCTACAATGTCTTGATGTTTTCGTTTCATTTTATCGGAGCCTCCACACTCTGGGTTCATCAAGATCAACTTCAGTGATAGTGCCAAAGGGAGTAGAGGTAGCTTGAGATATGTCGAATTAGGCTTCGAGGATGCTTGCTACGAGGGGCTCATCATTGTTTGAGCCATTCATCTTGGATTCTAAGCTTCGTGTTGCATTGGCTGATATTCTGTGTGAGATTTAGAAGCTGAGGATTGATAAGATCATCATTAAGGGAGACTTGATGATGGTCATTGATCGGTTCGGAGGGGTGCCAACTATCATGAGGCTCACCCACTCCTCGGAGGATGCTTGGTCAGGCACTATGGTGTCCATTTAGCATGTATTTTGAGAGATCAATAATGCTGCAGATTGGATAGCATCTTTCATTGTTGACCATTCCAACGATTGGAGCTGGCGCCCTGGTGTTGTCTACCCTCTGAGCTTGAGGGATGTTCTATTTTTTAACTCTTTGAGCTATACTTGCACCAGAGTGGTGTGATCGTCCGCATGTACCAAAAGAAAAGAAGAGTAGAAAGTGGAGGGAGCACCCGATATACAAGGGCCAGAGTAGGGTGGGAGACTTAAAGAACCTAATTAATTTAGAATATCCAGGTGTAAGATAGTCATTTCATATCTCAGATTAACTTAATCAGGGATCATGCTTAGTATGGGAGATGGAAGCCTAATAAAAGAGCTAGCTTCTAAATAAATATAATATTATCTGGGATGATTTGACAAATAGTAATAGTGATAATGAGAGATTTAATACATAATATTGAAAAAATATTGGATGTAATATGCAAAAATAACTATAGTAATAGTCTATATAGGAAAACATTTCTATTAGAACCAGGATTCGCAATGATTCTCAGTAGCTCTTACCTGATGTGGTTAGAGAAATTATAATTGTAAAGGATTTGCATCAAGCCATTCATCTCACTACTTGATGTGTCACATATTTATTCCGATTCTCATGAGCATGATATAGATACTTATCATGGATTATATTTAGCATCGTATTCTTCTACATGAAAATACATATCACTATTTTATTTTGTGCCCATAAAAGCTATTAATCGTGTATTATTTGGAAGTATGAACATGGGCTATGTTTCCTTCACCACCAAACTAAAAATGAGAAGTGCAAATTGGTATCTTTATATCCCTTAGTTAACTAAGCAAAACATAGTCAGTCCCTATACTTGAATAGATAGTTGTGATCTTTCATAAGTGGAGAGCAGATGATGATTGATTTAATGATTAAAATGAGTTGTTGGAATAGACAAATATTGATGGGTGTAAATATGTTTGAGAGATGATTTGAGATTTTGATGGATGTCACATTCTACTAATCACAAAGCTAGGACTTTTATTAAGAGTAGAGAGGAGGGGTAATAACAGGACTCAAAATGGATTGGACATGGATCAAATACTAGTAGATATCCATATTAATGTCCATATTCTTTTAGAGAATATGAATAATAATATGGCTATAAATTGATACTAAAATTAGTATATATATTTATTGTAAATGGATATAGATGCTATTGTGTCAAGACTCTAGAGATCGTTGATATGGCTGAGGGTGACCGTCGATTCGAAAATCGAAACATCAAAGAAAACCTGCAAAAGAAGTCCATACATATCGAAGATTTTTTAATGAAGAATCCTTTGATACTTAAGTTAGCCAAAGCTTGAACACAATAGAAGAGAGAGAGTATTGCACTGTGTTACCTTACATTATCTATTAGGATAGATAATGCAGGTTATTAGTTATTAGTGGTTGTTGTGAGTTTTGCCTATGTTCTGAGAGTTTGTTGGAAGATTCTAACTAATTGCCCACATGACTAAATAGGTTGGTGGACTGAGATTGGCTCACGACCAAGAAGTCATCCTGGATGTATCTACATCAGCATTGGTCATAGGATTTTATCCCTATCATCGGAGAACTTCTAACCTGAAGGTTGGATTTGATCCAAGCTGAGGATCGGACAAAGACTAATGAGATTGCTTCATCCTGACTCTCCATGGCGGTCTTAGTGACTCCCGTCATCGAAGTTCACATCGATATTTTGTTAATCCCATCAAGATCTCTGAGGATGAGTCTCAAGTATAATAGCCGAGGAAGCATGACTCCACTTGCCCCTACTTTCGAGTTCGAGGCATTTGTCTCGGATAAAGAAAGTAGTATTCTTTGGAAATAGTCCTCGATACTTGTTCGAGCTAGCGAATCCAAGTTTTTGATCTTTAGGTGAATCGTAGCATCACTTCATGAAATACGGCTCTGATTTGATAAGTCATTTCATGAGTCATACCTTAATCATTTGGAGTGATTTGATGCTTTATAGATTATGAAATATTTATGGGGGATGGAAGGCTCGAGGCAAATTATTATTTTAGCCTCAAAAGATGCTTTTCAGTAGTTATAAATTCACTAACCATAGAGCACCACTTGTCGAATGTCGATTGGTCTAACATAGCTTCATGTGGATTAGCCTGTGTGGCTAAATCAGAGTGATGGTGCATCAAGAAGTCACGCATTTGGATAGTTTTGATTTGAGCTGTATGGTAAAGATCCAACAGGCTAAGCCTTCAATGTAGGCCATCGATGTGTGATATAAATAGGTAAGTTTCGATTGCAGACTGACAAATTTATTTAGAATATATTTCAACAATGGCATTATAATGCTACTACATACCAACAATCGTACTTAGATATTTTTCAAGCAACCAACATAAGAAGATGGGAGAACTAAAAAATTTCATTTCATTGAAAAAAGTTTGTTTTTATATAATTGATAAACAATCAAGTATAAAAAATTGGAAAGCAAAAAAAAAATCCTAAGAAACTATGTTGGAAGTAGGAGTAGCCTCTCCTTTAGCATCGGTAGCTTTGGGGACTACTTCCTCTTCTTCGTGTCCTCTAGATAGCACCCCATTTAAATCCAACTTAGGGTAAAGATGAGCGATAGCAACCTTGCAGTCCTTGAAGCCGATCCTGTAAGCCACGATCGATCCTTCTGCAATCTCATCTTCAAAATTCTACGATGCCTTGTACTTAGCCAATGCTTGAGAAGCAAATTTCTAGGCGCAAGTTTTAGTAGTGGAAGCTTTCTCTTTAGCTTTATGAGCTGCCCTCTCAGCATCACTCTACTTCTTTCTGGCCTCAGTAAAGGCAACTTCGATTAGGTCAATCTTCTTTTCAAGCTTGACAATCATCTTGCCGACTTCTTCTTCCTTCCTCTTCAGAGTCACCTCCAGCGAGGCGATCTTCTCCTGAGAAGAAACCTATTCGGCATTTAGCCAAGCAATCTCCTCCTAGTACTTGCGTTCACCCTCTTCGACAGCACGAACCAACTCCTCAGCAACTTCCGCCCAAGCTTTGGTGAACTGGATATTTTCCTCCAAAGAGTGACTGAGTTGGTCAAACCCGATTAGCCCCTCATAAAGAATGGTAGCATCATGAGTCAACTATGAAGCAGCAAAATACTATCTAAGAAGCTCGAGAATAAAGAAAGCAATAAAGTAAGAAGTTTGAATTTACCAAAAGCAGATAAAAGTAACACCCGTTAATGATCTCCTTCAGTAAATGAAACTTTCTCTTATCCCAATCGGTCGGGAGCATGATCATTTTCATTAGCTCTCGAGCAAGTCGATGATCTTCCAACACTAACAAATCTTTGGGGACATGCTTCTCCAAGGCTATGTAACCCCCAGAGTTAGGTGGACGAGGATCAACTGAGGGGTCAGATCTCACCAAGGCTTTTCCTCGGCTTGGCCCCAATAGTTCCAATACTAAAAGATCCTCTTCGGTCAATGGTTGATGATGAAAAAAAAGGGGAGACATTGTTCGAGAAGAGCCTGAGATTGAAGGAGGTGATAGGATAGATCTTATCAATGTAGCCCGAACTATCACCAAATCATCATCATCTTCACATGGAATGGTGCTTGGACCTCCAGTTGGTTGGTTCGAAGGTAGAGCTGGTGCTGGCGGTGGAGTGACTCTCAATGATGAGGTAGCCCTTGGTTCAGCCAAAGAAGCTTCCCCTTGCTTCTTCCGTTGGGGCTCTCGAGAAGTTTGCTCCTACTAGAACTCTGGTCATTCGGGCCTCTTTTGAATGGCCCGCCAAATAGACTTTGTCATGATCTTCATATCTACAAAACTAAGAAAGAAAATTAAAATTAGAAAATGAAAGACATTCGTAAAAGGTACTTAGTAACATAAAAAGTAAGAATTGGCCGGACTCAATCTGGCATCGTAAAAAGACTACTCCAATAATAACTACTACTGCTTCACAACTTCAACGCTCCATAGTAAGTTATAGTATTCTTTATTCCTATCGAGTACAACATTATGCTTATTTAGGAAGGGATTGGGAGTAGTCCAAATAGAATGAAAATCCCAAAGGTGATCAGCAAAAACATAGAAAAAATTATTCTTCCATCTATTGATGGAAGAAGGAATCCTGGTAATGAACCAACGATGATATCGAAGACCAAAGAACCACCATCCTCATTCTTGAGGATATTTTCTAAGAGAAAATAAAGCATAAAAAAAGGATATTCTCCATGCAAACCGAAGAAGATGGCAAAGAATGTTAAAAAAATAAAGAATCCGAATAGAATTTAGAGTTAGGCGAGTTGAAACTATTCGATAAAGATCAAAGAAGTTATAGATAAATGGATGGAGTAGAAAATGTAGTCTAGATCAAAGACATTCTTCATAGGCGGCAATGTGACCATTCGGTGGATGGACCACTTGACCATCTCAGCCTAGAGCTAAAAATCAATATCGACTTTAGTCTTGTATCGGCCGCTTCAAATATTGAATATTGTTTTCTGATAATTCTAATCTCCCATAAAGTGGATCCAACAAATTTTTGATGATCAGCTGATAGTCTGACCTTTCGAAACTTGATCAAGCCCAATGAGATGAGGACACTTCCTTGGGATTCTTCTGAGAAACTGGCTCAGCCCTTTCATGAGAGGGGGGAACATAAGAATCTTGATCTCTCATAAGGTTCTCACCCCCAAACTCATTTCTAAAAGACGACATCCTAAGGGATACAATGATTATGACTGAGAAGGCAAAAGAAAAAATAGAGAAGAAGACCTAGAAGAACCTAGAACTCATATCAAAAGAAAAAGAAAAAAGGAGAAGAAAAATGTGACCTCAAGAGAGAGAAACCTTTGAAGATGAATTCAACGAAGCAAAAGTGGAGTCTTCCTTCAACTATGGCCTAGAGTAGGAGAAAAAAGGGGGCATTTGAGAGCAGAAAACAACAATCATAAGAAAAAAGCCTCCTACGGAAAAAGACTCTCCTATATAAGAGAAGTGGATGACCAAAATTGATAACTCGATCTTTATCTACCCCGAAGATGTTAACATATAGCGATAATTTTAACCGATGATCTTTCCGACCGTTCAATGCACCACTGATGTGATTTTATTAGATAGATTGAATCCACAAGAAAGATTTTCAGACCAACCCACTATTCACACGTGGACATTTGCAGCTAATCTAAGGATAGTCGATCGGATTGCACGATCTTCTATAATTATTACATAGTATTACTTTATAGTCTGCAACCATTATTATTGCATGACTTACGAAATGATAAAATGGTTGGACAAAATAGCCGAACACAACTTTTCAAAGTAACATTAAATGAAGGCAGCCGAAGAAGCGACGTTCAAATGATATCAAAAATTGGATGCGAAATTCAAAATTCTGATTAACTCCCTTCACCCAACATCTTTGTACTATATCACACTCGAAAGTGGAGGGCAAGTATTGGTATAAGATATTCGAGATTTCACATTTGATGTATTATCGGTTGTCTCGTCGATATGGATTATGTGATCAGACAAAGACCAACTATTACAATCGAATAAGAACTGATGATTATTCTTTCACATACGACTATTTATCATATAACCGATCAACTACATTACTTAGATTCAGATCGAGTAACTATCAAACTGGATATCTACAACAAACAGATATGAACAATCCAAAAGATTAAGGGTCAGAGCAATTCCTAACATAGGCATTAACTATTTATAATTAGTTGAACGTGGACTCAAAGTAATTGTTCCATCATGAGCCATGATTGACTTAATAACTCTCATATTCTGATAACTGAATGGATAGAGGTTACACCGTAATAGCTGACTTTGCCCTTATAAAAAGATAGGTAGGTAGGGGATGAGGGTAAGCTTCTTTTTATTATTTTTCTAAGTTCTCGCTCTTTTAGTTCTCCTCAATCATTCTCTTAACTCTAACTAACGTAAGCATCGAAGGGTCTCCCATTCGATAAATTCTAGCAAGAGGACTTCATTTTATTGGATTCTCCTTGGCTATATACAAGGTGTGCTTCCTCGACCTATGACTGATAATCTCATCTGAGTTTTTATGGCAACATAAGGTTTGTAAGATCCAATTCTTTACTTTAAGAGCTATTTATGGATAAAGGAGGGATAGATGAGTAGTTGAATTTATTTACTTTTTGGAATTGAAGAAGGGTTAAGATAGCATCTATTCAATGCTTAAGAAGAAAATTATGGAATAAGAGTTTAGTTTGAGAGCTCGAATGAAGTCTCCAAGATCTAAACCCTTTTTTATCTTTAGAAGGGAAAGCTAGTTAAGCTCAATAATATCAAATCTATTTAGTATTCTCATCTTTGTTTTATGTTCTAGTGATTTTCTTATAGACTTTTAAGCATTTTTAGGATGGTTTTAATTGAGAAAGGCAGGCATCTAAAAATTATGAAATTTTAACTAGGGCACCTATATAATGGGAGGGGTCCAAGTTTGGATTTAAGCTGAATTTGAACTTATTTGATATGGATTCGAAACTCATCAAACTTGGGCTTAAAATTGAACCTAGCCAATTCTAATTGATTTACATGTGCAGGGATTTGGCCAAATTGAGCATGAATTGGGCTTATAAATCACTAATTGGGGTAGAGAGAAGGTAGAATTGGGAATTGGATTGGTTGGTGAACTAGCCTACATCAAGTGAATCAGGCTAGCCAGCTCAAGTTAATTTAGCAAAAATAGGAACAATGTTACCCACTTGGGCTCTCAACTTGTCAATTTGAGGTGGATATAGATTACAAACAAGTAAATTAAGTTTGAAACGAAGTGGGAAGTGCAAATTTAGATTGCAATTTGAGAAAATGGATCAATTGATGTGATTGCATGCAATTGGATTCAATTAAATGCGCAATTGATCAATTGATTGTAAGAAGAAATATATATTGATCAGTTTAAGATTAATTGAATCGAGAAAAGTAGATTACTGAGATGAAGATCTACGAAAACCAGGGAGCATGGACATAATGCTGGTGACCATGTACATGCAATGCATGTTTGAGGAAAGAGATAAGAATGAGCAAGTGATAGAGTCCAATCTGTTTAGGCGGTAGATTTCCAGGATGCAATTAATTTGAAGGTTTAAGTTAAATTAAAGAAATAGCATAATTTTTCTAGAAGTTCTAAGAAAAAAGTTAGATTTGACTGGAAACGAGGAAAGAGTGGTCGGCAAGAAGAAAGCATGTGCGATAGGTAAAGTATTTTAACATAAATAAGAGGGTTTTCTTGCAATAAAAGTTGATTGAGGAAATCAAGAGAGAATATTCCCTCCAATTTAGAACTGTTATTTTCATATAACAGTGTTGATAAGAAAAAAAATTACCAATGAGATTTCTAATTCAGTTATTACACTTCACCTGATTCTAAATTCTAAAGTAGTCTAATGTAGGATAAATAGAAAAATATCATGAATAATTAATTTGAGAAAATCTATACTTTGAATGGTAATATATATTTTCTGGGTGCGGTCACAGAAGAGTCCAATTTGTAAAATTAGTCTTACATATTGTTTGGGAAACCAAACTTTGATATATTAGATTATATGAAGGTTAAAATAAAAATGCAGTATTTTCTTACTTCTGGAACTTTACTGCAAGATTATGGTAATGAATTGGAAATGTGATTTCTAAATTAGGGTTCATTAAAAATTCAAACTCTAGTTTTGGAACTTTGACTTTGTGGCAATGGTGAAAAAATTTTTAATTGCTATAGGTTAGATTTGCCGAACATACTTTTTCATGTGGCCAACCTACATGACACTTACATGGTAAAGAACACATTTATTCAATCAAATATTCCTGAGTAATATTTTTTATTAATTAAAATTTTCTAGTTTGTTACTTTGAGACAAGGTCATACCTTTGAGATGGGCCTACGGAGAAAGTGAAAAAAACTATGGGCTCCCAAGATTTTTTTTTGAAAATAAAATTCTTAAGATTAGGAGGGTCTAATCCCCACCTATTATCATATATTGAGAAATTATCAGTTGGATGTTGGACCATCTAACAAAACATTGCAATATCATTCGGTGATTTAAAATTTCAAACCTTCCTGCTAAACTGTGAATGAAAATAAAGTACGTAGTTAACCATGATTAGCCATTTTCAATCTAAATTTTGCTGATTTCTTTTAATCTCAATGAATAATGTGACGATATTTTATTGGATGATCAAAAATCCATGTAACTAAACAGGTATAACCATTAATTTCTCTCTTATATCAACCCGACCTCATCTAAGCCTTTGCTTAGGCCTCCAAGTAGACCGAGCCACCATATATGAAACAAGGCTTGGTGGAAGTGAAGGCAAAGAGCAGTTGGAATTAAACTCCATCATTCTGTACAAATGGTAAGAGTTGGGATTATTTGGACAAAAATATGGTGGTCGCAAGAAAGTTTTAGACTTCAAGATAGTGTGGGTCTCTGAGGGAGCTGCTTTAAAATGCATGATCCTGCGTGATCAAACTTCAAAATGCATGATCTTTTTTTGATGTAACAAAATGCATGATCTTTTTCTTGATGAAACAAAGTGCATGATCTTGTAGGGAAAAACTTCTCTCATCCTACCATCTCTTTGTATTGCAACGATATTTTAGCTGATATATGATCAATCACGACCACGTATAGAGTCATAGATCAAACACAAATCGGTCATAGGCTTGTAATCCATAGACAGGATCTTTAGAAAATTTTAGATTTTCTTGCTAGTAAAAACAAATATTACCACAACCATCTTGGATGGCATGCAGGTTGCCAAGTTGTAAGCTTTACAGCGACTTGCTTAGTCTGCCGCCACACCGTGAATAGCGCCTAAGCGCGCCGTGTATGCATACCCGGCCCGCCGTTGACCGGTTCCCCTCCTCTGCCCTAAAACCCCAAACCCCGCGGTCCCGTAACCGCCATTTCCATTTCTTCCATATCTCCCCATCCTTCCGCCACCCTCGGCCGCCGCCGCCGCCAGAATTTACCAAAAAGCTTCAGAAAAATGCAGGCAACGGCGTCCGCTCACCATCACCACCTCTTCAGTCCGTTCACGGCCCCCTCTTCCTCGCGCTGTCTCTCCCGAACCTTGCAAATCGGAGGCCGCCGCCGATCTCCGTCGTCCTCCGTCGTCCGAATGAGCCTCCGTGACGACGGCCCCGCCCTCGCCGTGGTCGGCGTCACCGGCGCCGTCGGCCAGGAGTTCCTGCGCGTCCTCTCCGACCGCGACTTTCCCTACCGCAGCATCCGCATGCTCGCCAGCCACCGCTCCGCCGGCCGCAGCATCCCCTTCGAGGGCCGTGACTACGTCGTGGAGGAGCTCCGCCCTGAGAGCTTCGACGGCGTCGACATTGCCCTCTTCAGCGCTGGCGGCTCCATCTCGATGGAGATGGGCCCGGCCGCCGTCGAGCGGGGCGCCATCGTAGTCGACAACAGCTCGGCTTTCCGGATGGACCCGGAGGTCCCGCTTGTCATCCCGGAGGTGAACCCCGACGCCATGGCGCACATCAGGCTGAAGGGGAGGTCGAACGGGGCCCTCATTGCCAACCCTAATTGTTCCACCATCATCTGTTTGATGGCCGCTACGCCTCTACATCGTCACGCCAAGGTACTACTTCTACGAGTCTCTTTCCTCCCAAGATCGAATCTTGGTCTTGTCTCCATCTGATATTATACTCCGTCCCCACTAAAAATCTGATCTTGGTGTTATTTCATCGTGGCCGGCTCGTCAAGCCTTTGAAACCAGCATGGGGATCATCCTATAAGCACCACGAGCCGTGTTCTCGAGTATTATCATGTTTCAAGATGTTGACACCATATCCGTTTCATCTTTCTTGGCATCTATTTTTTGGTAGATTCCTGCAATTATAATTTCTCTATGTAAAAGAGCAGTTTTACTAGATCGATAGGTCATCTAATGCACCATGAAACATTGTTAATGAATCTATCAGCATACCATCCTTAATTTCCAATATTCTTGATACCTATTCAATTTGGTAGATTCCTGCAATTATAATTTATCTATGTAAAAGAGCAATTTTACCAGATCGATAGGTCATCTAATGCACCATGAAACATTGTTAATGAATCTATCAGCATACCATCCTTAATTTCCAATATTCTTGATACCTATTCAATTTTATCTTCTCACAGCAAACATAGAGTAGATTCCATCTTCATGCACCCAATCACAAACAAGAGGGTTGGGCTTAGCTCTGAGAAATTGGTTAGACTTCAATTTGTCATCCTTGCTGAAGTAAACTTTGAATTCCAATTGCTAGACTACTTGTGTACCTTTTCACTTCAAAATTGTTTGAATGTTGTGATGGTCAGTGCCACCTAACCTGTCAGCTTGGCTTTTTGTATGTGGAAGGTGGTGAGAATGGTCGTCAGCACCTATCAAGCAGCCAGTGGTGCAGGTGCTGCAGCAATGGAAGAGCTTGAGCTGCAGACTCGTGAGGTATTCTGCTTGATTCTCCCTTCCTATCTGCTTTGTTTTTCTTATTACTGCTTAATTATGGTGCATATTTTTCTCTAGGTCTTGGATGGAAAGCAACCCACCTGTAAAATCTTTAAACAACAGGTTCTTTTTAAATTTTCTGTCTTGGTTACCATGAATTGAAAATTATGATGAATGGACTAGTTGATGCTAAATTATTGCTTAATTTCTGTTCATGCAGTACGCATTTAATCTGTTCTCTCATAATGCATCAGTTCTCTCAAATGGATATAATGAAGAAGAAATGAAAATGGTGAAGGAAACAAGAAAAATCTGGGTAACTGTTTCTATATTGTGTATATGGATACATTTCATCATTCTCTGTCTTATTGATTCTTTCATCATTTTCCCATTTAAGGTGGTACTGTTTATGTGCCTCATCTGTTTTATGTTTCAAACGGACCTGTTTTAGAATGACATGGACATCAAAGTGACTGCAACTTGCATACGAGTTCCTGTGATGCGTGCACATGCTGAAAGTGTGAACCTCCAATTTGAAAAGCCACTTGATGAGGTGAGTTGGGCAAAATAATGTGCTCTACTTGACAATGGAATCTTAAAAATTGCTATGCTGGTTGCTAGATGTTCACCTATAATGCAGGTAGTCCTATTTGATAAATTATCTGAAACCTTTGCATTGGTGGACATCCTTATGCCTTATATCCATGTTGTTGTATTTAACAATAGCACCGGTTTCTGTTGGTGCAAATACCCTTCTGTCCGATTATGCATATTTATAAGTAGTCTAAAATGGCAATGGGATCAAATTGCTACAAACAACACCGTCTAGTTTTTGAGATAATATCCCTTAGAGAGGCATAGCTCGTGGTGAAACTAGCAAATTGTTCAACAAGTAATGTAGACATGAAGTTTTAAATTCATGGTGTTGTATGATGGTCATCATTGATGTTGGCCTTGGCCTGCTTTTATGAAAGAGTACTTAAACCTGAGGTGTAATTCCATCATACAGTTGTGGAACGCCTGTAGCCATACCTTTAGTAGGGAATTGGAATTTGGTTTCAGCTTCAATTGCTCATCAATTGGTCACATACAAAACAAAAAAAAGATAAATTTATGCATATGCATGTACACTAAAAACAAGCCCCGATGTCTATTATGCAGATATGGGGACTTTCTAAAACTTCTACTTACTACATAGCATTTTGTAACAACATTTTTCATGTTGATAATTTTAGAGTCGGAACATATATGGCTAAAAATCAAGATGGTGTTTTAATCTTTTTCATGCCTTTCATGATGTTTGGTGCTAGACATTTATTTCTAGCTCATTCCCTTTCTACATTTAGTGTCACCACCATGACATCCCTTTCTGTGCTAAGACTTTACATACTGGTAAGATAATGGCCTCATAGGTTTCCGTTGTGTCTACACTTTTATTGTTGTTTTCTTCCCTTAATTGGTGTTGATGATATGGCTGATGCTATCAGTTATCATTTCATAAAGTCACATTAACTGTTAGCATTTATGGAGACTCTTTGGCATGCTAAATTGCCTCAATAAAACTCCTTTATCACTAGATTACTGAAGCTTTGGCCCGATAAGACATTTCATGATTGAGAGAGGCAAATGTTTCATTTAGCAGTTACTTCAGTGCTGATGCCTAATAGCAGTATTTCATGAACGCTGATGCATTTTTCTTTTTTTATCTCCTGAGTCAATGTGAATTCAGTTTTTTTAAGCAATATTTAAGGCCACTTGTAAAGAGGTGAGTCAAATTTCTCTGTTTCAAGCATGAAATTCATCTCCAGAAGGCATTCCTGGAAAGTTGTATTTTTTTGGTTTCTTTTGAATATCTCATTGAACATTAAATAGCCATATCAAGCAAAGATGTGAATGGTGAAGTGGGTTTATGGAAAACTATAGGAAGGATTGGATTAGGGACGTGGACTCCAAATTCAGGAATTGAGCAAATGGAAGATAAAGCAATGGAGAACTGATTGAAATGGCTAGTTTTGTGAGAAAAGAAGATGGTGGGGCCTTGATGGCCTCAACTGTGAGCATGGATATCTATGATAGGGGTTAGGATAATGATTTTAAGCTGACTCTTGCTTTATATTCTAACCTGCTTAAGCTCTCATATCATCCCAACATGTTAGTTCATTTGGCCTGCAGATGAACTTCTTATTCTAGCTATCATCACCATTTCAAATTCCTTATACTCCTCATCAGCATCCAACCAGCAACTCGGTATTGCTATCTCGAAGGTGCTGGAAATAATTAATAGATGTTTTTCATCTTTAGTCAATGTAACAAGGTCTCTTTTGCTCCATGTTTATCATTTGATTTCAAGTTTTTCAGAGCCTCATGGCAAATTTTTGCTGATCTGCTTCTTAATGCATGGACAAATTAAGACTCTTACATCTATCAACCTGGTTTTCTAATATTATTTTCCTATCAGAGTAACAAATTTGGCCAGCTCTAACTGAGAGTGAGTTCGCAACTTTTGTGATTAGCTATTTTAGAAGATATCTACCTGATGTTTCCCATAACTCAAAGTACTCATCAGAGCTTCGAAGGTTTCCTTTTCATTTGAGCTAATGGTATATCCTGATCTTTCTTTTGTCGCTTACGAGTGGTATGATGGTTGATGTTCAATATTTCTGTTATTAGCAAGGTAGTGGCGAATGGATTTTCTTGCTCTTCTGCATAATTTTTTGGAACATGTTCTTTATATTGCTATCACTAAAGATTCAGGTCCAGTGGGACATCCCACGGGACATTTGGACAGGATACTATCCTATGTATTGGGACAGGGCTGTCCCACTAGTGTCCAAGTGTCCCGATCGAGACATCTTGGGATATCCCCCTAAGGCAACACATCCCATTCCATGAGAAAACTAGGACATCCCGTTCCATAGGATTTAAAACCTTAGCTATCACATGAATGACATTTGGATTCTGTATGTTTACCTGCTGTCTTAACTTTTATTTTGTACTATTTGAACTCCCAGAAGACAATTAGAAATGGACAGTGAATTCTATTTGCATGTTGATTCTATAGGACACTGCAAGGCAAATTCTTAATGGAGCTCCTGGCGTGGTGGTAATTGATGACCGGACATCCAATCTCTTCCCAACACCCTTGGAGGTTTGTTTATTGATTTATGTAATTGTTATGACCATTAGGCATCATAATGAGGACATTGGATTGCCATGGATTTGTTTTGTTTGTAACTGAACACCTGGCGATGCTTTAAGTTTAAAGAAGAAAATTCCAACTACAGGTGTCAAACAAAGATGATGTTGCGGTTGGACGGATTCGTCAAGATTTATCTCAAGATGGCAACTTTGGGTAATATGGCTTTCCTCTAATTAAAATTCCAGTTGCCACTACTAGTAGGATTACCGGTATTAGCCGTTTGAGAAATATTACACGTGTTGTACTACCATGTTTCTCACCACTTTATATGGTTTGTACTACCATGTTTCTCACCACTTTATATGGTTACTAGTATCATCACACCACATGATATGTTAACTGGGAGATTTCACTACAGGTTGGACATATTTGTGTGTGGGGATCAGATTCGTAAAGGAGCTGCATTAAATGCTATCCAGATTGCTGAAAAGTTGCTTTAGTGAATATACAACAAGTGGCTGGGCATTGTTTTTTGTCAGCTGTTGTTTGGAGAGAATCATTAGGAAGTAAAGGAGAAATTAGAGTGGGTTTAGCTGCCCTAAGAATGATGTATCGTTTACTTGTGTCACGGGAGAGAGCAAATTTTGGTAATGGCCTATCTTTCAGTATTGGTTGATAAGTTAGTAATTATATAATGATGTACCTGTTTATGGATTGCTTTGAAAAATATGAATGCCATTTGCAACTCGGTATTGTGAATTTGCTTTTCTGATAAACTTGTTTTATGGTTGCCAATATGGTACGAAAGATTAAAGTTCAAGGGCTTTCTAGTGACCGGCATAGGCTAGGCTGTTGTACAATTTATCATATGGAGAAATTTGACTTCATTAAAATTTCTTATGATTATATTATATGTTATTGAAAAGCTATTCTGTTTTTATAATTGATAAAACTAAGATTGTGTGTAAATTGTTTAAATTAATTACTGAGTGGTATTGTAGTTATTAAAAGTTGCCGGTTTAAATTCGAAGCGCTACTTCAGCAGGATCCCTCGATTTAAACTTCTGGTTGTGCAGTTTGAAGACAAACAATAATGCTAGTGAAAATTGGTCGATCATGATTATATGATTATGTCTGGTCATCTCCCTGCTTTCTTGCCATCTCAATTTGCAGGCCTGCTTGGTTGCTGGGACAAAGCAAGTAGCTTATCTCTTATTCTTCTCTAATTAGGCTATGGATGTGGAAATGCTGATTCCTAGCATTTCATTCCCATAAAAAGGGGTAAAACTAAATGTAAGGAGGGACGGGTCTCATTTTCCCTGTGCATGAATAATACTAAGCCATAGCAGATTATATCATGTTAATTAATTATTTATTAAAGTGTACTCTACTAATTTATTATATATTAGATAATATAATACTATTGATATTGCCTATTATATAATATTTGAACTACATATTAGCATATCACATGTACGGTTATGCATATTATATGTTATTAATGATATTATTATGAAAAAATTATCTAATAATTTTTAGATTGATTCGAAATTATATTTTAGTTCTCAAGTCTTTTTATAGATGGAATGTAAGCTACTACCGTCCACTTAAGCCGTCCGCTATCCACAAAATAACAGAACTGCCATTGGTTGGGCAGCAGCCATGGCGGTCGGGGACGCACAGCAGTGCCGGGAAGGGAGGTGGTCGGGGGAGCGGGCCAGGGGGCTGTGCCGGGGCGCGACGGGCGGGGCGTCAAGGGGGGGACTGGGGGGTGAGGGGGTGGTTGGGGATGGGGTCGGGGGCGCGATGAAGGGGAGGGGAGCGTGGCGGGGGGGGCGCGGTGTCGGACGTGCGACGGGCGGGAGGCGCGCGGGGAAAGGAGGCGGGGGACCACGGGGAGGGGAGTGCGGACATGCGGGCGCGGCGGGGGGGCGGGGTCGGGGGCGGTGCGGCGTGCGATGGGCAGGGGCCGCGGGGGAAGGGGATTGCGGAGCAGCGGCGCCGGCGGGAGGGGGAGGCGGTCGGGGGCGCCTGGAGGGGAGGTGAGCGCGGCCGGGGGGCGATGCCGGACGCGCGACGGGCGGGGGGTGGAGGGTAGTGCGGAGCAGCGGCGCCGGGGGTGGTGGTGGCGGTGGCGTGCGGGGGAAGGGGAAGGAGGGAAAAAAGAAGGAAAAAACAAGGAAAAAAAAGAAAAAATAAAGTAAAAAAATAAAAATAAAAGTAATAAAAAAATAATAAATATTAAAATATAATATATATTAAAATTTTTTTAATAATAATAATAATAGGTGTCAAATCCTTAATTTTGATAAAAAATAAAATAATAAAAATAATAAAATAATAATAAGTATTAAATAATAATAAAAATATATATCTATATGATAAAAATAATAAAAAAATTGTTAGTAAGTATTAAATAATAATATTAACTAATAAAGATAATAGCCATCGAATCATCAATTTTGATAATAAATAAATTTTATTATAAAAAAATAAATAAATAATTTAATAAATTAAATTGATAGTTAAAAAAAATTAAAATTAGATAACTAAATCAAATGATTGCATGACTAGGAAACCATCTCATGTGTAACTTGAATATAAATTTTATAACTTGAGTATAAATTTATATAATTTGAATATAAATCAGTATAACTAATTATCAAAATTACGTAACCAAATCATTTGAACCGTCGCTCAAGTCTAGATCTGATTACTTAATTTTAATAATTAATTATACAAGTTTATATTCAGATTATACAGATTTATACTTAAGTTATATGGATTTATATTTAGATTACATAAGATGGTTCTCTGGTAAAGCAATCGTTTGATTTGATTACATATTTTTATTTTTTAACTATTTATTTATTTTTTTAAAATATTTATTTAATTTTTTAATGATAAAAATTTTTTATTACCAAAATTGATGATTCGATGGCTATTATTATTATTATCAAAATTATTTTTATTAATTTTTTTCATAATAATAATAATAGTAATAGCCATTAAATCATTAATTTAGATAATAAATAATTTTTATCATTAAAAAAATAAATAAATAGTTAAAAAATTAAATAAATAGTTTAAAAAATTAAAATTAGATAATCAAATCAAACGATTGTGTAACAAGAGAATCATTTGAGTAACCTGAACATAAACCTATGTAATTTGAGTATACATCTATATAATCTGAATATAAACCTATATAACCAATTATCAAAATTACGTAACCGAACGTAGACTTAAGTGATGGTCCAAAAGATTTGGTTACATAATTTTGATAATTAATTATACTGATTTATATTCAGGTTACACTGATTTATACTTAAATTATAAGATTTATATTCAGATTACACAAGATGGTTCTCTGATTACGCAATCGTTTGATTTGATTACCTAATTTTATTTTTTTAAACTATTTATTTAATTGATTAAACTATTTATTTAATTTTTTAAAATAATAAAATTTATTTATTATCAAAATTAATGATTCGATGGCTATCATCATTATTAGTTAATAGTTATTAATAATTTTTTATTATTTTTATTATATAGATATATTTTTATTATTATTTAATATTTATTATTATTTTGTTACTTTTATTTTTTATATTTTTATCAAAATTGATGATGCAGTGACTATTATTACTATTATTGTTATGAAAATAATTAATTTTTTTATTATTTAATACTTATTATTATTTTTATTACTTTTATTTTTATTTTTTAGTTTTTTAATCAAAATTGAGGATTCAACAGCTATTATTATTATTATAAAAAAAATAAAAAAATATAAATATTACTTTTAAATATTTATTATTTTTATTTTTTACTTTATTTTTTTCTTTTTTTGCCCTTTTTTCTCCTTCATTTTTTCCTTCCTTCTCCTTCTCCCGCATGTCACCCCTAGCACCGCTGCTTTGCGTTCCCCTCCGCCCCCTACCCATCATGTGCTTGGCCCTGCCCTCCGACCATGCTCACCTCCCCTCCAGGCACCCCCGACCACCTCCCCCCACCCCCCCGCTGGAGCTGCTACCCGCCTCCTTTCCCCTATGGCCCCCCCCCACTCGTTGCACGTCCAGCACCGCCCCCTAGCCGCGCTCCTCTCTCCTCCGCATTCCCCGACCCCATCCCCTCCCCGCTGGCATCACTACTCCACGCTCCCTCCTACGGCCCCTGCCTCTCCTCCCCTCGTGGCGCCCACCCGTCGCACCTTCGGCACAACCCTCCAGCCCCCAGCCGCTCTCCCTCCCCTCCACGTGCCCCCTACCGCCTCCCTTCTGACACCGCTGTGCATCCCTCACAGCCACCATGGCCACTGTCCAACAAAGGATAGTTTTATCATTTTATGGGTAGTGGACAACTTAAGTGGATGGTAGGGATCCAAAAATAATTCCTTAATAGTCTAGGAAGCTTGTATTCCACCTAAAAAACTTGAGAACTAAAAAATAATTTTTAGTCAATCTAGAGACTATTACATAATTTTTCTATTATTATATTATAGTATTATATATTATTAATTTTTTAATAATTATATTATTATTAAAATGGTTATATTATTAAATATATTCTATAATTATCATATGATATTTATACTGATAAATTATATAGTATATTACTTTTCTTTGCTTTACTTTTTAATCAAATATATATATTTGCATAATTGTCAGCATTAATAATATTGTATTATATTAATAATATTATTGATGCCGATTTCCTTCAAGCATTGGAATAGCTAGAGGTGGTGGGACGTCGGGTCACTGGAGGTGAAATCTATAAGAAAAAAGTCCCAACTGAAGATTGCTCCGATAAGAACTCTCTGACGCTCAAGTCAAAAGAGTGGTTCAATAAATCGAGAAGCATGATGGCAGGATTTTCTATATCTTTTTGAGGTCCCCTTTGGGCCTTCTTTTATAGGTGAAGGCGGGAGCTGTTAGATATATGTGCCCTAGAAGCCAGAATTGGCTGACACTTGTAATACACTTCTAAGGGCAAAATTATAATTTTGACTAAAATCAATAAATGGGTTATTTTTTATCACATATGTGTATTTAGTGTCTGTGATACATCCTTTGAGTTAATGGTAATGATAATTCATATTTTCAAGAGTTGAAAATTTAAGACATGAATAATCATTATTAACTCATAAATTGCTCCTGACCATAGGATCATCACGAGGATGGTGAATGATCCGAAAGGTTGGTGTACAATCGCTTCTCTTTAGTAGATGAGTCTTGAGTCTACGGTGTGGAGACACCGAAGTGAGTACAAGTACTCGTTAGAGAACGAAGGCACTGAGCGTGGCCACCTCGAGTAGTCATTAGGGAGTCTACCTTCTCGTCAATGACTGACTCGAGGCTGCAGTAGTGTGTCTGGTTCTTTGACCTGAGATGCATCGGCAGTTCACCTTGAGGGTGTTATAGTTTGACTACACCATTACTCGGTCTCCTTGCCATATGGAACCCTGAGGTGTATGTTGGCTATGACATGTTCATTGTAGGAACTGGATTGCATCAAGATGGAATCTATCTACCTCGGTGGTAGAGTAGCCCTATGATGATCATGAGAATCAAGTCCAGAAATCCATGGCCATGGTAGAGTGAAATAATAGAAAGAGTTTCTATTTAGATTTTCACATTGGACTCGAATCGAATGATTACATCATATGATAGAGACTAGGGTTTGACGAGTTCACCTTAACCCTAATCTGATCGGGGCTCAAGATAGAAGAACTGAATCACACAGGTAGCTGCACCAAGAGGTTCGCATTCAGCTCTGATGGGTTGCCACCATATACTGCTAGGTGTCACTGGTGGTTTGGAGCAATTAGAATGATTTAGATGATCGATCATTCTAGCTGTTCGAATCAGAAGAGTTCTGATCCATCGAAAGGAGTTTCGATGATGTCTATGATAGAGATCATGACATATCCCATTACCATACAGAACTGAACCTAACTGGGTCACACAAACAAGGGTTTGAATCTGGAGATCATCAATTGAACTGATCTAGTTCAATTGATCTGAATGAGATTCAATTAGGTTCAAGAAAATCATGCTAGCACTCGATTGAACCTAACGTTCTTCTTTTGCTATCATAAATAAGTTGTCCTGTCTGAGCAAAAGGAGTTTGTGCTCAAACAGAGGCCTTCATATGGTCTGACAGGAGGTTGTCCAAGTCAGAAAAGGTTGTCTTATTTGTAAGACACTACCTACCATTTTTGGTCACCTGCCATTTCTTGTTCTTTGACTTTGGTCAAAAGTCTACCTTTGATTGGTCAAACGTTGACCATTGACACTTTGACTTTTGACCACATGTCATGCACCTATTGGAGGACTGGTAGGGGCCTGTCCCCCTGTCAGAACCTGGCAAGGAGAAGGGCGCACGCCACCCTAGGCGTGTGCCCAAGTTGGAGGCGCCTAGGAGTCCTTGTTGGACAAGGACTCCATCTCCTTTTTGGATTTCAATTAGAGTTCTTCTAAGAACCAACTTTGACTGATCTTAGGCGCCCTCTAAGGAGGAATCCAGGGGACTCTATTTCCACCAATCAGATTTAGATCTGATTTCACAAAGGGTTGTGATTGGTTGGGAAGAAGAGGAGTTGGATCACAGCTAGTCTATAAATAAGACCCTGTATCCAACTCAGATTGTATGAGATAGAGAGATATGATGAGATCATAGTTTCTCCACTCCCCAAGGCTGCCTCTCCCCTCCTTCTCCATGCCATAGTCTCTTCTCCTTGCTCTCCACGTCCAAAAGGAGTTTTGGACCCTGGTTGGTGCGATTCAGATCAAAGAAAGGCGATCAGAACAAGAAGGCTGCGCTGCTGCAAAGAACGACTGCTCATCTTCAAAGAGTTTTTGAAGATCCTCCAAATCAGATCCAGATCTGATTTTGGAGGCGTGATAGAGAAGAAGAGGATCTCCAGATCCAACCTGAGTGGATACCGATAGAGGCCAGGCGCTTGCGTGGCTAAGATCCAAAACCTTCCGCTGCAAACAGGATCATCAACAGGGTAATAGGATTACCCAGATAAGGTAAATTAAATTTGATTTAATTTATTTTTTAATTTTATTTTATTAAAATAATAAGAATCAGATCTGAAATATATCAAGATCTGATTGGGATCAAGAGAAAAATTTTTTGAAATATATCTCTTGATCTGATCAGATCTGAACGAACCTGGACCGAGAGAAAATCAGGATTTCCCTTCAACTGGTATCAGAGCCATGGTTCTAAATTATTTAGATCTGATTTTAAATTTATTTTAATTAAAAATAATTAATTTCAGATGTCACGTGAGATGTGATCAGATCTGAAATCAGAAAAAATTAAAATTAAATAATTTGGATCTAGATTAGAAGATATGCATGACTAATTCTAGAATAGAATAGTTCTATAGAATATTCTTGCATATTTTTGATTTAATCTGATTAAATCAATATTTTAGATTTTTTATTTACTATTTTTTGATATTATAAGTATTATAAATAACATCTGAAAATAGCAAATAGCAATAAAAATTATTTTAAATTTTTGAATATCAATGAGATATGATTGATGCATGTCTAGACTAGTTTAGAATAGTTCTACATAATTATCTAGATTAGAATTTTATTTTGATTAGATAATTTAAATCTAATTTTTTAGATTATTATGAGATAATTTAGATCTGAAAAACATGCATGATTATGATAATGAATGTATGTAAAATATGCCATGATTGATCTACTTTATATATGAGATATTGATGATATAGATCTGATATTGTTTGTAGTATTGAATGTTTCTTGTTTAAGGCATCCTCTTGGCCGTCCGCATAAGAACGAAGAAGGATTTTAAAGGCCTCTTCCCCATTCGATGGGGTGTTTCTTTATGATTGTAGGGGGCTGGCTGTTTCGTCCTTAATCAGGAAACTCAAAACTTACTTTCTGCAAAAACCCTAGATCCTGAAAATCCTCTATGATTTATTGTGCATATTTTGTTTATGAACCCTACTTAATTAAGAATTAAGTTTATGGAATATTAATTAGGTCTAAAATTAAGAATTTCAGATCTAAGACATATTCATAATACTGGGTTCGGGCTTGGGTATCTCAATTAGGTCTAAGCGGTTGATCAAACCGAATCAAAGAGTTGTTTAGATGGGATCAACAATGCTTAAAATGACCAGCCTAATAGGATTAAGTCTCGTAGGTCAAGATCGAGTCACGATCAAGCAAGACCTAATTAGGCTCAGAGGTTAGAGTCTGGATTGTAGGCATAACCAATTGGTTCTGACTCATAATTTGTGTCCTAAGTAAGTTTGGCCATAAACGACCGACTGGTTTTTAATTGGAAGCTACTCGACCTGAATGCATTCTTGTACGAGTTAATGGCAATTTCCTCCACCGATCTTCACTTACTGCCAATATCTGTTGACACACCAGTTCTGATCTTAAGGTGGTCCATAATATCCAAGGCTTAAACCCATGCCACTTAGGTTTAGTCATAATTGTTGAATTGACTAAGCAAGTCTAGTTAATGAGACCTTGAATCAATTCTCCCTAGAAAAGATTAAGTCTGAGGCTTTCCACCATTGTAGATGTGCGGGCGCTTCTCGGGGTGATTGTTCTCGGCTGGATACAGTGCTCATTGCACCGGAAGATGCAACCATGTCTATTAGGCATTGGATGCTATGGGCTGGAGGATGAGTTGGGCTCAATATTTCGGATACGGTGAGAGACTCAATTAGGAACCCAGTCTATGCAAATGGTGGGTCTGACTTAACTAAGGAGTGGATCAATATTTCCGGATACGGTGAGATTCATGAATTAGAGACCAAGTTTGGGTGCACCATGATTAGAGAATCATTGAACAAGAGTTGTTCACTCATTGGCTAACCCATCACCAATAACTGTTAGGTGAGGTGATGAGTCAGTTGGTGAGACCGCACCACCCACTAGAAATCATTATCGTGGAGATTTTCGCATCTCTACAGAGGGAGTGTAGGGATCCGAGAAAATAGTGGGAGCTAATTTGTTTAAAAATAAAATCCCTAAACAAATTGGTCAAGTCAAAATTACAGTATCTAACTAGAATCTTTGACTCTCTACAGGAAAATGTCTGCGTCCAACCCATTGGCACGTATCCTGGACACACATAGACTGACTGGACCCAATTATAAAGATTGGCTCAGGAACTACAAAATTGTTTTGGGTTTCGAGAAGTTAACCCATGTTTTGGACCAGGACCCTCCCACCTTACCAGCCCGTCCATCCTGTTGAACAGAGAGCGTCTCTGGAAAAATGGATTGACGAAGATAATAAGGCCAGATATTACATGTTGGGCTCGATGTCTGATGAGCTCCAGCGCCAACATGAAGATATCGGGACTGCTCGCCAAATGTTGGCTCACCTGCAGGAGATGTTTGGTGAACAGAGTCGCGCAGCCAAATATCAAGTCACGAAATGACTTTTTAAGGCTAAGATGCGTGATGGGCAGTCAGTCCAAGATCACTGTCTGACAATGATCAAGGACATGGAAGAGCTTGAGAAGCTCGGTGTGAAGTTGGACTTGGACCTGCAGAACGATATTATTCTGCAATCCTTGACTGATGCATATGGGCAATTCATCATGAATTACCACATGCATAAACTTCAAAATTCCTTGGCCGAAGTTAATGAATATGCTGGTTACCGCTGAGCTTTCTATGAAAGGTTCTAAAGGCTCAGTTCTTGCTATGGAACGGACTTCTTCCAAAAGAAAGTCTTATGGAAAGAAAAAGAAGTCTGTGAAAAAGCAAAAGGTGGAAGGATCAAAGAAGAAGAAGGCAGAACCGAAGAAGAAGGTCGATGGCAAAGGAAAGTGTTTCCATTGCAACAGCGACGGCCATTGGAAGCGGAACTGCCCTACTTACCTGGCCACCCTGAAGAACAAGAAGGAAGGTCCTTCTGGAGGTATGCTCGTTATTGAGTCTAACCTTACGGTTTCTTCTGCATCCAGTTGGGTGCTTGACTCTGGTTCTAGTGCTCATCTGTGCACTTCTATGCAGGGTCTTGAGGATAGCAGGAGGCTGAGGGATGGAGACATGATCCTACGCGTCGGTAATGGAGCAAGAGTTGCTGCAGTAGCCGTGGGAACATACCCTCTTCGATTACCATCTGGTTTAGACTTAGTTTTAAAAGACTGTTATTATGTGCCTGCAGCTAGCAGGAATTTGATTTCTGTTTCATGCTTAGCACAAGAAGGTTATGTGATCACCTTCTTTAAGGACCATTGTAACATTCTTTATGAAAGAAATAAAATTGCAAATGGTTTCCTTATTAATGGTCTTTATCAGCTACATATTGATGTACCTGTTCTAACTATCGAGCAAAACGTGAATGCCAAACGACCTAGGGATAGTCCAAACGACAGATATCTATGGCACCTGAGATTAGGTCATATAGCAGAAGATAGGATCAACAAATTGGAGAAAAATGGGCTATTGAGTCCATTGACTTTTGAGTCATATCCAACTTGTGAATCTTGTCTTCAAGGCAAAATGACTAAACTCCCTTTTGTTGGACATGGGGAGAGGGCCACAGATCTCCTTGCCCTAGTACATACTGATGTGTGCGGCCCATTTGATGTGCCGGCTAGAGGCAATTTTGTCTACTTCATTACCTTTACCGATGATCTGTCTAGGTATGGGTATGTGTATCTTATGAGACACAAGTCTGAAGCTTTTGAAAAGTTCAAAGAATTCAGACATGAAGTAGAAAAACAAACTGGAAAACCCATTAAGGTTCTTCGATCAGATCGAGGAGGTGAATACCTTAGCCGGGAATTCCTAGACTATCTTCAAGGAAAATGGCATAGTCTCTCAATGGACTCCACCAGGAACACCTCAACTCAACGGGGTTTCAGAACGGAGAAATCGGACTCTATTGGATATGGTTCGATCCATGATGAGCTTCACAGACCTCCCTGATTTTCTTTGGGGACACTCATTGTTAACTTCAATCTATTTACTGAATAGGGTTCCCTCTAAAACCGTTCCTACCACACCGTATGAGATATGGCACGGTAAGAAACCAAGTCTGAGTCATCTCAGAATTTGGGGTTGTCCGGCTCATGTCAAAAGACAACAAGCGGACAAGTTAGAGTTTAGGTCCTTTAGAGCTCGATTCATAGGATATCCTAAAGAGTCATTAGGATACTATTTCTACATTCCAGAAGACCACAATGTGATTGTGAGTCGACATGCCATCTTTCTTGAAAAATAGTTTATTCAAGATAGCGGCATTGGAAAGCAGATTCAAGCTTGATGAGAAAGTCTCACAAGCAGAACGAGCTAAGGACCAAGTGGAACCAAATCAGGTTGAGCCAATAAGAACACTACCTCCTCCACCTCGTAGATCGGAAAGAGTTTCCCGTCCCCCTGAAAGATACTTAGGTATTATTTCAGAGGATGTAGAGGAAATGTTCCTCGTAGGTAATGGTGCTCATGGTGATGATCCCAAAACCTACAACGAGGCGATATCAGATATCGACTCCGAGAAATGGCTAGAGGCAATGCAGTCAGAAATTGACTCGATGCACTCAAACCAAGTCTGGACCTTGGTAGATCCACCAGAAGGTATAGTACCTATTGGGTGTAAATGGATCTTCAAGAGAAAGATTGGTGCAGATGGGAATGTGGAGACATTCAAGGCTAGACTGGTGGCAAAAGGTTATAGTCAACGCGAAGGCATTGACTATCAGGATACCTTTTCCCCAGTAGCTATGCTAAAATCCATCCGCACATTGCTTGCTGTTGCAGCCTATTTCGATTATGAAATATGGCAAATGGACGTGAAAACGGCATTCCTTAAATGGATATCTTGAGGAAGATATCTATATGGAACAGCCGCTAGGTTTCACATCCAGTGATACTGATCACAAGGTTTGCAAGCTGCAAAGGTCCATATATGGACTTAAGCAAGCATCTCGGAGCTGGAACACTCGTTTCAATGATGTGATCAAAAAGTTTGGTTTCATCAAAAATGAAGAGGAACCATGTGTTTTCAAAAGGGTCAGTGGGAGCGCTGTTGTCTTCCTCGTATTGTACGTGGATGACATCCTCCTTATTGGGAATGATATTCCCATGTTGACATCAGTCAAGATGTGGTTGTCCAAGGAATTCTCCATGAAAGACCTAGGTGAAGCATCCTTTATTCTAGGAATTAAGGTCTATAGGGATAGACCGAATAGGATGCTAGGACTTTCACAGAAGATGTACATAGAGGAAAGTACTAAAGAGGTTTAGTATGGAAAACTCTAAGAGGGGATTAATACCCTTCAGACATGGTATTCATCTTTCCAAGAAGATGTGCCCCTAGCACACCTGAGGAAATAGAACGCATGAGCAAGATCCCTTATGCTTCTGCAATAGGGAGCCTCATGTATGCCATGCTATGTACACGACCTGATATAGCCCATGCTGTGAGTGTCACAAGCAGATATCAGTCAAATCCAGGTGAAGAACACTGGACTTCTGTGAAATGTATCCTTAAGTACTTGAGAAGAACTAAGGATATGATGTTGGTCTTTGGTAACGGAGAACTCCAAGTCCAGGGATACACAGACTCGGACTTCATGTCCGATATAGATGATCGAAAGTCGACATCTGGCAGTGCTGGAGTTTGTGCTGCAGTGCAAAGAGTTCCAAGCAAACGGTGATACCACCTCATCCACGATTACCTCGAGAAGGGTTACGTCGAGGTCAAGAGAGTCAACTCCACAGATAATGTGGCAGACCCACTTACAAAGCCGTTGGGCCAGCAGAAGATCGAAGCCCACCTTGAGAAGATGGGACTTAGACTTGTAGCCAATTGGCTTTAGGACAAGTGGGAGATTGTTAGATATATGTGCCCTAGAAGCCAGAATTGGCTGACACTTGTAATACACTTCTAGGGGCAAAATTATAATTTTGACTATAATCAATAAAATGGGTTATTTTCTATCACATATGTGTATTTAGTGTCTGTGATACATCCTTTGAGTTAATGGTAATGATAATTCATATTTTCAAGAGTTGAAAATTTAAGACATGAATAATCATTATTAACTCATAAAATGCTCCCGACCATAGGATCATCACGAGGATGGTGATTGATCCGGAAGGTTGGTGTACAATCGCTTCTCTTTAGTAGATGAGTCTTGAGTCTACGGTGTGGAGACACCGGAGCGAGAGTACAGGTACTCGTTAGAGAACGAGGGCACTGAGCGTGACCACCTCGAGTAGTCATTAGGGAAGTCTACCTTCTCGTCAATGACTGACTCGATGCTGCAGTAGTGTGTCTGGTTCTTTGACCTGAGGATGCATCGGCAGTTCACCTTGAGGGTGTTATAGTTTGACTACACCATTACTCGGTCTCCTAGCCATATGGAACCCTGAGGTGTATGTTGGCTATAGCATGTTCATTGTAGGAACTGGATTGCATCAAGATGGAATCTATCTACCTCGGTGGTAGAGGAGCAGCCCTATGATGATCATGAGAATCAAGTCCAGAAATCCATGGCCATGGCAGAGTGAAATAATAGAAAGAGTTTCTATTTAGATTTTCACATTGGACTCGAATCGAATGATTACATCATATGACAGAGACTAGGGTTTGACGAGTTCACCTTAACCCTAATCTGATCGGGGCTCAAGATAGAAGAACTTAATCACACAGGTAGCTGCACCAAGAGGTTCGCATTCAGCTCTGATGGGTTGCCACCATATACTGCTAGGTGTCACTGGTGGATTTTGGGAGCAATTAGAATGATTTAGATGATCGATCATTCTAGCTGTTCGAATCAGAAGAGTTCTGATCCATCGAAAGGAGTTTCGATGATGTCGATGATAGAGATCATGACATATCCCATTACCATACAGAACTGAACCTAACTGGGTCACACAAACAAGGGTTTGAATCTGGTGATCATCAATTGAACTGATCTAGTTCAATTGATCTGAATGAGATTCAATTAGGTTCAAGGAAATCGTGCTAGCACTCGATTGAACCTAACGTTCTTCTTTTACTATCATAAATAAGTTGTCCTGACTGAGCCAAAGGAGTTTGTGCTCAATCAGAGGCCTTCATATGGTCTGACTGGAGGTTGTCCAAGTCAGAAAAGGTTGTCTTATTTTGTAAGACATTACCTGCCATTTTTGGTCACCTGCCATTTCTTGTTCTTTGACTTTGGTCAAAAGTCTACCTTTGACTGGTCAAACGTTGACCATTGACACTTTGACTTTTGACCACATGTCATGCACCTATTGGAGAGCTGGTGGGGGCCTGTCCCCCTGCCAGAACCTGGCAAGGAGAAGGGCGCACGCCACCCTAGGCGTGTGCCCAAGTTGGAGGCGCCTAGGAGTCCTTGTTGGACAAGGACTCCATCTCCTTTTTGGATTCCAATTAGAGTTCTTCTAAGAACCAACTTTGACTGGTCTTAGGCCCTCTAAGGAGGAATCCAGGGGACTCTATTCCCACCAATCAGATTTAGATCTGATTTCACAAAGGGTTGTGATTGGTTGGGAAGAAGAGGAGTTGGATCACAGCTTAGTCTATAAATAAGACCCTGCGCCCAACTCAGATTTATGAATGAGATTGATTGAGATCAAGTTTCCCATGCCCCAAGGCTGCCTCTCCCCTCCTTCTCCATGCCATAGTCTCTTCTCCCCTTGCTCTCCACGTCCAAAAGGAGTTTTGGACCTTGGTTGGTGCGATTCAGATCAAAGAAAGGCGATCAAAAGCAAGAAGGCTGCGCTGCTGCAAAGGACGACTGCTGATCTTCAAAAGAGTTTTGAAGATCCTCCAGATCAGATCCAGATCTGATTTTTGGAGGTGTGATAGAGAAGAAGAGGATCTCCAGATCCAACCCGAGTGGATACCGGTAGAGGCCAGGCGCTTGCGTGGCTAAGATCCAGAACCTTCCGCTGCAAACAGGATCATCAACAGGGTAATAGGATTACCCAAATCAGGTAAATTTAATTTAATTTAATTTATCTTTTAATTTTATTTTATTAAAATAATAAGAATTAGATCTGAAACATATCAAGATCTGATTGGGATCAAGAGAAAAATTTTTGAAATATATCTCTTGATCTGATCAGATCTGAACGAACCTGGACCGGGAAATCAGGATTTTCCTTCAGAGCCTGTATAGAAATCCAGCATGATTTGGAGTTGTTGTCTAAATTGTTGTTCTAGTCGATCGTCATCTGAGCCAGTTTTCAAATGTATGATCAAATAATCATGAGTTGACTCGAGAATTGAGAGAACACATGGGTGGTGATTAGTTGATTGGGATTCGGTGGTCCCATAGGATTTTTCTAGGAATGGATTATAAATGAATGTCATGGGGGTTGTTCCACTTGGACATTCCACTTATCAACTTTTATCATGCTTCGATAGAGTTCTAGGTGATGGATATGATGGTGCGCACGTGACGTAATTAATGGCTTCCTAAAAGATCTAGGCTGGAGACTACTTTCTTATTTAGATGTGAGCTCGGCCGACCAGAGGTCGGTAATTTGGGCTATCCCTCGAAAAAGGGGGGTATGAAGGGTGAAAGGAAAATGAGTAGATCCACCGACTGTGGAATCATCCCGTTGCATTACATCACATTGGAACCTATAATGATGGCTATTATTACGTGGGAGTGGGGCATTTAGTACCCCCATGGCGTGACATATGACTTTAGGGATTTCCTAACCTGATGTGTCCCCTTGCTATGGCGCGTAGCTAGTCATCAAGGGTATCTCAAGTGATGTGACTTGATGGGATCAAGAGGAAGCCAATTTCATAGAAAGTAGCTCTCGACGGAGGTAGGCATCTAGCAATTGGTTGAGCGATGATGGATTGCATGCCGAGAAGGGCGGTGGTATGCCAGTTGCCGATCCATCCCATGATCGGAGGAGATATGAGGAAGGATTCTCGGACCATTGATAGGATGGCCCTTAGATTTGGTATCTCTCATGGGGATCTTTGGTTGATCCTTACTCTTTATCGGTTTTAGAGTCATTCACTATTACAAATTACCTTAGGGAAATTGATCTTAGTGCGGCCTCGTCAAGCCATGTTATCCCATATGGGATCGAGCCACTTTGGTATCCAACCTAGGTCAGTAAGTCTCGGATCTTGACCCCCGACCGCATTCCAGTACCGGCCTCTGTCTGGCCTCGATGCTCGAGGGGAATCTATCCTAGTCGATATGGTCAATGGGAAGCGACTGGTCATGTATCGAGGCCTGATCGGGCAGATGTAGTCATATGGCTATATCGATGGTGGCCGTGATCGATCTTTGGCAGTCAGTCATCATAACATCGTCGGTGTTTCTAAGCAAGAATCGATAAAGAATAGTCGGAGAGTCCTCATTGGCATAGGCATGGGATCACCAAGGATGAGTGTAGGCCCGAGATGGGTCATCTTCGATCCAAGGAGTGGTCAGCTGTAAATGGGAGGACGATGCAGGATCAACAGTGGTAAGGAGCTCTAGCTCGCTGGATCCAAATATCTTTGGGCCTAAGGCCTCTTTCACATTATCGGATCGTGCAAATTTTTCTCTAATAAATATTAAATATAATATGCTAATGGGAGAAATCATGGAGCTTCTCGATGGTAGTAAGATGATGAATTGAGGCTCACTAATCACTATATCCACGGCAATCCTTCACCATCCATTGGAAGATGGTGTAATTCAATCCTACGAGTCTCTAAAATTTATGGGTTAAAAGAGACATCCTCAATAATCAAGCTAAAAAGACTTGACTGGTGAGAAAAGATATAGAAAATGCTAAACAAAGAAATTCAAAACATGATCTTCAACTTGGTAACTTGATCGATCTTCTAGAAGAACTCAAAACATTCTTTGTGAATGGTCCAACAACTTAAATTGGAAATCCCTTCTTTCAAAACCTTCCCCAAGAAAGTAAGACATTTTTCAAAACACTAGCTAGAGTAATAGCCATTAGTTGCTCGACTAGTTTCTCCATTTTTACTATAGTTGTATCTACCATCTTTCATAATGTCATGGGTAGTGAACTCTGGAGAATAGAAATACACATAATGGTATTGAATTAAGGCTCCAGAGAAAGTTACCTACACCAAATGTATGTCATTAAAACTTTTTAGAACATGAATTTATGCCTATAGGAGGAGAAGATGAATCCCTTGTAATTTCTTTTAGAAAAAAAATACAAAATCCTCCCCGTAGGAGTGTATCATGTGGTCAAAGAATTTTAATGTGAAATAAGATAAATTATTAAAAATAGATTAAACTAATTAAATTTTAAAGATTTTTTTTAGTTTAGAGGTAGAAATGAAAATTTGAGCTGATTTTGATTTCTATCTTCAAAGAATTGATGCACTTTTGTCGTGAGAGTGAACAAAGATAAAAGTTAATCGATTATTACTTCGTAGAACAGGATGAATCGAATTGAATCACCAGGGATGTAGGGCAGTTGTTTAGAAAATTAAAAGAAGACTTGATTATTTTTAAGAATTAAAGAATCAATTTAGATTAATAATATCTAAAAAAAATTTAATAAATTTAATATAGAAGAGAAGCCTCAAGAGATCGAATCTTCTTGTAAAATAAATGTCATATCCATTTTATGCTGCAACACCGCTATTTATGATTTTGGTTGGTATAGCTTATCTCCTTTCTGAGCATAAACCGTATCATCAGATTACGGTCAGTCTCGTAGAGCATAAGCTATCTAACTAAATCTCACAAGTAAAAAGAAAGGATCTATTCTTCTTGATATAATCTATCTCTTGTTTGAGCATGCACCATATTCTCAAATCACGATGCATCTTTTAGAGTATAAATTATTCAAAATTTAGATCTTTATAAATGAAGCAAAAAAAATAGTGCACTTTTAATTTTTAAATAAATTATAAATTTTATTAATTTAAGAAAAGAGATATATAAAATAGATAAACATCAAACCATCTGTTTATAAGATTTATCTTTTCTTTTGAGATGATGGAGTCCAGCCATGCATAAAAAGAATTCCGTCTGCCATCACCAACTTGCTTCTAACCTGCGGGACGAAGAGAGGAAGAAGAAAGTTTTTATGAAGGAAGAAGAAGAAAGAAAGAAAATATGGAGACTCATGTGGGAGAAAAAAGAAGTGTGAAGCTAGGGCTAGATGGAGATGGATGGAGGGGAATACCTTTAGTTGAAGCCTTAGGGGCTTTTTATAGATGCTAGGAGGTAGAAGAATTTATTGGTTAAGCAATATGGGACTAATGATATGATAGGAATGGATGGATGGGATGAAGTATAAATGAGAAATCTTTGATTTGGTGTGGACTTCTAATTGGAGCATGAAAAATATGGTAAGAAGGGAATAGCATGTGACTTATTTTTCTCTTTGGCATTTTCTTCTTTCTTATGATCCATGCGATTTCAGTTTGGGATGGCACATATGGAGTCTTTAATCAATCATTTTCAATCCAAATTCTTAAAGCAACTATCTTTCATCTTGGTCCTTGAATGTTCAATGAATTGCTTCCTAGCCATTGATCGTGACTTAACCCCTTGAGTTGTTTGCTCTTAGCTTATTAAATATCTGATTTTTGTTTTGGATTTGAGCCAATTTGAGTCTAGATTATCTTATATGATCCCAATCTCCTAATTACCTGCAAAAAAGATTAAGAAGCATCAAATTCAATAAATAAATATACAAAGAAATAATATTTAGTACTTCTTATCATAATATATCAAGTACTTATCACATCCCTCAACTTGAACTTTACACATCCTCGAGTAAAAAAAAAAATAGTATCGTATACCAGTGTGCTAAGTTGTGAGCATCTTTAGATAATTTCAGAGAAATTGGTGTACAACAAAAAGCTTAGTAAAGTATGTCTTTGGAAAATTATGGCTGCCTGGTAGAATAGCTAAGTTAAGAATATCAAATTTTCTTTCTAAATCTTTTCTTAGTCTACTTATGTTTGTATCCTTAGTTTGTCTTAATCTAAGATAGGTTTATGGTCTGTACTTTTGCCTATTCATTCTGTCATTCCTTTTTTTTTTTTGAATGTATATAGTTTGTGCAATGCTTTGGCCCGTTGGCATTTCATTCGACCTATGTAATGGGTTTTAGGCCAATGACTCTCAAACCAGTTGGTTTGAGGGCATTAGGTGTAAAACACCCATCAAACTTACTAACTCGAGTCTACTAGGTTATGGGCTAAAGCAGCTGTACAGCAATGTTTCTTCACATTGCTTACTTTTGATATGAACATCATTGCTTACTTAGGCAATGGAATTTGGTAACTCAGTGGGAGACTTATGTTTAGAATTTGCTCTTCTTTCTTTTCTCTCTTTTTTTTTTAAAATATATTGTAGGCATCAGGACATCTCATTTATATCTATAAAAGATAGACTCCTCTTTAGACATTAATACCGAAGTGATTAGAAGGGTCTAGAAATCAATTCTTATTCTATATTTAACCATCTATTGGATTTTCTTAATGTGCAGTCTCTTGACACTTTACAGTTTATCTAAACTATTCATCAATTGCTACTGAGATGCCTAATTTCTCTCAATTCTAAAGCACAGTAAGTTTATAGATACTCACATCTTTCTAAGTTCTAAGTTTTTATCCTCCACCCCCCAACTTAATCGACATTGTCTTCAATGGAGTGAAAAGGACAAGAGTATAAAAAAGAAAGTAAATAGGAGTTGAAGAAAAGAATACACATGATGATAATGTACTTCAAGTTGAAGGTGATCTGGTGTGATGTTGGCTTGAAAGTCCGAAACCTGAAGATAGGTACCTTTATTTATTTAATAAAAAATATAAATATATATTATAATTTAAAAAAATTGGATTGCCTCCCAAGAAATGCTAAGTTTAACGTCTTTAGCTAGACGTCTTAACCTTATTGAGGTTCATACAATATCATAGCCTCCTCTATTTCTTCAGTGGCTAGCTCCAAGAATGATTTTATTCTTTGATCGTTTACTTTGAAGGTGGTACCATTTTTTGGGTTTTCAATTTTTATGGTTCGGTGTGGAAAAATTCCATTTTGATCTTAATTTTCTTGAAAAGAGGTGAAGCCTAGAATTATATAGAAGAACATTTTATCCAGGTTTAAAAGATTTTTTAATAATAGCTTGATCATGGAATGCCTTAGTTTTTTTCTTATATATTTTAGCATTCTCATAGGCTTTATTCCTAATTTTTCAAGTTTATTTATCTATAATTTTCTTTGCTCTCCAGTTACATCCAAATCCATGTTTAATTTCTTGATTGCCCACATCGTCCTATGTTTAAGTTCTACAGGCAAGTGACATGCCTAGCCAAATATAATCCTAAATGGTGACATACCTAAATTAGTCTTGTAAGCTGTCCAGTCTTTTTTATTTATGCTCACAATCTTTTCTAAGATTTATTTGATTTGTCGATTTGATACCTCAAGTTGTCCACTGATTTGAGGATGATAGGGTGTGGCTAATTTATGGGTAATGTGGTACTTCTTCATCTGTGATGCAAAGGCTCGATTATAAAAGTGTATTCCATGATCATTGATGATAACTCTTGAAATACTAAATTAGGAGAGGATATGTTCCTTAAAAAATTTGACAACAGTCTTGTTGTCACTAGATCAACATAGCACTGCCTCTACCCACTTGGACACGTAATCCACGGCTACTAAAATATATTCATTTCCAAAAGATTTTGGAAATGGTCTTATGAAATCGACTCTCTACACATCAAAATTTTCTACAATTAAAATCAGATTTATTGGCATCATATCTCTCTTTATGATCCGGCCTACTTGTTGGCACCTAACGCAACTCTTGCAGTAGTAATAAGCATCTCTAAATAAGTTAGGCTAATAAAATCTACTTTGGAGCACCTTGGCGGCTGTCTTTTTGGCTCCAAAATGACCACCACATGCTTGATCATAACAGAATGATAGAATACTTCTAATCTCATAGTCTGGGATACATCTTCTAATAATTTGATCAGGACATTGTTTGAATAAGTAAGGATCATCCCAAATGAAGTACTTCACTTGAGAAAAGAATTTATTTTTGTCCTGAGTGGTCCAGTGCATGGGGATCTCACCGATGGCTAAATAATTGACTAAATCAGCATACCATGGTTTGATTGTCATAGACATAAGTTGCTCGTCGGGAAAAAATTCTTTAATTGGTGGTTTGTTGGAGGGTGCATTTATTAATCAGGATAGGTGATCAGCTACTAAATTTTCTATTCCTTTCTTATCCCTGATTTTCAAGTCAAATTTTTGGAGCAGTAAAATCCATCGGATTAGGTGTGCCTTGGCATCCTTCTTTGTTAAGAGATGTCTAATAGTTGAGTGATCAGTGTATACAATGGTATGTGATCCAATCAAATAGGCTCTAAACTTTTTAAGTGCAAAAATGATGGTCAAGAACTCTTTTTTAGTTGTTGAATAATTAAGCTGCGCATCGTTGAGGATTCTACTAGCATAATAAATGATGCGCGGTAGCTTATTGATTCTCTACCCTAGAATAGCTCCAATAGAGTGGTCAAATGCATCATACATGAGTTTGAAGGGCTGAGTCCAGTCGGGTGGATGTACAATTGGGGCTGAAGTTAGTTTTTTTTTCATATGCTCTAAGGATTCAAGACATTCGAGAGTAAACTCGAACTTGACTTTCTTCACTAAGAGATTAGCCAACAGATGGGTTATCTGGCTAAAATTCTTGATGAACCTCCTGTAGAAACCAGCATGTCCTAGAAATGAACGAACTTTCTTAACTAATTTAGGTGGTGGAAGATTTACAATTAGATCAATCTTAGCTTTGTCCACTTCAATGCCTTTCTTTGAGATCACATGGCCAAGAACTATGCCTTATTTGACCATAAATTGGCATTTTTTTTAATTAAGCACTAAGTATTTTTCTTTACATCTTTTTAAAACTAGTCTTAAATGGTGTAGGCATTCAGAAAAAGTGGAGTCAAAAAAAAAAAAATCATCTATAAAAATTTCAAGAAATTGCTCAATCATGTCCGAAAAGATGCTAATCATGTACCTTTGAAAAGTAGATGGAGCATTACACAAACCAAAAGGCATGCATCTATAGGCAAAAGTTCCAAATGAGCATGTGAATGTGGTCTTCTCTTGGTCCTTTGGTGCTATGAAAATTTGATTATATCCAGAATATCCATCCAGAAAGCAATAAAACTCATGTCCAACTAACCTCTCTAATATTTAATCAATGAATGGTAGGAAAAAATGGTCCTTTCTTGTGGCCGTATTTAGTTTTGTACAATCAATACAGACTCTTCACCTATTTTGAACTCTCGTTAGTATAAGTTCATTTATTTCATTTTGGACCACTGTGACCCCAGATTTTTTATGGACCATTTGGATTGGGCTAACCCATGAGCTATCTGAGATTGGGTAGATAATTCCATTGTCTAACAGCTTAAGAATTTTTTTTTACTACCTCCTTCATAGCTGGGTTTAACCTTCTTTGGGGGTCTTTAGTTGGCTTGACATCCTTTCCTAGGTGAATTCAATGTTGAACGATTGAAGGACTAATCTCCTTGATGTCAGTCATGGTCCAACCTAATGCTTCTTGATTTTCTTTAAGTATGGTCAATAATTCTTCCTCTTGTGTGGGGTCTAGGTTTGCTGAAATGATTACTGACAAGATTTTCAATAGATCTAGGTAGGCGTATTTGAAGTGCTTGGGGAGTGATTTTAGCTTTAATTTTGGTGCTTTCTCAACCGATGGTTTGGACAGTGGTTCAACCATTAACTCAAGTGGTTCTACTGGCAGCTCCCATCTTGATTCTATCCTATGCTTGTTGATTGTAGCAACTTCATTGACCTGTTTAAATTCTTGGTCCATCAAGAGTTCAAAGTCGATCTCTTCATCGTTGAGGTCAATAGGTTCATACGCATTATCTTGAATTCAGTTCAAATTGTTCGTTTCAGTCAGGTGGAAGATGTTCAAATCTACTGATATGTTGCTAAAAGAAAGTTTTATTAATCCATTTCGGCAGTTGATTAGAGCATTAGCTGTGGCCAAAAATGGTCTGCCTAGAATGATCAAGATTTGATACTTCGAATTTGATATGGGTTCGATCTCTAAAATCATAAAATCTATTAAATAGATGAAGTCATTGATTTTGATTAGCACATCCTCTACTATTTTCCTTAGAATTTTTAAGGATCGGTTTGCTAGTTATAGGGTTATCTCCATTGGCTTGAGTTTTTCTAACCCTAATTGCTCGTATACGGAATATGGCAATATATTAATACTCGCCCCTAAATCTAATAGAGCCTTATCGATTAAGGTTTCTTCCATAATGCATGAATGATGGGGGATCCTGGGTCTTTGTACTTTACTGGTACATAGTTTGATAAGTATAAACTCACACTAGCTGCTAGAAAGACTCTTTTGGGTACATTGATAGTCTTTTTCTTGGTATATAGATCCTTAAGAAATTTAGCATAAGCAGAAACTTGTTGGATCATGTCTAGTAAGAAAATATCCATCTTAACTTACTTGAAGACCTCTAAGATTTTATCTAATTGGGCTGAGTTCTAGTTGGGCCTAAGTCTGTTAGGGAAGGATGCTACAACCTTAGTAGTTGATCCATCAACTCCTGGTAAGCGCTCTGCTAGTGAATTTGATGCTGCATCAGGTTCTAATGCCTTGGGTTTTTCAAGCTGGCCTTGGTCAGACGGTGCTTTAGATGGTGGGTCTTCTATTTATTCTTCCATTTCAGGTGTGCCCATGTGGTTATCTATTTATTTTCCAAATCCTAGTGTGTGAATGGCATTCAGTTGGTTGATCTAGAATCCTTGTTTGGATAGTTGGTTGTTTCGGTTCCTAGGGTTGGCCTTGGGTTGACTTGATAATCTATCCTCTTCTCTTTCACTAATTATGGTGGCTAACTGACCTAGCTGCATTTCTAGATGGGCAATTGCTAGGATATTTGCATTTAATAATTGGCTCGTGGTCTGCATAAAATTGTTTAGTGTAGATGTAGTTTCAAAAGTTGATTTGAGCAAGACTTTCAAACCCTTTTCTAAAGTGTTGAACCTTTTCTCTTGACCAAATCCTGGTGGGTTGGTTGGTCCTTAGATAGGATTGATTTGGGACATAATTACTTGAATTAGAACCTTGTAACCATGAAAAATTTGGATGGTTTCTCCATCCTGGATTATATGTTGGTGCGTAAGGATTGTTTATAGGCCTTTGATAGGCTGCATTTACTTGTGCCAGCCCATCTTTGACTGGATTTCCAAGTGAAGGGCATTCTTCCAAGATGTGGTCTGGTGCACCACATCCATTATACATGGGTGTGGATATTTGGTTTTCTTGGGGGTGTCCTTGAAGTTCTAGGACTTCAATCCTATGAGTTAAGATCATAATTTTAGCCTCCGTAGCTAGGAATGTTTGGACTTGGTGCATCCCATCTCTTGTTGGTATGGTTTTTTTGGTTTTTCTAGTAGATTTTCATTGCAGACTCTTTTCTGCAAGATCTTCTAGAAATTGCTAGGCTTTGTTGGATTTCTTATATATAAATTAGCCCTGGCATATCGATTCCAATATTGTTCTAGAATTTGGGTCTAAACCTTTATAAATAATTTGGCATAACCTCCGAATCTCTATACCGTGATGTAGATATTGATTTAGGAGGTTCTTAAATCGATCTAGGCACTTCCAGAATGACTCTCTTCCTTGTTGGTAAAACTGGTTAATCTTGTTTCTAAACTTGGCTGTCTTATGATGAAAAAAAAAAATTCTTAAGAACATCTTTACAAAGCCTTCCCATGTTGTAATTGACTAGTTGGATAGGTTGTATAGCCATTTCTTTGCATTGTTCTTAAGCGCAAAATTAATCAGCCTAAGTTTTATAGCATCTTGTGATATTTGGTGTATTTTCATGGTTTCACAAACCTCCTCAAATTTTTTAATGAAAATATAGGCATCCTCAATTTTAATAAATTTAGGAAGCTTATTAATTATTCGAGGTTTAATTTTAAAATTATCAATTGTAATCTTGAAGAGTCATATACAGGATGGTTGGACAGAGCCCATAAGGTAACTTAGTTCTTTAAGAAATTTAGGTTCTTGGTTGGGTTCATCTATGATGGTATCGATAATTTCTTGACTTGAAATGGAGTTTGATTCAATTCTCACAAGTCGACCAGATTTTCTTTTCCAAATTATAATTTTGCAAAATTTTATTTTATTTATAGAATAGAGAAGAGGAAGGAGAGATAGATAAGAAAAGAGTTCTATAGATGGATCTTAAGGAGTCCTAATTCTAGAGATGAAAGAGAAAAGTGAAAAAAAATTAGTTAATATTTGGATGTTAATTGCAATCAAGTTAGATAAGTAAGGACTTTTTATAGATTAATCTAGATCTAGATAGCTCTTAACTTTCAAGAATGTCTTTGAGCACTCTAAGTTCAAAATTGACTAACTGACTTAATCAGGTAAGTGTAAGATGTGAGAGATTTTCTACTTGTTGCTTTTCTTAGTTACTAATGAAGTTAGCCAAATCAGATAATGGAACCAATTGAAAACTATCTTCTTAAACCACTTGCCTTAGACACCGAGCAATTACCTAATCCAAACTCGGTCCAATTCTAGGGCTTTCTTGTCTTATTGAGCTCAAAATTCCTAGGGCTAACATCTAATTAATTTTAAAATTAAGGCTTGGATTAATGTAGAATGATGGATGTGATTTTTTGGGCTAAGAAAGGATGATCAAATTCCTACCTTATTTGATTAATGGGTTAATGCTCTTAAGGTTAATTATGGAGATGAGATACAAAATGAGAGGATGTCCAATATAAGTAAGAATCTTTTAAAGTTTAATTAGTTTCTCTATTTTAGTTAAATATTTTATGATATTTTATTTTTTTGAATTTTATGTTATCTTCAAGCAAGAAAGAATAAGAGGTAAGTTTTAAATTAAGTTAATTAGGTGTGAAAAGATTTATAGAACCTAACTAAATAAGAGATAAATTATGCAAAGATTAAAAAGGCAACTAGATAACCTACAAATAAAGCAAGGACTCAAATCAACTTTAAGAGCAGTAAATTAAAAGGCAAAAATATATTCTTAGATCTAGAGAATCTATTAAAAAAGAAGTGAATAAGAGGTAGACCTAAAATAGGTAGAACATCAAATCTATATAAAAGATAAAATTATTTTACTTGAAAGAGATAGTAAAGCAATCTAAAGTAAAAAAAAAAATCTAAAAAGCAGTAAAATATATTTTCTTCTTTTTCTTTTTTTTTTAGATCTACAATAATAATAAGCAAATATTAGAATTAAGAAGGCAAGAGATCACAAAATAAAGTAATAAAGATTTTTTTTAAAAAAAATCAACCATACCAAGATTCCTGACGATGGTGCCAAAATTTGACACGCTCTTATCGTGAGAACGATCAAAGATAAAAGTTAACCAATTATTACTCTGTAGAATAGGATGAATCGGGTTGAATCCTCAGGGATCTAGGATAGTTGTTTAGAAAATTAAAAAAAGACTTGATTATTTTTAAGAATTAAAGAACTAATTTAGATTAATAATATCTAGAAGAAACTTAATAAATTCAATATAGAAGAGAAGCCTCAGGAGATTGAATCTTCTTGTAAAATAGATATCATATCCATTTCTTGCTACAGCACCCTACTTATGATTTTAGTTGGTATAGCTTATTCCTTTCTAAGCAAGGACCATATCCTCAGATTACGGTCAGTTTCTTAGAGCATAAGCTATCTAATTAAATCTCACAAATAAAAAAAGAGAATTTATTCTTCTTGATATATTCTATCTCTTATCTGAGCATGCACCGTATTCTCAAATTATGATGCATCTCTTAGAGTATAGATTATTCAAAATCTAAATTTTTATAAATAAAGCAAAAAAAAGTATATTTTTAATTTTTAAATAAATTAGAGGTTTTATTAATTCAAAAAAAGATATATATAAAATAGATCAATATCAAATCATCTGTTTACAAGATTCATCTTTCCTCCTGAGATGATGGAGCCTAGCCACGCATAGAAGGGATGTCGTCCGCTATCGCTAACTTGCTTCTAACCTACTGGAAGAAGAGAGGAAGAAGAAAGTTTTTATGAAGGAAGAAGAAGAAAGAAAGAAAATATGGAGACTTACGTGGAAGAGAAAGAAAGTATGAATCTAGGGCTAGATGGAGATGGATGGAGGGTAATACCTTTGGTTGAAGCCTTAGGAGCTTTTTATAGATGCTAGGAGGTAGAAGGATTTATTGGTTAAGCAATATGGGACTAATGATATGATAGGAATGGATGGATGAGATGAAGTATGCATGAAAAATCTTTGATTTGGTGTGGACTTCTAATTGGAGTGTGAAAAATATGGTAAGAAGGGAATAGCATGTGACTTATTTCTCTCTTTCGCATTTTCTTCTTTCTTATGATCCATGCTAAATCAGTTTAAGACGGCACATGTAGAGTCTTTGATGAATTATTTTCAATCCAAATCCTTAAAGTAACTATCTTTCGTCTTGGCCCTTGGATCTTCAATAAATTACTTTTTAGCCATTAATCGTGACTTAACCTCTTGAGTTGTTTGCTCTTAGCCCATTAGATATCTGATTTTTGCTTTGGATTTGAGCCAATTTGAGTCTGAATTAGCTTGTATGATCCCAATCTCCTAATTACCTACAAAAGAGATTAAGAAGCATCAAATTCAACTAATAAACATACAATGCAATAATATTTAGTGCTTCTTATGATAATATATCAAGTGCTTATCAAGAATCAAATAGCAATAAAGTGAATCATACATTTTGTTTCAGATTCTCATTCCATTTATGAACGAAATACTTTAGGAAATATGGCCATTCTGATTCTTTTTCCGATCTATTCAGATTCTGATTCCAATTTTGATCATAAATCAAATGTATCTTTAAGATGCATTGGATTCATGATCAAAATCAACATCTAAATGGATTGAAATAAGAATTGAAATAATTATATTTTTCATGTATATGTTCATTACAATTTTTGAAGAATTGGAGCATTTTCATTCTTCTAATCAAAATAGGAATGGAACTCTTCCTAACTAAACTGTTAGGATGGGAGTTAGCCATTCTCATCCCTATTCGAGAGTCAAAGTCCTCCAATTAAACATGCCCTGGGAGATGAGAAATACTGGTATGAATCTAAATAACCATACAAGTAATCTGGGAATGAATTTATTATTAGACACTATTACAGTGGTACCGTGGATACCTCGGATTAGCATGCTATCATGGACATCTCAAATCATATGAGCTATTCATCGACCCAAACACTAAGCTGAAGTATATAGATCTAAGCTATTTGCATCTAATCAGATGAGCGGCCCATTCGGCATGTGAGCTTCCTTCGTTATCTTAGCCTGTCAGTTTTCTAGCATGTGTAGTAACCGTCCATCCTAAATGGATAAGCTCAGAAGTAACCAACTCTCCTAATCTCAAAGAAGCAAATAAGGGCTAAAATATATCGCCCATAATAGCACATCTAACGGTCCAACAATCTTGAAACTGCATGTTCCCATGGTTATTCGACCATATTCTTTATAAATAGCCAAAGCCCTAAGCACACAAGTAAGTAACCCATGTCAGAGAATCATTGGTTGCTTCTGCTGTTCTCTGATTTCTGACTTGAGCGTCAGAGGATCCTTGCAGGAGCAAAAATCTCTGGCTTAGATTTTATTTTACAGGTCACTCTAGTACTTCTATTCAAAAGCTCAGTTGCTCACCTTCCGACCTCAGTCAGGATCCATAACAACAGATAGAAGAAGGGCAATCTTTTTTGCATCATGCCACCAAAGAGAATCATAACTAGGCAATAGGGGTGATCTGCTGCCTCTAGAACCTCTGCTAGTGTTGGAGGAAACCATGCACCGGCATCTTAATAATCGGACCCTCTGCCACCATCACAGCCTACCCAAGCTATTACTCAAGACTAGTTTGCTTCACTATTCGACCAGGTTCGGGCACTGACAGCGATGATCTGTGCCATTCAGCAGCTGGGGTAGGTACAACCCCCTCCCTCTCAAATTCCTCCTCGATCTCCTCAACAGAGTCTGGATCAAGGAAGGTTGACTAGATAGAGTTAGCTCCAGAGCCTTGATTGGAGAAGATGCTCGCCTACTCCTCCTTGATCTGGAAGAGATTCGACCCCGGGATGGTCACCAATCCCTTGGAAGGATGCACCTACGGTCCGTGATGGTAGAATGGACCACCAGCTTTAGGAGATAAATCACAAAATCAAAGCTTTGCAACCTCAAACCCTGGAGCATGTTGATACTTCTGATTTCCACGTTGATTCTCCTTTCATCATGGAGATCTTATGAGAACCCTTGCTGATAGGGTTCAAGATGCCACACCTGGAAGCCTATGATCAGTTGACGAACTCGACTGACCATTTGGGGAGTTTTAGAACTCTCATGTTGCTACAAGAGGTAGGGGGACAAGCGCCGGCAGAAGACCAACCCCTAAGGGAAGAAATCCATATGATAACTAAGGAGTCATCCAGGTCAATAGAGATTCCAAAAGCGAAGAGGCCGAGGCTTGAGGATGGTCCCAAGGATGCCATTATTTTCATCAAGCAGGACGTAAAGGGTGTGCAAGCCTCGCACAATGATGCGGTAGTTGTAATTACTACAAATATTGTAGACTCTAATGTACACAGTGTATTTATTGATAATATAAGCTCGATCGATATTTTGTATTTCTTTGTCTACTCCCAAATGGAATTTACTCTGAATCAGTTGAGTAGCTTTGATACTCTAATTCACGATTTCTCCAAAAACTTGGTGATTCTAGAGGGGATGATCAGACTGCCTATTACAGTAGGTACCTCACCTCAGCGAATGACGATCCAAGTCGACTTTCTAGTAGTAAAACTTTCTTCAGCCAATAATGCAGTTCTTGGCCATCCAAGTTTGTCGACTTTAAAAGCCGTAGTGTCAAACTATCATCTGATGATGAAATTTCCAACAAAGAATGGAGTAGGGCAAATTTGAGGTGACCAAGCTATGGCTTGATAATGTTTTGCTACCAAGCTTCGAGTAGAGGCCTAATCTGAACTTCCAATAGGGTTAGATGCTCAGGATGATTTGGCCGAGGAGTGCACCCAGCCATCTGAAGACTTTCTAGAGATCCCATTAAGGAAGAAGAATCCTCATTAGATGGTTAAAATTATCTCACATCTAGACAAGGTAATAAAAGATCGACTAACTGCTCTTTATAGAAAAATACAGACCTTTCTGCTTGATCAGTCGTGGACATGCTCGACATAGACTCGACCGTAATGTTCCATTATCTGAAAGTGGATTCGACCTATCATTCGACGAAGCAAAAGAAGTGAAGCTTTATCCCAAAGCACTAAAAGGCTATAGCTGAAGAAGTGAACAAGCTAGTCGAGGCTGGCTTCATCAAAGAAGCAATGTACTCGAACTAGCTGGCGAATATCTCATTGATTAAGAAGGCAAATGGAAAGTAGCGCATGTGCATCAACTTTATCAATTTAAATAAAGTCTATCCCAAAGATAATTACTTGTTGCCGTGGATCGACCAGCTAGTTGATACAACTTCAGAACATAAGCTTCTCACCTTCATGGATGCCTTCTCTAGTTATAATCAGATTTAGATAATGCCTGAAGATGAAAAGAAAACAATCTTTATTACTGACCGTGGGCCTTTTTGTTATTGAGTGATGCCCTTTGGCTTAAAAAATGTAAGGGCTACCTACTAATGATTGGTGAACAAGATCTTTGAAGATTAAATTGATCATAATATGAAAATATATGTAGATGATATGCTGGTCAAGAGCCGAGCTATTCCAGAATATATTGCTGACCTCCAAGAAACTTTCGACACCCTCCGTTGATTTAAGATGAAGCTGAATCAAGCAAAGTGTGCTTTCAAAGTTACCACTGGCAAATTTCTCAAATTTATGGTCTCGTAAAGGGGCATTAAGGAAAATCCTAAGAAAATTAAGACAGTCCTTGGGATGATGCCATCAAGATCTATCAAAGAAGTACAGCATCTCATTGGCAAGATCGCTTCACTCAATTGCTTTGTCTCTAGAATAGTCGATAAGTGTCTACCTTTCTTCCAGACCTTCAAGTAGCCAAAAGACTTCCAATGGACCACTAAGTGCTAGAAGGCATTTGAGGAGTTGAAATAATATCTCAACTCCACACCATTGCTCATGAAGTCTTAGCCTAGTGAAGAGCTATTGCTATATCTCACCATTTCTCCAGTGGTGATTAGCTTAAATATCCTAATATGAGAAGAAAGAATGATTCAGAAGCCTGTATATTATACAAGTAAAGTCCTTCATAATGCAGAAACTATATACTCTAAGCTGGAGAAGCTGATATTTGTACTGATCATTATAGTAAGAAAACTTCGGCCTTATTTTTAGACTCACATCATTATGTTGCTTACTGATCAACTGATTAAGGCCGTTCTCCATTGTCCGGATACCTCGAGATGGATTGCAAAGTGGGCTCTAGAGCTTTCAGAGTTGGATATGCAGTACCATCCAAGGCCTTCCATCAAAGCCTAAGTGTTGGCAGACTTCATCCTTTAATGTACCATCCTGGATAAGCAGAGCTCAAAAGGTGGGGAGAGTTCAAGAAGTGAAGAGGTAAGTGTGGGACTTGACCTTGAGGAGCTATGGATTCTGTATGTTGATGGCTCTTCAAATTTATCGGGGTCAAAGGCTGGCCTTATCTTAGCCTGTCCTGAAGGTGATGTGGTAGAGTATACTCTATATTTTGGATTTTTAACCACCAATAATGAAGAAAAGTATGAAGCCCTAATTACTTGCATAAAAGTTGTGAGAGAAGCAGGGGCTCGATACCTAAAGGTCTTCAGCAACTCTCAATTGATAGTTGGACAAATCAAGGGTGAATTCGAAGCTCGAGAGAAAAACATGAAGATGTACCTTCAAAAGATAAAGGATTTAACCTCATTCTTTTTGAGTTTTGATGTTCAACAGGTCTCCAAAGCAGAAAATGCTAGGGCTAATGCACTATCAAAACTAGTAGCCTCATTACCCACCGACTTGGAAAAGGGGACCTATTTTGAGGTATTAAAAACTTCGAGCCTCGAAGAACCCCTCATCATCCAACAGGTTGATGAGGAACCTAGTTGGATTGATTTACTGCCTGATCACAAGGAGGCTAGAAAGATAAGAAAGTAGGCTGCTCGCTATATTCTATATGATGACAAGTTGTACAAGCAATCATTCTCTTGACCTCTTCTGAAGTGTTTGCGCTTGTCTGAAGCTGATTATGCACTACAGGAGGTTCATAAAGAAATATGCAAAAGCCACTTAGGGGATAGATCCCTCTCTTATAAGATTCTTTAGTAGGGCTACTACTGGCCCACTATGCAACAAGATGCAGACAGCTTAGTCAGGAAGTGTTATCGATGCTCGAAAAATTTTAATGTTCAACATCAGTCGATAGCACTTTTAACTCCTATCAGCATCCCTTTGCCCTTTGCATAGTGGAGAATGGATATTCTTGGACCTTTTCCTCAGGTGTCAAGTCAACGCAAGTTTTTTTTTGATGGCCATTGATTATTTTACAAAGTGGATAGAAGTCAAGCTTCTAGCCCTTATAATCAAGGCAAGAGTGAAAAATTTTATTTGAAAATTCATTATCTACCAGTATGGTCTTCCCAAAGTGATGATCATAAACAATAATAGATAATTTACTAGTGCTCAATTTTGTGAATTCTATGAAGACCATGAAATCGAGCATTGTTTCACATCGGTAGGCCATCCATAGGCAAATGAAGAGGTAGAGGTGACCAATAGAACTCTCATATAGGGCTTAAAAGCCAAGTTAGATCAAATAAAGGGGTCATGGATAGATGAGCTTCACTATGTATTATAGGCTTACCAGACCACTCAGCAGATCTCGACTGGTGAGACTCCTTTCGATCTCACATTTGGGACTGAAGCGATCATTTTTATGGAGATTGAGCTTCCTTCTCTCAAAGTTTAGGAGTACAATGAAGACACCAACCCAGTATGGCTCCAAGCTAACCTCAACCTGATCGAAGAAAGTAGGAAGCATGCTGCTATAAGAATGGCTGACTACCACCAGAGGGTGGCTAGGTATTATAACGCCCGGCTCAAGGTAAAAAAATTCTGAGTTGACGATCTCGTATGGCAACGGACTAAGGTTTCATAGCCCACTGAGCAAGAAAAACTATCATCCAATTGGAAAGATCCCTATCAAGTGGATGAGGTAGTATGCCTTGGGACCTATCGACTAAGGCAACTCGATGGAACTCCAATCCTCAGGCCATGGAACTCAGCCAACCAGTGCATGTACTATCAATGATGGTGTAATATCATGTTGTAATATATGAATTTTTAGATTCATCATCTCGTGCTTGAACATAAAAATGGTATGGAAGGCCGAAGCTCCTATCCGACGAATTCTACTAAAGTTTCTTTGATCAGAATGACCTTACTAAGCTTTCTTTGTTCGGAACCAAAGTTTGTTTGATCAGAACTATCCTAACTAGAGTTTCTTTATTCGGAACCAAACTTTCTTTGATCGGAACTGCCCTTACTAACATTCTAAACCTTTGATCAGAACTATCCTTACTAAAGTTCCTTTGTTCAAAACTAAAGTTTCTTTGATTGGAATTGCCCTAACTAAGGTTCCTTTGTTTGGAACCAAAGTTCCTTTGATTGGAACTAATCTTACTAAGGTTTCTTTGATCAAAACCAAAGTTTCTTTGATCAAAATTGCTCTAACTAAGGTTTCTTTGTTTGGAACCAAAGTTTTTTTGATTGGAACTAACCTTACTATGGTTCCTTTATTCAGAACTAAAATTTCTTTGATTAGAACTATCCTTACTAAGGTTCCTTTGTTTGAAACCAAGGTTCCTTTGATCAGAACTATCCTAATTAAGGTTCCTTTGTTCAAAACCAAAGTTCCTTTGATCGGAGTTGATCTTACTAAGATTTCTTTGTTTGGAACCAAAGTTTCTTTGATCGAAACTACTCTTACTAAGATTCTTTGTTCAGAACCGAGATTTCTTTGATCGAAACTGCCTTAACTAAGATTCTTTTATTCGGAACCAAAATTTTTTTGATCAAAACTACCCTTATTGAGGTTCCCTTATTCGGAACCAAAGTTTTTTTGATTGAAATCGACCTTGCTGAGGTTTCTTTGTTTGGAATCAAAGTTTCTTGCTAAGGTTCCTTTGTTTGAAATTGTTGGTGCAGAATTTGGTTGTCGTCGATCCAGTTAGAGTGGAGGAGGACGAGGTCGCCGTCGAGGACTTGCAAAATAAAGTTCCGTTCGAAGCTGATGGGGGGTGGCTCCGATAGAACCCTCCGACGATCAAGTCAGCTCTTCTGGCCAACAGATATGGAGTGCTCTGGAATAAGTTCGATAGAGTTTAGAGAAGGAGAGGAGAGCTTAGAGCTTCTTGAAAGCATATCTGAAGAGTCTCTTTTTATAGGCGGAGCTTGTAATGGGTTGATGGTAATGGCCATACCGTTCGATCGTGGGCCGCTCGGGGTCGCATGGAGTTCGATACGGAGAGAAAGGCATCGTCAAGCGAATAGTGATAGCCATACTGATGGGTCGTGGGCTGCATGGGGTTAGTTACAGAGAGAGTGGTGTCGTCAGTAGTGGTGGCTATGTCGTTCGATCGCGTCGCTTATAGCAGATTGATGGCGATAGTTCATCTAGATTTAATAGTCGTGGCTTTGAGAAAGCAGGCATTGATTGGTGGACTTCGGTATGTATCAATTGCAAAGGAGTTCGGACTCCTAGAGGAGTTCGACCAAAGGAGTGCGGAGGGAGTTCGGCTCTCGTGGGAGTTTGACTGAAACTCGATCGCTGAGGAGTTCGATCGATCGAAGGAGTTCGGCTAAGACCCGACCGCTAGGAGTCCGAAGAAGCTCGATCATCGAGAAGTTTAATCGATTGAAGGAATTTGGCTAAGGCCTGACCGCTGAAAGTTCGAAAGGGCTTGGCCGCTGAGGAATTCAATTGGCTAAAGGAGTTCGGCTAAGATCTGACCACTGAAAGTTCGAAGAAGCTCGGCTGTTGAGGAGTTCAATCGACTGAAGGAGTTCGGCTAAGACCCATCCACTGAAGCTCTTCAATGGCTATCGATTATATTAGGCTGAGCATCGAACCAGACTTCGACAGGAGCGAGGTTTATCTTCAATAATAGTCTTCCCTACTTTCGAGTTCGAAACTTAAAAGAAGAGAGTGTAGAAAAGGTGACTGCCGAAGTTCTCTTCTGGACTCTGTGCTGGTTTAGATCAAAGCTCGGGGGAGATCTCATCTCTAGCCAAAGTTGATGTTGAAGTTGAAGCCCGAGGAAGATCTCATTTTCAACCGAGGTTGAAGTAGATCTCATCTCCTACAGTCAAGGTCGGAGGTTGAGCTCCTCGAAGGCGATATTATCTCGAGCAGTCGAGGCTGACTCGGAGAAGATCTTCTCTCCTGCAGTCGAGGTCGACTCGGAGGAGATCTCATCTCCTACAATTGAGGTTAATATGGGCACTCGAGAGAGATCTGATCTGCAGTCGAGATTAATACGGGTGCTCAGAGGAGGTCTGATCTCCTACAGTCGAGATTGATGCAGTCGCTCGAAAGAGATTTGATCTCTGATCGAGGTTGATGCGATCGCTCGAAAGAGATCTTATCTCTAGCCGAGATTATCTCCGATCTTAGCTCTGGTCGAGGATGTCTCGATCGCTCGAAAGAGATCTTATCTCTGGCCGAGGTTGGCCTGGACCCTCGAAGGAGATCTTATCTCCTATGGTCGAGGTTGTTAACCATAAGGTCGAAGGTTCATGCCCTTCCCCTCTAGCTGAGGTTGGCATAGACTTTGAGGCCCGGTCTCTGACTTTGCTCACGTTAGGATGAGGTTCTCCTCCTATTCCTAACGAGCTTTGAGGGTACATAAGGGCCGTTGTCAGAGCCTCTCCCCCCATCCCATTCTAAATGAATGAGGCCTTCGACTTTGCTCGCATTAGGACGAGGTTCTCCTCCTATTTCTAACAGACTGTGGAGGCACATAAGGACCGTTGTCAAGGCCTCTGCCCCCATCCCATCCTAAATGAACGAGGCCTTCGACTTGCTCGCATTAGGATGAGGTTCTCTTTCTATTTCTAACGGACTGTGGGGGCACATAAGGGCCGTTGTCTGGGCCTCTCCCCCGATCCCATCCTAAATGAACGGGGCCTTCGACTTTGCTCGCGTTAGGATGAGGTTCTCCTCCTATTCCTAACAGACTGTGGGGGCATATAAGGGCCGTTGTTTTGGGCCTCTCCCCCCATCCCATCTTAAATAAACGGGGCCTTCAACTTTGCTCGCGTTAGGACGAGGTTCTCCTCCTATTCCTAACGGGCTGTGGGAGAATATAAGGGCCATTGTCTGGGCCTCTCCTTCCATCCCATCCTAAATGAATGAGGCCTTTGACTTTGCTTGCATTAGGACGAGGTTCTCCTCTTATTTCTAAAGACTATGGGGGCACATAAGGACCATTGTCTGAGCCTCTCCCCCCATTTTGTTTTAAATGAATGAGGCTTTTGACTTTACTCATGTTAGGATGAGATTCTCCTCCTATTTCTAAGGGACTATGGAGCACGTAAGGGTCGTTATCAGGGATCTCTCTCCTCATCTCGTCTAAAATGAATGAGGCCTTTGATTTTACTCACGTTAGGATGAGGTTCTTCTTCTGTTCCTAACGGACTATGGGGGCAAATAAGGGCCGTTGTTAGGGCCTCTCCCTCCATCTCGTCTAAAATGAATGAGGCCTTCGACTTGCTCATGTTGGAATGAGGTTCTCCTCCTATTCCTAACATGGCCACTATTAACTGCTTCTTTCCTATCATCAGGTAGTTTTTGCACTGAGAAACAATAATGTTGAAATGGAGGAGTTTTATTGAAGAAAAATTATCAGCAATACGTTCTTAGATTCTCCGAGTCTCAAGGTTATGGGAGCGTTGTTCCTCCGACTTTGACGCTGGGATATGACAGCCCGCCGAAGCACCAAGCTCCTCCCAGATGTGGCGTCGATGATATGGGAGGCGATCGACCTTTTTATTGTTTCTCCCTCATTGGTGGTTCTAGCTGCGGTAGCACCATTGGTTTGCTTCAGACCGACATCTGTGGAACATTGAGGGGGGCGTAATTGTGAAACCTTCTAGGGGGGAGGACTTCTTCTCGTCCTTCTGTCGGAGCTTCTTTGATGATGAGATCGAGAAGGAGTTCGACCTCATTTGCGTTGGGGAGGTCGTGAGCGTGGCCAAACTTCATCTCACCATCTTGTGAAACCTGCGGGAGAACTTCATGCCTCTTTATCGGGGCTTCCTCAATGACGAGCTCGAGGGGGAGTTCGGCGGCCTCGCTTACGCCGAACTTCATTTTGCCTCTTATGAAATCTTTGTCGGAGCTTCCTTGATGATGAGCTCGAGGCAGAGTTCGGCGGTCTCACTTATGCCGAACTTCATTTCACCTCCTGTGAAACTTTGTCGAGGCTTCCTTGATGACAAGCTCGAGGGGGAGTTCGGCGGCCTCGCTTACGCCGAACTTCATTCCGTCTCTTATGAAACCTTTGTCGGGATTTTCTTGATGATGAGCTCGAGGGGGAGTTCGACCTCACTTGCGCTGGAGAGATCGTGAATGCGGTTGAACTTCATTCTGCCCTCCTGTGAAACATTTATCGGGGCTTCCTTGATAATGAGCTTGAGGAGTTCGGCCTCGTTTGCACTGGGGAGGTCGTGAGCGTGGCCGAACTTCATCTCGCCCTCCTGTGAAACCTACTAGGGGAGAACCTCTGCTCTCTATTTCTCCTTCCTAAGGGTGATTGATATGCTAGGCCAAATGCTCTTTCTTAAGGTCAGTTTCTGACATCCTGATGGTGGGTTTGCCGATAAAGTTACCGTCGGAGGCTACCATACGGCCTACATCACCTCGGCAAGGCCACAAATCTGCTAGAAAGTAGGTTGAACTGCTCTGCATCTACCGTAGGTTCAGGTGGAGCCTGGGTTGTCGGAGCTGAAATGAAAGTAGATGGACCTGGCACGGAGGCCACCGATCGTTGAGTCGAAGCTTTTCTTGGAGGCATTCTTTCTTTGGAAAAGAACTCTAAAGAGGAAGACGAGAGATCTCTGAAGAGAAAAGAGAGAAATCATCGCTGAGCACTCCTTTAAGAATAAGGAGCCTCAAGAATACCTCAAGAATAGAGGCAGCCCTCCTTTTAGCGTCAAATCTATTAGTGCAGAATCTAGTTGTCATCGAATCTAGCTGGAGCGGAGGAGGACGAGGTCATCGTCGGAGACCTGCAAAATAAAGTTTCGTTCGAAGCTGGTGGGGGTGGCTCCGACAGAACCCTCCGACGATCAAGTCAGCTCTTCTGACCAACAGATATGGAGTGCTCTAGAATGAGTTTGACAGAGTTTAGAGAAGGATAGGAGAGCTTAGAGCTTCTCGAAAGCATATCTGAAGGGTCTCTTTTTATAGGTAGAGCTTGTAGTAGGTTGATGGTGATGGCCATACCGTCCGATCGTAGGCCACATGGAGTTTGGTATGGAGAGGAAGGCATCGTCAGGCGGATAGTGACAGCCATACTGACGAGTCGTGGGCCGCATGGGGCTGATTATGGAGAGAATGGTGTCATCAGTAGTGGTGGCCATGTCGTTCGATTGCATCGCCTGTGGCAGACTGATAGCGACAGTTCATCCAGATTTAATAGTCATGGCTCTAAGAAAGTAGACATTAATTGGTGGACTTCAGTATGTATCAATTTCAGAGGAGTTCGAACTCTTAGAAGAGTTCGATCGAAGGAGTGTGGAGGAAGTTTGGCTCTCACGAAAGTTTGACTGAAGCTCAACCGCTGAGGTGTTTGGTCGGCTGAAGGAGTTCGGCTAAGGTCCAACCGCTGAAAGTCCGAAGGGGCTCGACCGCTGAGGAGTTCGACTGATTGAAGGAGTTTGGCTAAGAACCGACTACTGGGAGTCTGAAGGAGCTCGATCGTTGAGAAATTTGGTCAACTGAAGAAGTTCGACTAAGATCCGACTGTTGGGAGTCCGAAGGAGCTTAGCCATTGAGGAGTTCAATCGGTTGAAGGAGTTCGGCTAAGATCCATCTGCTAAAGCTCTTCTGTGGCTATCGGTTGTATTAGACTGAGCATCGAACTGAACTTCGGTAGGATCGGGATTTATCCCCAATAGGAATTATTGACGCAGAAACTGGTCGTCGTCGGAATCCACTGAAGTGGAGGTCGATGAGGTCGCCGTCGGAGACCTGCAAAATAAAGTCCCGTCCGGAGCCGATGGGGGTGGCTTCGGCAGAATCCTCCGACGATCAAGTCAGCTTCGACCAACAGGAATGGAGTGCTCGAGAATGATTTCTGCAGAGCTTAGAGATGGAGAAGAGAGCTTAGAGATCAGAGAGATTCGAGTTAGCATATCTGGAGGATCCTTTTTATAGTGGAGCTTGATGGTGATAGTTGTAGCTGCATGCTGATGGGCCGCTCGAGGTTTGACGGAATCAATCTTATGGGAAGGTGTCATCTACGAGGGTGACAGCCATCGCCGTCTGACAGCGGGTTGCTGTCGCTTGTGGCAGACTGATGGTGATGGTTGCAGCTGACTTGATGTTGAGCCGCTCGGAGCCGAATGAAGGGTTGGAGGGCTTCAACGTGTGCCCATTTCAGAGGAGTTTGGACTCCTGAAGAGGAAGCTCGGAAGGAGTTTAGCTCCCGTAGGCATCTGGCTGGAGGTGCGCGGCTAAGGCTCGATCGCTGGAAAGTTCGGTAGGAGCTCGGTCAGTGGGAAGTCCGACCCCTGAAGAAATTTGGCCGAAGAGGAAGCTTTGGAGGGAGTTTCGCTCTCGCAGGCGCCTGGCTAGAATGATGCGGAGTGAGTTTGCCTCTTGCAGGAGTTTGCCTGAAGCTCGACGGTTGAGTTCGACTAAAGCCCGGCTGCTGGGAGTCCAAGGAGCTCGACTGTTAAGTAGTTCGACTAGCTGAGAGGGTTCGATCCGGATGCTGGGAGTTCGAAGGAGCTCGACTGCTGAGGAGTTCAAAGGAGCTCGATCGACTGAAGGGATGGCCACTTGAGGAGTTCGGTCGAGGGACGATCGCCAAGGAGTTCGACCGCTGAGGAATTCCGTTAAAGCTCGGCTGCTGAGGAGTTCGGCCGGTTGAAAGGGTTTGGCTCAAGACCCATCCCCTGAAGCTCTTCCGTGGCCACTGGTTGCATTAGGCTAAGCATCGAACTAGACTTCGGCAGGAGTGGAGTTTATCCCCAATAGTAGCCCCCCCACTTTCGAGTTTGAAACTCGAAAGAAGGGAGTGCAGAAAAGGCGACTGTCGAAGTCTTCTTCTAGGCTCCGTGCTGGTTCAAGTCGAAGCTCGAGGGAGATCTCATCTCCAACTAAAGTAGATGTCGAAGTTGAGGCTCGGGAGAGATCTCATCTCCAACCGAGATTAAGGTAGGCTTCGTCCGCTGCGATCGAGGTCGGAGGTTGAGCTCCTCAGGGGCGATATTGTATCCAGCAGTCGAGGTTAACACGGGCGCTCGGAAGAGATCTGATCTCAGGACGAGGTTGTCTCCGATCTTATCTCTAGCTGGGATTGTCTCGACCGCTTGGAAGAGATCTTATCTCTGGCTGAGATTGAAGTTAAAGCTCTGCAGCCGAGGTTGACACGGTCACCCGGGAGAGATCTTATCTCCTATGGCCGAGGTTGATGCAGGCTCTCGGGGGAGATCTTATCTCCTACAGCCGAGCTTGGCCTGGACGCTTGGAGGAGATCTTATCTCCTGTCGAGGTCAGCTTGGTCAATCGAGAGAGATCTTATCTCTGATCGAGGTTGTCAACGGTCGCTCGGAAGAGATCTTATCCCTAGCCAAGATTGACACGGTCGCTCAAGAGAGATCTTATCTCTAGCCGAGGTTGTTGCTTACGTTAGGATGAGGTTCTCCTCCTATTCCTAACGGACTATGGGGGCACATAAGGGCCGCTGTCAGGGCCTCTTCCCCCATCTCGTCCTTAGTGAATGAGGCCTTTGCTCGGGAGAGATCTTATCTCTAGTCGAGGTTGTCGACGGTCGCTCGGGAGAGATCTTATCTCTAGCCGAGGTTGGTTGCTCGTGTTAGGACGAGGTTCTCCTCCTGTTCCTAACCGAGGTTGCGGTCGCTCGGGAGAGATCTTATCTCTAGCCGAGGTTGTCAACGGTCGCTCGGGAGAGATCTTCATCTCTAGCCGAGGTCTGATCGCTCGGAAGAGATCTTATCTCTAGCCGAGGTTGACTCACGGTCGCTCGGGAGAGATCTTATCTCTAGCCGAGGTTGACTCGTCGCTCGGGAGAGATCTTATCTCTAGCCGAGGTTGTTGCTCGTGTTAGGACGAGGTTCTCCTATTTCCTAATGGGTTGGGGGCATATAAGGACGCTGTCAGGGCCTCTTCTCCATTTCATCCTTTGTGGATGAGGTCTTCGCTCGGGAGAGATCTTATCTCTAGCCGAGGTTGTTGCTCGTGTTAGGACGAGGTTCTCCTCCTGTTCCTAACAGACTTGGGGGCACATAAGGACCGCTGCCAGGGCCTCTCCCCCTATTTCGTCCTTTATGGATGAGGCCTTTGCTCGAAAGAGATCTTATCTCTAGTCGAGGTTGTCTTCGATCGCTCGAGAGAGATCTTATCTCTAGCCGAGGTTGTCGACGGTCGCTCGAAAGAGATCTTATCTTTAGCCGAGATTGTTGCTCGCATCAGGACGAGGTTCTCCTCCTATCCCTAACGGGCTATGGGGGCACATAAGGGCCGCTGTCAGGGCCTTTCCCTCCATCTCATCCTTCATGAATGAGGCCTTCGCTTGGAAGAGATCTTATCTCTGACCGAGGTTATCATCGATCCCTTGAGAGAGATCTTATCTCTGGTCGAGGTTGAAGGTCTTTGACCTACTCATGTTAGGACGAGGTTCTCCTCCTGTTTCTAATACGGCAACTATCGACCGCTTCTTCCCTGTCATCACATTTTTGCACCCAGAAATAATATTATTGAAAGGGAAGAATTTTGTTGAAAGAAAGTTACTGGCAACACATTTTCGAGTTTCTTGTGTTTCAGGGTCGTGGTAACATTATTCCTCCGCATCTCTTCATTCGGACGACCTTTTCTAATTCACGCTGGCCTCCTCAATTTGGAGCATGCTTCTTCCGATGCTGGGAGGTGTCGAATCACCGACATACCAAGTTCCTCCCTGAGGTGATGCTGATGACGCCATAAGGCAGCCGACCTTATCGTTTCTGATTATGACAGCGCCCTTAGCCGATCTTCTTCTGTCGAAGAAATTTACCCAGCCACTCCTTCCTGACGAGCTCCTCAATTTTATCTCGAAGCTGGATGCATTTCTCAGTGTCGTGGTCGTGGTCGCGATGGTGGAGGCAGTACTTGCTTCGATCGTGCTTGTTCGGGGGAGACCGTAACCCTTCTAGTCTTGGCAGCTGGTTCTTAACTTCGGTGAGAATCTGACTTTGAGGAGCATTAAGGGGAGTGTAGTCGTGGAACCTTCCAGGAGGAGGGCTTCTTTGCGCCCCTCTATCGGGGCTTCCTCGGTGGCGAGCTCGAGGAGTTCGGGCCCGCCTGCTCTCAGAGGAAGTCCGTAAGCGCGGTCGAACTTCGCTCGGCTCTCCATGGTCCGCCAGCCGCTCTCTCAAGGCTTCTTCGTCCTTCAACTTGAAGGCTTCCTTCGCACGGGCATATCTCTCGGCCCGAGACAGCAGATTGGCGAAGTCCCAAGGATACTTTTTTTCCAAGGAGAATAGCAATTTATTTTTCTAAAGGCCACCCTTGAGCGTGGCCATCACAACAGATTGGTCCAAGTCCCGGACCTCCAATATCGTGGTGTTAAACTGGGTGTCATAAGCCCGGATAGATTCTTTCTGCTTCTACTTGACATTCATCAGGAAATCCGAACCTCGACGAACGTCGGCTGCTGATGAAGTGAGCCACGAATTAACTGCTCATCTGGTCAAAAGAAAAGATCGTACTCGGCTTCAATGCGAGTACCAATTTCTAGCTACTCCCTTTAAGGTAGATGAGAAAGCTCGTCACAATATGGCATCTGAAGCACCGTGGAGCAGTATCATGGCATGAAAGGCCTCCAGATGATCAATCAGATTAGAAGTTCCATCGTAGCTTTTCAGTTGAGGGAGCTCGAAGTTCGGCGGAATGGATTCTTGCATGATTCGGAGGAAGAAAGGAGGTTCGGCGTGGAAGTCAGCATGATGAGCCAAGACGACGTGGCCGAGCTCTTCAATCCGTCAGTCCATCTCCCGCAGTCTGTGATCAAGGGCGTCATCCTGGTCACAGATCTTGGGGGACTTTCGACTACAAGTGGGAAAGATCTCCTCCAAAGGAGAACCATGATCCGAACATGGATCCCTGACTCTCTGTTTCTCTTTTCAAGGGGCGGCGGAAATATCGGCCTGAGTACCCTTTCCTGGGGCCGATTCCCAACATCTAAATGGCGGATTTTCTGGTAAAGTCGCCATCGAGGCTGCTACATGGCCCACATTGCATCCGTGAGGCCACAGACCTATCGGACGAGCAGGTTGAACTGCTCCACATTCACCATGGGTATGGGTGGAACCTGAGTTCTCGGGACTGAAGCAGGGGCAGACGGATCTGGATGGGATTGGGATGTGGAGGCCGCCGATCGTCGAGTCGAAGCTCTCTTGAGAGGCATTTTCTCTTTGGAAGAGAACTCTAGTGAGAAAGAAGAGAGGTCTCCGGAGAGAGAGAAATCATCGTCGAGCACTCCTTTAAGAATAAGGGAACCTCGAAGGTTCAGGCCCTTCTTCTAGCGCCAATCTATTGACATAGAAATTGATCATCGCCGAAATCCGCTGGAGTGGAGGCCGATGAGGTCGCCGCTGGGGACCTGCAAAATAAAGTTTCGTCCGGAGTCGGTGGAGGGTGGCTCCAGTAGGACCCTCCGACGATCAAGTCAGCTCTGGCCAACAGGAATGGAGTGCTCGAAAATGATTTTAGTAGAGCTTAGAGATGGAGAAGAGAGCATAAAGATCAGAGAGATTCGAGTTAGCATATCTGGAGGATCCTTTTTATAGCGGAGCTTGATGGTGACAGCTGTAGCCGTGTGCTGGCGGGCCGCTCGAGGTTTGACGGAATCAATCTCATGGAAAGGTGTCGTCTGCGAGGGTGACAGCCATCGCTGCCTGACAGCGGATTGCTATCGGTTGCGGCGGACTGATGGTGATGGCTGTAGCTGTCTTGATGTTGAGCCGCTCGGGGTTGAATGAAGGGTTAGAGGGCTTCGACGTGTGCCCATTTCGGAGGAGTTCGGACTCCTGAAGAGGAAGCTCGGAAGGAGTTCGGCTCCCGCAGGCATCTGGCTGGAGGTGCGCGGCTAAGGCTCGATCGCTGAAAAGTTCGGTAGGAGCTCGGTCGGTGAGAAGTCCGACCCTTGAAGAAATCCGATCGAAGAGGAAGCTTTGGAGGGAGTTCCGCTTCCATAGGCGCCTGGCTGGAACGACGCGGAGAGAGTTTGGCTCTTGCGGGAGTCTGACTAAAGCTCGATGGTTGAGTTCGGCTAAAGCCCGACTGCTGGAAGTCCAAGAAGCTCGGCCGCTAAGTAGTTCGGCCGACTGAGGGGGTTCGATCCGGACGCTAGGAGTCCGAAGGAGCTCGACCACTGAGGAGTCCGAAGGAGCTCGATCGACTGAAGAGACGGCCGCTTGAGGAGTTCGACCAAGGGACGACCGCCAAGGAGTTCGGCCACTGAGGAATTCCGTTAAAGCTTGACCGCTGAGGAGTTCGACCGGCTGAAGGGGTTTGGCTCAAGACCCATCCCCTGAAGCTCTTCCGTGGCCACTGGTTGTATTAGGCTGAGTATCGAACTAGACTTCGGCAGTAGCGGGGTTTATCCCTAATAGAAATCAAGATTTCTTTGATTGGAATTGATCTTATTAAGGTTTCTTTGTTTAGAACCAAAGTTTTTTTTATCAGAACTAACCTTACTAAAGTTCTTTTGATTGAAACTGGCCTTACTAAGATTTTTTTATTCAGAACCAAAGTTTTTTTGCTCGAAACTGATCTTACTAAGGTTTCTTTGATTGAAACTACCCTCACCGAGGTTCCTTTATTCGAAACCAAAGTTTCTTTAATTAGAACTGACCTTACTAAGGTTTCTTTATTCGGAACCAAAGTTTCTTTGATTGGGATTGCCCTTGCCAAGGTTTCTTTATTCAGAACTAAAGTTTCTTTGATCGAAATTATTTTTATTAAAGTTCTTTTCCTCGAAATAGTTCTACTTAATTTCCTAAGATCGGAATTAAGTTCGTAACGAAGCTTAGAATCCCTTAAAGTCAAAATGGATTCATTTGAATTCCTAAGGTTAGAATTAAGTTAAATATCCATTTGGTTGAATTAAATATCCTTTTATTGACCACATGATTGATTTTAATGATCGCCAAATTTTAAGTATTTAAGTATTTAACCATATATTTTAAGAGTGGATGTAGGTCTTTCCAAATGTTCAAATTGAAGAAATTAATTCAATAAAAGATCCACACAAAAATCATCAAGTCAAGAGTTTCAAAAAAGTAATTTTTGAGTTTTAGACTTGGTGAGACCCTAAAGCCAAAGATATCGACCCCTGTCCTAAAATAAAGCAAAGAAGTGAAGATCTCAAAGTTCAGGATGGTCGGGTGTCAATTCCAGAAGCAAAAATATCGATCCCTACTCTAAAATGAAGCAAAACATGAAGATTTCAAAGTTTAGGATGGTCAGGTGTCGATTCTAGAAGCAAAAGTGTCGACCCCAGTCCTTTGGCATGTGCTAGCATGTAGAAGGAATGACCTTCAGATCGATTCTAGTGCTAGAGGACGACCTCAGGATCAACCTCTGTTGCATAGAATAGAAGATAGAGAGTAAAAATTTTTTGGATCCCAAGAAGTGACGACCCTAGAGAAAAAGTATCAGCACCTGAGAAAAAAATATCGATCTCAAGAGAAAAAGTATCGATCCTAAGCACAGGACAGAGCATAATGGCCAAGTTTTCTATACTTCTCCAATGGACCATTCTCCATTCTAACGGCTAGTCCAAGCCTCCCAACGATCAAAACTCACTCAAAAGCAACTTCCAAGTATAAAAAAATAAAAAAATATTTAAAAAAAGAGATTAAGGATTTAGAAAAAGAAAATCATTCAAGTAGAGTGAGCCTCATTAAATATCCAATAATAAGAAAAAAAAGAGAGTTTTGAGCTTTAAATTTAGAGAACTTTCAAGGAATAGCTTCCACAACTTCTTAAGCTAACTCTCAAGCTTCAAGAAGAATGTTCAAGCTTCATACGGGCCATTCATTCAATCTCTTCTTCACAGATTAAAAAGAGTTTTCTTTTTATTTTTATTTTATGCTAAAATTTTTATACTTTATATTTTTATTTTTTTATAATTTTTTTGAAAAAAAAATTTGAGGTGTAGGCTAGTCCAAGTCAATAATTGGATGGTATAAATATTATGGTTAGTGCTCCTTATTTAAAACTAACTGGTTGATAGTAAATCCAGAAAAACTATTAGTGTAGGATTGTGGTTGGTGAGCCGGCAAAATCAACTAGATTTGTTTGTGATCTTGAATCAAAATAAACGTACTATAATCTAGAGATTATAGTAAAACTCTCAAGAAAAGCTTGGAGAGTGGATGTAGAAGCGAGTTGCTCTGAACCATTATAAAATTTTTATGTATTTATGTCGTATTTTTTTCTCTATTACTTATCATATCTTGCATGCTTTAAATTAATAATCTTTTGTTGATTTGATTTAATTCTTGCTTATGTTCATTTACTTCTGATTCCATTGCACATACTATTTAATTATATTAAATTGAATTAAGTTAAGTAAGGCTCTTACTTATTTAAAGCAAAATTTGACTAAAAATTTTATAAACCCAATTCACCCCCTCCCTCTTGGGTTGCTTTCTTTGGGCAATAAGTGGTATCAGAGCGGGTACTCTGTTATTAATTATTGATCTAACTATCAAGGGCAAAAGATCAAATGGCAATCCTAAGTTATGTTTCTTTTATTGAGGGCGAATCCACTTCTAGACCACTATTATTTGATGACACTAACTATATCTTTTGAAAAATTAAAATAAAAATTTTTATACAAGTTCTAGATTATGATTTATGGAAAATCATAACTAGAGGACCTCACACACCCATAAAAATAGTAAATGGTATAACTCTTTCCAAGCTGAAAAAGAATTGAGATCAATTTGATAAGAAGATGGCTTAATTAAATGCAAAAACCATCAACGCACTTTATTGTTCCTTAGATGTACATAAGTTTAATAGAATATCATCTTGCACATCGGCTAAAAAAATTTGGAATATATTAAAAATAGCTCATGAAGGAACAAGTCAAGTCAAAGAATCTAAAATTAACTTGCTTGTTCGTAAATATGAAATATTCAAAATAAAAAAATATGTATCTATTTTCAATATGTTCACTAAATTTACTAAAATTATAAATACTTTAAATAACCTAGATAAAACTTATTCTAACAATGATCTTATTTGTAAGGTGCTTAGATCTTTGCCTAAAAAATGGAAAGCTAAGACGACGGCAATACAAAAAGCAAAGGATCTCATCAACCTATCCCTAGAAGAGCTTAAGGGTTCTCTTATGACCCATGAGATGTATATGGCTCAAAAGAAAGAAAAAGAGGAGCCAAAAAAAATGAAGTCCATCACCTTCAAGTCTACCTCCAATTTTCTAGAAAGTGATGAGTTGGAGAAAGATGAAGAAGAAGATGATGAGGACATGATGCTTCTTTCAAGAAGATTCAAGAAGTTCCTCATGAAGAAAGATATGAAGAAGAAGGAGAAAGAAGAGAAAAAAACTATCACCAATAATCAAATGCATCCTAAAAAGATGAAGAAAGTGTCTTACTAGAAATTTGGAAAAGTGGTAACATGTCAAGCTTAGATGAGGAAGAGAAAAATGAGAATCTTTGCCTTATGATCTTGGAGGATGAGATAAATTCTGAAAACACATCTAATTTTACTTTTGATGAACTACTTGATGCCTTCAATGAGCTAATGCATGAATTTATGATGTTAAGATAGAAAAGTAGGAAGTCTAAAAAAGATAATTCTAATTTAATAAAAGAAAAAAAAATTAGCTAAAGAAAAAAGATTTGTTTAAATCTGAAAGTTCTTTAGTTAAAGAAAATATTGAGCTTAAAAAAATAATATTTTAAAACCATTCCTAAAAAAAATAAAAATCTTTTAAATGAAAGAAAAGAGTGCTTGGAAGAAAATAAGAAATTAAGAAGAGAAGTTGAGATTTTGAAATCCATAGCTGAAAAGTTTATAATTAGCTTTTAAAATCTCTATCAATGAGGCTATTTTCAGTAAAGTAAAATTAGTTTTAGTATGTCAAAAAAATAGCAAAATGCTAAAAATATTTTCACTAAAGCTTCAACTAAAGATCATTCTATTAAATATTTTAAATGTAATCAAACTGGTTATAAGATCTCGAAATGCAATTTTAAAAGAATTGGCCAAATCTTGATTAAACAAATTTGGGTTCCAAAAGAAATCTTGAACACTAACTCCTATGGATCCAAGATGACTTGGGTATCAAAAGTTATGAAGTGATTTTGCAGGTATGCTAAGGATCTAATAAGCTTGAAAGAAAAAAAAATTTTTGCTTGGATGCCTTGGAAGTAATAGATGATGGATGGTGATTGTTGATATAATCTAAATTTTTCTCTCATCATACCATCAATGATTATTAAAATCTTTTTGATTGATTAAATTCATTGAATAATATGCATACATATGAAATTCCTTGCTTGAAATATTTTTTATATATAATTGATTGATTTTGATGCTTGTAATGAATTTATATCATGATGTGAATGTTTTGTTTTTAAAGATCAATATGCTCTCCTCTATATATCATGCTATGGTTGAAATGGTTTTAATTTAAAATTTAACATGATATTTTAAGACTCCCCATATCAATTCTATATTTGATGAATTTAAACTAAAAGATGCTTAATTGATTTAAATATTTTAATTATTAAATTTATAAGAGAAACTAAGTTTGACATTTTTCTCATAAGATGCTAAATTATCAAATTTACTCAAAAATTTTTGTATGAAATAAATATTTAAAGATAAAGCATCTTTTTATAAAATTTAAATACTTGATATTACATTGCATTTTAGATTTCTAAGGATCCAAGACTTTCCTAATTGAAGCTAAACAAATAGAGCTTATATCTAGATTTTTCCTCCTCAAATTTTCCTAAATCAATTGATCATCATGCATCTTTTGGTTAAATCATTGAATCTCAAATTCAGTTTGAATATCATTTTTGACCTTCTAAATTGATTGAATATCCTTTTGATCATAATTTGATTAAATTCTCCTGATTTGGATCACCTCTGAACTATTCTGTATCAAGGTGTCGATCCTAAATCCCATAGGTGTCGACACTTCAGCTGAAAAATTATTTTGAAACTATTCTAAAAAGGTGTCGACATCTTTTATTAAGAAGTGTCGACCCCTTCCAAATAGTAGACACTTTTTGAGTAAGGTATCGACCCCTTTTTCGGGATAAGACTTTTAAATCCAAAATCGTCCCTTCTATGTTTTCTATTTTCGTTTATTCCTTCGAGCTGGGACCTCTCCGAACTCCCTTCACCACCCAATCCAAACCTCCAAACCCTTCTCCATCCCTTTCCATCGATGTTTTGGAGCATGATGCCTCGTGTGAAGTAGGTTGCTTGATGGAAAAGAAGACCCCATATAGGTTCTCCGAGCCTTAGCTTGTCTTCTTCTTTGTCTTCGGTTCGTGAACGATGCTCCAAGCATCGTGCTAAACAGAGAACCTCTCCACCCTCCCCAGTAGCTCCGTCTTCGCCACCAGCAGCATCATCTCCACCTTCAGTAGCTTCCTCATCATTGTGGGCAACTCCTTCTCGGTCAGCCATTGTCTCCCAAGTTGTTTCTACCGGTAGAAAGGTAGATTTTGATTTTCTAGAGAAGAATGGATTTGATTTTGGGAAGAAAAAAAATCTAGGGTGAGAGTTCTTCTATTCTTTAAATGTGCTCACCTATCCCAATCTAGTTAGATAATTTTATCTGAACTTGAAAAGTGGAAATGAGATTATTGAATTTGAGGTGAAAGGAGTGCTTATTATTTTTGATTATGAGAAATTAGAGAGAATTCTGAAGATAAGAGCTGAAAGAAGCCGAATAGATGAAAAGAGATTAGAAAGGCTCAAATATATTTTGAAAAGACAAGATATTAGCGATTTAGAGGAGGTAAGTGCCAACCGATTGTCTACTAATATACGTCTCCTATATTATATTACCAGCAGGATTTTCTTCTCCAAAATTGATCGATTTGATTTTGTGGCTGCGAGAGACATATCATTTATGTATCATATTATCGAAGAGATTTTCTTAAACTTCCTGGCACTTATGATCAGATTTATGGAGGATATCGTAGGAAAATCTAGGACTTCTCTACCCTATGAGATGGCTTTGATCTTGATTTTTCAGGAGCATGGGATAAATCTTGATGGAGAGACCTGTAAAGCTTTGATGCATACAGACACCTACAACGAACACTCCTTGCACCGTATGGAATTTGAGAGATAGGATGTTCGTTGAATACGTTGAGGAGCTTAGATTCAGGTTGATGATCCAGTTGAGACTCCACCTACAATACCAGTGCCAAATATTCAGATGGAGGAGCCAACAATACTAGCAGCACTAGTAAAGTAGACTTATGAGACCACAAAGGCACCGGTTGATCATCTAGAGAGCTCAGACATATCACATTTTAGATTGGATGAGGATTTGCTAGTTGAGAGGTTCTCCTCGAGGATCATTTCTATTATCAGCTTAGAGATTCAGCGACTCACCTCAGAGGCCATCTTATTGCTCAGAACGGAGGCTACTCGACTAGTTCAAAAGATTTCTATGGCGAGGATAGATGCTTCAAGCTAGCCTTCTATAGATGTTGGACTATCTTATTCTCCTCAGCCTAATCCTAGTCATAGAGCCTGACCTTATCACTTAGGATGCTAGGACTTTTCTCATGTTATCTTAGAGCCTCCTAGCAATCCTTTATTTTGTCAAGCTTAGGAGTCTTGCATTTTGAACTTTCTATTAATGATCTTGGTTGTAAATAGTTTATATAAATATCATTTAAAGTAAATAAAAAAGTACTTTCTTTTGAAAAATATAGTGTCAAAATGTCTTAATTGATATTGATTTGTTTGATGTCTTGTTATCTTTTTATATCTTTGAATTTGGCTTTTACTACAAAAGTAAGGGAGAGCAAAATTCTAAAGAATTATAACTTAAATGAATATAAATATTTAAGTTTGATAATTTGAATTTTAAAAGTGTTTGTTGTTGAAATAAAGAGGAGAAGAGCAGTCGAAAAGTAAAAATACTTAACACAAAAAGAATAAATTTTAATTCTTGATTTTTTAAAAAGAATAAATTTTAAGACTTGAATGAACAATATTATTTATTCTAAAATAAATCTTTCATTACTTTTTTCATCATATTATTTTTTTCTTCTTGAATGAATGATTTGGTTGGTTTATTGATGTGTAAATTAATTAATAACTAGTCTCACTCAATTAATGCTTAACACTCTTAAAATTTTGCTTAGTTTTGAAAATGGATATGTTTGTAAAATAAAGGAGGAGAAAATATTAAAGCAAAAATGATAAATTAATTGAAATGCATTTAAATTTCAAAATCTAAATTTAAAATTTCATAAATTTGAATTTAATGTTAAATTCATGTTAAATATGCTTAATTTGAAAGAAAAAGGAGGAGAAATACTTCATATATTTTATCTTGATTTGATTAGAAAAATTCTAAATGACTTATGCTGGGAAAATGAACATTCATATATCTTGCTTTTCATTGTACATTAAATCTTTTGACTTATCTTGCATAAATTGACCGACTAATTATCCTTAATAATAAATTGAAGCTTAATTAAATTTGAAACACACTCTAAATCTGAATTTTTTGTTTGTGTGGCAAATCATCTTGAAAAATTTAAATTGATTTGTGCTAAGCAAAATTCAATTTATCTTGTTCCTTGATTCTGATATATTTATTTCTCTTGATCTACTTATATTATCAAACTTCTTTGAATACTAATAGGAGTCAATTTGAACTTCAAATATTTTTCATGTTACAAACAAGCTGAATTTGATACACTTTCAAGCTTAAAATTTATTTAAAGATTTGAAAATGATTTTGAGTTCTATCATATGGGAGACTTTCAAAATTGAAACTTGATTTATAGGATTTTTTTTATTAGATATGATATATATCTTTTTTAAATTAAATTATTGGATTTTTTTAAGAAAAAAAATGAATAAATATTATGTTACACTTATTTTTAATTAAAAAGATCTAATTTTTGAACTTAAATCAAAGATCTATATTAGTGGTATCAAATAGAATTTTGGCTTCGGACATACTTTACTTGGTATTAATTATGCTAAAATATCTTAAGAAAATTCTATCCCTCAAATATATTGATAAAATCTGAATTTAGATGTTTTCGAAAGAGGAAGAGTGATATCAATATGAATTTGATATTAAACATGTTTACTTTTCATATTAAATATCCCATAAAATTCAAATTTGATATCTTCTTAAACTTAAATTAAATTTTTTAAAATTTGATATATTTATCTAAATCTCGTTTGATTTTAATAATATTTCTTATTTTTTTCATAAGATTTTTTTTGATGTTGTCAAAAAGATGGAGAAGAATTATTAAGTATATGCTATGCTTGAGCTTATACATTTCATAGTGCTTATTGAAAATTTTTAAATTCTATGAATCTAAATTTAAGTTAAATGGAAGTCTTCATAAAGTGTGCATTTATATTTATATATATTATCACTTCATAATTTATACTAGCCAATTTATTGAAATACATTAAATTTTATTTCTATGCATATACTTAAAGTTTTGTCATCATGAAAAAAGAGAAAATTATTGACCCCATAATTGATTTTGATGATCGCCAAATTTTGAGTGTTTAAATATTTAACTATGTATTTCAAAAGTGGATGTAGGTCTTTTCAGATATTCAAATTGAAGAAATTAATTCAAGAAAAGATTCACACAAAAATCAACTCAAGAGTTTCAAAAAAAAATATTTTTGAGTTTCACTTGGTGATGTCGACTCCAAAGCTAAAGATGTCGACTCCAAAGCTAAAGTTGTCGACCCCTGCCTTGAAACAAAGCAAAGAAATGAAGATCTCAAAGTTCGGGATGGTCAGGTGTTGACCCCAGGAGTAAAAGTATTGACCCCTATCCTAAAACAAAGCAAAAGGTGAAGATCTCAAAGTTCAGGATGGCCAGGTGTCGACCTTGGTCCTTTGACATGCACTAGCACGCAGAAAGGACGACCTCCAGGTCGACCACTGTGCTAGAGGATGATCCTGAGGTCGATCCCTATTGCACAAAACAAAAGATAGAGAGCAAAAATTTTTTGGATCCCAGGAAGTGTTGATCCTAAAGCAAAAAAAATCGACACCTGAGAAAAAGTGTCGACCCCAAGAAAAAAATATCGACCCCAAGCATGGGATAGAGCATAATGGCTAGTTTTCTACACTTTTCCAATGGATCATTCTCCACTCCAACAGCTAGTCCAAGTCTCTCAATGGCCAAAACTCACTCAAAAGCAACTTCAAAGTATAAAAAGAGTAAGAAAAATATTTGAAAAAAGAGATTAAGTATTTAGAAAGAGAAAATCATTCAAGTAGAGTGAGCCTCATTTAATATCCAATAATAAGAGAAGAGAGAGAGAGTTTTAAGCTTCAAATTTAGAGGACTTTCAAGGAATAGCTTCTACAACTTCTCAAGCTATCTTTCAAGCTTCAAGAAGAGTGTTCAAGCTTGACACAAGCCATTCATTCAACCTTTTCTTCGCACATCAAAAAAAGTTTTCTTTTTATTTTTATTTTGTGCTAAAATTTTCATACTTTATATTTTTATTTCTTCACAAGTTTCTTTTGGAAAAGAAACTTGGGATGTAGGCTAGTCCAAATCGGTAATTGGATAGTATAAAGATTATAGTTGGTGCTCCTTGTTTAAAACCAACTGAATTGATAGTGAATCCGAAAAATCTATCAGTGTAGGATTGTGGTTGGTGAGCCCGATAAAACCAACTGAGTTTATTGGTGATCTCGAGTCAAAACAAATACACTATAATCTAGAAATTATAGTAGAATTCTCAAGAAAAGCTTAGAGAGTAGACGTAGGAGCGAGTTGCTCCGAACTACTATAAAATTTTTATATTTTTATATTGTATTTCTTTCTCTATTGCTTATCATATCTTGCATACTTTAAATTGATAATCTCTTACTGATTTGGTTTAATTCTTGCTAATGTTCATTTACTTTTAATTTCGTTGCATATACTATTTAATTATATTAAATTGAATTAAGTTACGTAAGGCTCTTACTTGTTTAAAGTAAAATTTGACCAAAAATTTTATAAACCCAATTCACCCTCCCCCCCTCTTGGGATGCTTCCTTTGGGCAACACCTTTGGATTGGAATTAGTTCTTGCTGAATAAAAATATGCAAGCATAATCCAATGAAAATAATGGAAGTGCAGATAATATGAGTTTCATTCATTCAGTTTTTTAAATCTCTTACAATGATCTTGATAGGTCTAGGTACAAAAAAAAAAGGAAAAATAAAAAGCCCAAGAGGTAACATCTAACATAGAAACATTTGTTATGGGTACATCAATTGCACTCCCAGACTTCGTCCAAAAAATCCAAATCTAACTTTGGATATCGGGCGGCAATCCTATCTCAGACCAACTACTTCCCCTTGATGTAAGCGTCAGCGGCAAACTCGACTTTCTCATCACGATATTTCTCTGATGCTCGGAAGTCCTCAATGATCTTTGAAGCGGCAGCCTTGATCCGTGCCTCAGCACCGCTCTCCACCTCTGCTATCTTCTTTTTGCTACCTCGATCGTAGCTTTATTCTTCTTCAATAGAGCCTCAAGCTTCTTTATTCTTGCTGCTTGTGCTTCTTGGATGCCTAACGGTCGAGAGTTTTCCTCTATAGCTCCTCTTAGGACTGTTTCAGCATATTTAGCTCTCATTGTAGTAGCAATAGCCTTGCCCATCAGGCTAACATCATCAACCTTAAATGTCGGTGATACGTGTGAAAACGGAGGGTGTGCATCCTCAGATCCGAGGTTCGACTTCAGAGATACTTCTTTCGCCTAATTCTCTGACTCATGAGTAGGGGGATAGTGTTACGGTGATACAACGAATACCTTAGATCAATATGCTATCATAGACACCTCAGATCATCTAAGCTATCTATATAATTGTCGACCTAAATGCTGAGCTGAAGTACATAGATCTAAGCTATTTGCATCCAATCTGATGAGCAGCCCATTCGACATGTGAGCTTCCTCCATTATCTTGGTTAGTCGATTTTCTAGCACATGTAGTAACTATCCATTTTAAGTAGATAAGTTCAAAAATAACTAACTTTTCTAATCTCTCAAAAATAAATAAGGACTAGAATATGTCATCCATAATAATATGTCTAACAACCCAATAATCTTGGAGTTGCATGTTCCTATGATTGTTCGACTATATTTTTTATAAATTGCTAAAGCCCCGAGGATTCAAATAAGTAATGCATCTTAGAAAATTATTGGTTGCCGTTCTCTAATTCCTGGTTTGAACATTGAAGAATTTTTGCTGGTATGAAAATCCCTGATCTAAATTTTATTTTACAGATTTTATTCAAAAGCCCAATCGTTCATCTTCCGATCTCAATGAAGACCAGCAGACCAATAATTTTCTTAAATCTGTCCACTATAAAATTTTATTGCGGGAAAATATTTCTAATTACCATAACGGCCTGTTTCAAATCGAAGAGGCCAAATTTTTCTTATTTTTCTCCTTCTGTTCCTCTTCCATAATTCTTCGTTATCTTCCTTCTCTTTCCATTTTTCTTCTTTATCCTCCCACTTTTTATCCTTGATCTTCTTTCTGTCAAGAAATTCAAGCTTATCGAAGAGATCATTTTCCTAAGCCATTTCAATTTCTTCACCCATGGCACAGCCAATCAAAATAGCTCCTCCAATTTTATTTCATCAGTATTATGAGTGCTCTTTTTTCTTTCTTTAATAAAATGAGAAGCTACAGCGAGAAGACAATAAATCATAAGCGACCGACCAGGACATTCGTCCTCCAAAGTTCACCCTCTGTAAAAGCGTGCAAAGCGTCTTCTTCCTCCACGCCCCCCGCCCCCACGCAACCCCTTCCTTACTACACCTCTCGCTCTCCATGGCCGCGGAGGACGAGGAGGCGCCGGCGCCGGAAGTCCCGGAGGCGGAGGCCCTCCGTCTGAAATCCCTGGCGGAGGAGAAACTCCGGTCGTCGTCCCTAAAATCCGCCCTCAAGTACGCGAAGCGCGCCGCCCGTCTCCGCCCCGACCTCGACGGCGTATCCCAGATGGTCACCGCCCTCAAGATCCTCCGCGCTGCCCCCTCCGACCACTACAAGGTCCTCCGCCTGCCCCCCTTCTCCCTCCCCTCCTCCATCCGCCGCCAGTACAAGACCCTCGCCCTGGCCCTTCACCCCGACAAGTCCTCCTCCTCCGCTCCTTCCGCCGCCGCCGCCGCCGCCGCCGACGCCTTCAAGCGCGTAGCGGACTCCTTCCACTTCCTCTCCGACCGCGGCCGGAAGCGCGACTTCGACCTCTCCCTCCGCCTCGCCAAGGAGAAGGAGGCTACCGCCGCAGCGGAGGGGCCGGTGGAGACGTTCTGGACCGCCTGCACCACCTGCCGCCTTCTCCACGAGTTCGACCGCCGGTACGTCGGGTATCGCCTCGTCTGCCCTGGCTGCCGCAAGAGCTTCCTCGCCGTCGAGGTCCCCCCCTCTGCTGACGACGATGGCGGCAAGCCCGAGAACAGCGGTAGCGGTGGCGCGATGGTTAGGGTTACTCGGTCCAGGTCCAATACTAGGCCTAGGATTCCCCGGTTCCCACCCCTGGCGGGGGATGACAAGAGGAAAGCTGAGGTTTCTAGGGTCTCTACTTCCCCCGCGTCCAAGAAACTCTCGCAGAGGCCGGAGAAGACGCTGGCCGAGATGCAGAAGGAGCTTGCAAAGGGGAAGGTGAAGGAGAAGAAGAAAGAAAAGGAGAAGGAGAAGGAGAGTAAAGAGAAGAACGCTATTGTGCCTAGGAAGCATAAAGATGACGACTTGAGCTTGATGGCAGTGGAGGACTCCGATTTCTATGATTTTGACAAGGATAGGACTGAGAAGAGCTTCAGGAAAGGGCAGATTTGGGCCATCTATGATGATGATGATGGGATGCCTCGGCATTATGGTCTGATAGAAGAGGTGTTCTCTTCAAATCCATTCAGAGTTAAGATGAGTTGGTTGGACATGCAGAACCATGGGGATGAGTCCCTAGTGCTGTGGGAGAAGTCAGGATTCCACATTTCCTGCGGGCGGTTCAAGTTCGGGAGGAAAGTTGACATTGATTCGGTGAACTTCTTCTCCCATTTAGTTGAGTGTGAGAGGGCGGCGAGGGATGTTTATAGGATTTACCCTAAGAAAGGTTCGGTTTGGGCGCTGTATGATGAGGGGACTTTGGGGGGCAAAGAGGGGAGGTACTATGATATAGTCGTGTTCCTCACAAGCTATAGTGAGATGCATGGTTTGAGCATGGCTTATCTTGAGAAGGTCGAAGGATATAGGACCATATTTAAGAGGCGGGCAATTGGTTCTCATGCTGTCAAGTGGCTTGAGAAAGATGATGTTAGGCTGTTCTCGCATCAAATTCCCGCTAGGAAGCTCTCCCAGACAGAGGGACCGAATCTGCCAAGAGAGTGTTGGGAGCTTGATCCTGCCTCGCTTCCTCCGGAGCTGCTTGCCATTTGTTGGGATAGATAATATGCCACTCTTGTGCTGTCATTACTGTGATAGGATATGGTATTTTAGAAGCCAAATTCCCTATGTGCTGATGATATTGTTTTGCCACCCCAGCTGTTCTTTCTAGTAGGTGATTAGAAGAACTCAGATTGTCTATGAGCCGGATTCCTTCTGGTGCTTGTCTGCTTAAACTTTAAATTATCGTGCTTTCATCCAATTTTACGTGTTAACTACCTATACGATGTTCACAAAATGTTGTTCCTATTCCTCATTGAAATTAGTGCGAAGCACAACCTTAATGACCTTATTGCAATTTCAATGCTATGAGTGTTCTTTTTAACACTTTGTACATGGTTTGAGATCTTCCTAGGATTTTCTATTTTTACTGTTATTTTTGGTTTTTAACCTTAACATGAGGCATAAAGCTATATGAAGTAAGAATAAGACATCAACAACTCAAAATGCTTTTCATATTGCTTCATTTTGCAATAGCAGGAAACAGATCACATGTGAATGACTCTTCTTTTTTTTTTTTTATGTCATTGATGAAGGGGATTTTTAGATCTTATGTTGACCAGTGTATATAGAAACAGTATAGCAAAATGTTAAATCACCAAAAAGATGCCTTTAATAAAGTCAATTCACATATAACATGAATTCATATAAATATATATTTGCCTATGCAGGTTTACCGCATTTCATAAATTGGCTCCTCATTTATCACAGCCAGATACCAATTATATGCATGTTTGTTGGTACTTAAAATCTTAATTAGTTGTTGCCCTCTGATACCTTTTTACCCATCTTAGACCTCATGTACTTATGCATTTGATATGACATGAGAATTGCTGAATATATTGCACAATGAACATTTTTCTGGGATAGCACAGGGGTTTGTTTTATTCTAATAGCATCACTGACAAAGGTGCTGAATACTAGGTGGAGCACTTCTTATCTGTGCAGGTAGCCTGGGGCCTCATTTACAGTTCACACACGATGTACTGCTTCCCCTCAAGTGTCCATTAAGCTAGCTGGACAAGTGGATATATGAGTTGTTTAGCATATAGGTTGATGAGGGCTTTGTTGCTGCTTGAGGTGAGATGCTTCATGTTTTTGTAAAACATAGAATGGTGAACCAGATTTTTTGAAATACAGAATACACACACTCAAAATGAAACTAAGCTACTCATGGTAAAAATGCTTATTTTAGTTTCTGGAGTAATTTGACAAAAACATAGTACAATTGCTGAATCAATGCATTACTAGGAGCAACATGTAATAAGATTGTTCACCCTCACTTGTGCGAGGGTTCCATATCACGAGGTTCAAAAGTGTTTTCATACTACAGAAAAACATGCTTATGGTTTTCCGGGGTTGACTTTGAAAATTGAGCATGACTATTTATGAAAAATTGATAGCACTTTTTAGATTAAGTATATAATAATACGTTGAAGTAAGTTGTATATTCAACATGCTTTGATTAATTTCAAATTATTAAGTTCTAGATGATAAATTCTATGGTAGTATCATGGTTAACGAGATAACTGAGGCTGTCTTAACAGAGCATCAGAGAGCTCCATAAGTTCTTCATATTTTGTTAAGCACTGCTCTTTAGGCAATTTCGATTAGTCATATCTTCTATCCCAGTCTTGGTGGCAAGGACACCGATCTTTAAACTTTGTCACGTAAATTTTCAATTTCAGTATAAGCTCAGAGTTGACAAATTTATGTATATATGTTAAATAGTAAGGCGGTGTTCATCCACAATATTCTGTCTTATGCAGTTACAAATGCTTTCCAGTATGCATGTTTGTTTAGATTTCTTTTGTGGGTTATTAAATTTGCAACTGCATTCTCATATTAATCTTGAAGTGACTTCTGTTTGCATTTGGTGCATCAAGACAACAAAACACTGATGCTTATAAACGGGAAGCAAAAATCATTTATGCGGTCAATCTGAACTTTCCAAAGCTGTTGGTTGTTAACTTTTTTCTTGAGCAATGAATTATCAAGCAATTAGGAATTCATAGAAAATCTCTTTATTTGCTAGATCATCTGGGAGACTCTCTGAAGTGTAGAAGATAGATTCTACTAATGATGCACTCATATAGTGAATCCATCTTTTCTGTAATCACTGAAATATGTTGTGTTCTCACCCTGTGCCATTCTTGTGCAATGAGAGTAAGTAAGCCCTTATAATGCTAGAAAAACCACATGCTCAGCAGTTATATCATGCATGCTCCAGGTGGTGATTCCATTTGGCTTCTTATTATATGATATTTTAAAGGTGATGATCAGTGAGAATAAGGGCATTTGACAAATATTGTGTACACAATATGCTTATGGCAAGTGTTATGGGGATCTGTGAGAGCATGTAGGCAAGTGAGTTACTACTTACTTTCTCCCATTCTGGAGCCAATGGTGGTACTCCTGTCATGTTGATTAATTAAAAACTTCTGTTACTAAGAATATATTGTGTACATAATATGCTTATGGCAACTGTTATGGGGATCTGCGAGAGCATGTAGGCAAGTGAGCTACTATCTTTCTCCTATTCTAGAGCCAATAGTGGCACTCCTGTCATTTTGATTTATTAAAAACTTCTGCTACTAAGAATGACTATCTTCAGGGTTGATCTGTTTGAAATGTCTTAATGGTATATGGAAACCACTGTTCTTGCTAACAGCAGGCTGACTCTAATTTTGTTGCCCTTATTCAAATACCATGATCTTTTGGGTGAACACATATTTTGATGCATGCCATTGATTTTCTGGGAGGCTGTTTAGGTTGTTATTTACAATCGGTTTTCAATTATGAATTTGTTTGTTCTGGACATATTCTAGATGATTGCTTTCATTTTCTAAAATCATCCTGCAGTTATGCTGCTAAGCATTTTGGAACATCATAGTATCTTTCTTCCCCTGCGTTAGGTATATGGCCCCTCAACTTTTCAGGGCTATTACATTATACGAATTACTGTTTGGAACTATAAATATTGTTACATTCTAGTGTAAAGAACAGAAGTTGTATCTGTCATGTTCTGTGTAGCCTATTGAATTTGCGAGTATTTGCTTTGAAATATATTCATGTATCTAGCTGAAATTTTTATTTAACTATGGAAAGATGACAAAGATAACATAAACTTACTAAAATAATTATAAGCAAAACTATGCATCAAAATCACTGGTTTACTAAATTAACAAGACAGATCCCAAAATTGTTTGTATACTGGATATCCCTGGAAGATTGTATCAGAGCCTTAGAAGTATCTTTGCACAAACAACAAGCTACTCTCAAATTTCTTAATTAATAAATTCTTTTAAATTTATAAGATGCGTCGATAGAGGATGCAGCTCTTCAAGACTATTTAGTTCATAATGGGCAGACGTTGGACTAGATTATTTCATGAGGTGAATAAATGATGCGAAGATTGAAAGCCATGAGAATTGCTAGGTGAACATACTAGGCGAACTCTCTAACCCTCTCTTTCACTCCTCTTCTCTTCTAACTCTTGTTCTTTCTTTCCCTCTTCTCCTCTTCCTGCTGCCATTCTCTTTATTATTTTTTTTATTCTCTGTTTCCTATTCTCTGTGTATCTCCTTCCTACTTGTGGCCAACCCCATGCTAGATCAATCATCAATGCTCCTTTTTCTGACCAAGATGATTGCAAGTTAGAACTGCAACTGCCACAGAGGATTGCCATTGATTAGATACTCCAACAAATGTCTGTTGTCTCTCTCAACTTTCGTTTCTTCTGTCTTTATTTCTTCCTTTCTTTTTTTTTTTCTTTTTTTTTTTAGCTTTGCCTTATATTTTCACCAATTAGATTAATGCAAATGAATAGCTTAGGGGCTAAGGGGAGATTCTTAACCCTCTGTTTGGTATGGATGGATTTGATGGGTAGGGGAGGAAGGATGGATTAGGGAGAGAATGGATGGATCTTCCATCCATCCTTTTATATATTGGGTGAAATATGGAAGGATGGATGGGAAGGATCCCTCCTCTGTTTGATATAAAATAAATGAAGGAAAGGATGGAGGATATTTATGTAATTTTTTCACTAAAATATGATTTGATTAAAAATATTATTATTATCAATTTACAATACTTATTTATATTAAAGAAGTAAGCAACATATAAACTTATAATCTTTATAATTTGTAATTATATAAAATTATATAAATATTTAATCTTAGTTTAATTAAATAAATAATTTATAAATTAATTAATAATTAATTAATATTAATTATATAATTAAATAATTAATTTATAATTTAATTTGAATTGTTAATTAATTTTTTACAAATAGTTAATTAAAAATAGTAAATATAAATAAAAAAGAGAAGATAATTCTAATTATTTAATTGTAATGATGTAAATTTTGTACTAAAATTAAAATAATTAGTAATAAAATTTAATAGTATAGATAAAATAAAAATATATATAAATAATATGAATGGAAAACTAAAGAAGTATTATAGTTCTGTTAGAAAAATTAATGAGGGATAATTTTGCCAATGCAGAAATCCACTCATCACATGCTCCATCCATCCTTCCTATTGGGAGGATGCAAATTTGTGGGCCAGGATGGATGGACAATCCCTCTTTTCATCTATTGGGAGGATGCAAATTGGTAGGCTAGGATGGATATCATTCATCCTCCCTAAAACTTTTTGAATCAAACTGGAGGCCATCTATCTTTCCAACCCTATCCATCCTTCCTCCCATGACCCCAATCAAACATAGGATAGGGTTTCATGGAATCCACCATGAGGAGAGATGTTATTGATGGTCTAGAGAAATTACATTTTTAAATTCATGGGTATGGCTTCCCAACTTACAAAGCCATCAAAACAACTTTTAGGTCAACTATATGTGAGAAATATTGGCATTCTTCTCAAAACAATAAAAAATGAGAAATATTGGTGAACATGATGATCTATTAGGGGACTCTGAGGTCCCTTCTTTCTATTTGATTTTCTAATCATCCTTCTGAGTCTCCCTTCTCGTGCCCAATCCATTTGTACCTGGAGCTCCATCTCACGCTGAGCTTCCACTGGCACCTGAAGCTCCAGCTTGCGCTAAGCTTCCTGTCTAGAGGTAGTGTCCTTTATATTTCTTCTCCTTCATAACAATCCTATTGTCATGCATAACTTTCAGGATTCCATCATCAGCTCTCCATCTATAACTACTTTAATCTAGTCTGCTCAGTGAAATCATATTCCTCTTGAAACTGGATATATATCGGATCTCATCCAATTTTCTCACTGCTCTATCATGTTTTTGCAAGCTGACTATCTCAATGGCTTTGTTTGCACAGCTTGATCCTTCCAGCAAATGAATAGTGCCTTCACTGTTCTCTAGGAAATCAAACAGCTCCTTTCTACAACAAAGATGATGCAAACATGCCAAATCTAAAATTCACTACTAGAAAAAAGTAGATATCTTATCTGAGACCATAAGTACATCATCAATCTCATCAGTATTGCTACCTTGGATCACCATCACAGTAGCCTTCGTTTGATCTCTAAGTTGTGGATAATTTTTGACTCGATGCTCCAACTCATCACACCGATAGCATCTGATTTTATGGAGTCCTTCGACTTAAACTTGGACTGTCCATCTTGCGATCCTTTGCCGCTTAGTCCTCTGCCACTACTTCCTCCGGTCATCGTCAAAGCCGCGTTGCCACTTAAACTGAAGGCTTGGTTCTTTCATTTAAGAACCTCGTTCTGGAGAAGAGCAGAATTGATCTTATCCATCTTGATGTTGCTCTTTTCTACAAGAAGAGCAGTCATTAAAGACTCAAAAGAAGGAAGCGATGAAAACAAGACTAATGTCCTAGTCTTCTCTTCAACCTTTTCACTAACGCTGAGAAAATCGATGTGGATCTTCTGAAAATTGCTGTGATGATCTTGCATGCTTTGCCCCTCGCTCATTCGCAGTTGGTAAAAATGTTTCTAGAGGAGGAAGAGCATTGGTAAGTGACTTTGCTATGTACATCTCCTCAAGCTTCGATCATATTATCATCGAGGAAGACTCGCTAAGTACATGGATTACCACATCATCCGTCAAGTGCAAACGGATCGTGCTTACCGTCTGCATCTAGAGCCGCCTCTAATCCCTATCCTTCATGATAGTTGGCTTCTCCTCGCATAATAGAATATCAATCAATTCTTATTGAATGAGCACATTCTTTATCCTCACTTGCCATAGGAAGAAATTGCTCTTAGCATCAAATTGGTTGATCTCTATCTTGATTGAGCTTGTCTTTTCTATCTTGTTTAATTTCGATTAACATCGCTGTAATTTGAAAAATCTAGAGCCCTGATACCACTTATTGGGAGGATCCCTTACAAGTGCAGAATACGGATTCCCATCCAAGATTGCAACACTGATGACGATGTTAATATCGCAACAGAAAGGAAGAAGAGAGATGCACAAAAGACACAATCAAATATGTGGATCAGTCCAATGTTTACCTTTATGGGGCATGCAAACTTTACTATGAGAAAAAAGAAAAAAATACCAGAGGAGATCAGACCCTTTCAACTCTCATACATCAATCTATCTCTTAACAAGAAGCACAATCTCTCACAAAGCTCTCAAAAAAAAAAACAAGGACCCTCTGCTGCTCCTCAAGGCTCCACAGCCGCTACACCATGCTGCCCTCACTCCATAGGCCGTCAGGCATCTTTTAAAAGCCTAAAATCAAGTCCCACGCGATCTAGGTCTCCTGTTAGGACTCAAAACATCTCCTTAGCCGTTGGATCAAACCTGCATGCTCTCTCGGCCATCCGATCGTGCTCTTTGCATCAATGCTCGCGCTGTGCACCTCGTGGAGCTGCTGTAAACTGCCAAAGGGTCCACGCCTCATGCATGGATAGTGTGAAATCCACCTGGCGCACGGTGGACCGTGTGTGGATCGCTAAGGGGTCCACGTCTTGCTCGTGGACCATGTGGTTGCCTGGGCGTGCGGTGGATGGCATAGTCGCGCATCTTGCGCTGCGCCCGCACGTCCTAGGCCGTGCCCGCATGCCTACGGGCCGTATGTGCTTGCAGGCCATGTGCTCCTGCAGGCCATGCTCTCCGACGGGCTGTGGGCTTCTCCATCGCTGCTATGGACTTTGCTGTGGGCTTCTCCGTCACGGGCTTCTCCTTTGCAGCTTAGGGGTTGAATTCGAGATACTAAAACCCAACAACAAGGACACAGGATTGCAGACTAAAAATAAGATCCAAACAGAAAGCATCCTATATCTGCCTTTTGGACATGGGATCCCAAGGACAATCCGATCAACCCACATTGTAAGAGAAAGGGTCCATCTAGCCCAAAGAACAACAAGAAGCTAACTGCCCAAGAGTGAGTTTGAATAAGAGGATATTAGAAGGGTTCTCGCCCACGAGGTAAGGTAGCCAGTATCTGTGGTTTCAATAAAGACTAATGGACTGAAGTCAGAGTGGTGCAGCCAGGCGTCCATTATTAAATCCAGTCACTCATGTTGTTGGAAAGCTTGCAGGAAATAGGGAGAAAGATACGAAGTGAGGGGGCTTGGGTCAATGACTGGAAGTTGGGAAGAAGAAGGGAGGCACCCCAGTCTGTCTGATTTTTTTTTTTGAGATTTCTTTGTTTGTTGCCCTCTGCAGTCCCCATACAACTAAGACAAATTTATGGATTCCTGAAAATTTTGGTGGAGAGTTAATCACAATCAGTAAAATTCCACCATGATAATGGTAAATGGTAAATACATTGAAATTCATTTACATGTCTTTGGTTGTATTTCAGTGCAAATTGTATTGAGTCATTCAAATTGAGGATTCACTTTGCTAGTCATTGTTTGTAATGTTTAACTGTTTTTTTTAAAGTTCAATACAAATATAGTGAGTGATTATAATATGGATATTGAAAAAGAAAGCAATAGTCTGGAAGATGTCAACTGCAAGCAACAAAGCTTCATAATATGGACTTTTCTGGGTTAACTCTGATCATGATGGTACGTTTGATTGAGGTGATTCATACTTTAAGTTGTTTTTTTCCTCAGAAAAGCTTTATGTTGTTTTGCAATATCAGTATCTTTCATTTTCTTGGTATATTAGTTTACTTTATTTAATCATTTTGAATTCTGCTTCCTTTTGTTATTTCCTTTGTAGAAATGGACTGGTTCAATGCTGGAACTATTTATCATTTTACTGGTAGAATAATTTTATCATTGCATTGCCTATCTAATTAAGTTGGCTTAGCATTGGTGGGGGTAGATAATTAGTCATTTGTGTGTTGTTACGATTGTGATGGGATATGACATTTTGGAAGCCAAATTCCTTGTCATCTACGACAATGAGGTTTTGTTTCACCACCCCAGCTGTTTTCTTGTTGGTGATTAGCAGATTCTTGTGCCATATACATGGTACTTGTCTGGTTGAAGTTTAATCATCCTGCTTCCATCTATTTTACATGTTAATTAGCTATACAGCATTGAAATGTTGTTCCTGTTATTCATTGTAATTAATAAGAAACACAGCTTGAATGACTTTTTGTTTTTTAACTTCTAGCAGTTTCTATAGATCTGCCTTGGTATTCTTTTTTACTTCTATTTCTATTTTCTAATCTTGACATGAAGCAGAAAGCTTTATAAAGTAAGAATGAGACATTAGCAAGTCAACATGCTTTAATATTGGCTCATTTTGGAATAGCAGGAAATAAATCAAATGTGCATAGCTCTTTTTTTTTTTTTTGGGTTGTTGATGAAGCCTTTTTTTAAGTTCTTAACCAATTTATGTAGATGCAGACCAGGACAATGAAATTTTTAGTCACTAAAGGGATGCTGTCATTAAATTCAGTTCTCATATAACATTAATTCATATAGAAATATGTATTTTCCTATAAAGTTGTTAGTAGTGGCTCCCGATGTATCATAACCAGATAATAATACCCTGCACGTTTCATGATATTTGAAATCATAATTAGTTGTTGCCCTCTGACATGTTTTTACCCATGAGTTCTTAAATGTCATTTTCTTATGTTTATGGTTGTATTAGTCTGAAACTCGAAATGACAATTGTTGGATATCCAATATGACAGTTCATCTGGGAAAGTAGCAGAGGGTTTTGTTTAATCCTTATAGGATTGCTGATCAAGGTGCTATATACTAGGTGGCGCATTAATCATCAGTATAGGCAACCAAGGGCCAAGCTTGCAGCTCGGAGATTGATGATGAGTTGATTCTTGTTATCAACCGTGCATCTGGCTAGCAGAGCAAGTTGACATCTGAATGTGACAAGACATGGAGGGTTGGGCTCTGTTGCTTCTTGAGGTGTGCTGCCTCATGTTTTTGTAAAACAAAGGATGATGCTTCAAATTTATGAGACACATAGGATGCACACTGGAAATGAAAATGATCTAATGATTGTATAGAAGATGCTGATTTTAATGTCCGGAGGAATACTGTTACTGAGTCAGTGCATTACTAGGAGCAACACTTGATTAGGTCATTGACCATTACTTGTGGTAGGGTTCCACATTATGAGGTTGCAAGGTGTGTTCATCCTGCAGTAAAACATGTTCACAGTTTTCCAAGGTTTCTTTTAGAAATTGAGAATGACTGCACGATTTTTTTTATAACACATGGAGAGCAGTTTTTAGAGTATGGATATAATAATACATTGAAGTAAATTATATATTCAGCGTTCTTTGCATTATTTTTGAGTTTGTAACTTCTAGAAGATACACACACACACACTACAGTAATATCATAGTTAATGAGATTATTGAAATTGTCTAAATAGAGCATTAGAGAACTCAATAAGTGCTTTGTATTTTATTAAGGCTAATATACTGCCTTTTAAGAAAATCTGATTAGTCACATCTTCTTTTTCGACATGGTGACAAGGTACACCGATCAATAAGCCTCACCCCTTGGTTTTCAATTTCATTATATGCTCAAAGTTGCCAAATTTATATTTCTGTATTACATTAATGCGGGGCAGTGATGATCCATATTAATCTCTAACTTATTTGGTTACCCATGCTTTCCAGTTTGCATGCCTTTTTTTAGATTTATTTTGTGGGTTATTAACCTTGCAACTTCATTCCCTTTGAAGAACTTGTGTTTGCATTATATGTGGCAAGCACAAAAATTTACTCTGTTTATCAATGGACCAGGAAAACAGAAGTCATAAACCTGGTGAATCCAAGCTTCGTGAAGCTGTTGATTGTAACTCATCATCAATCAATTTGGAATTCATACTAATCTTTTTTTTTTAAAAAAAAAAAAAAAAAAAAAATTGCAAGATCGTCTGTCGGATGCTCTGCATTGTAGGACATGATAACAATGATATTGATGCATGGTGGATCCATCTTTTCCTTGTATCACCAAAATATGGTGTATGCTCTCACCCTATGCTGTTCCTAGTCATGCAATGCAACAACAGCCTCCAATTCTTAATTATGGATTGACGACATTCTCAGCAGTTGTTACCGTACGTGCTTCAAAGCAATGATTCCAGTTGGCATCATCGTTAGCAGCAGCAGTTGTCACCGAACTTTTTAAGGTGATGATCGGTGGGGAACCAGGAAATTTGCTTGTTCACCTTACAGAGATAATATTGTGCGCGCGATATGCTTATGACAGCTGTTCTTGGAGATCTGAGAGAGGTGGGCGGGTGAGCTACTGCTACCTTTCTCCTCCTATTCTGTAAGACAACGGTGGTTCTCTTGTCATTTTGAATTATTGAAAGAACATCTGGTCTCCCTTCATGATTGTCTATTCTTTTTTCGAAATGTTTTGGCGGTATTGTGACTGTGAAAGTAGTGTTCTCGCCCTTTTGGGTGCATACCTTCATATGATCCAATGCATAACCAGCCATCTCTGAGAGGCTGTTTTGGTTCATTACAGTTAAGGTTGCAGTTATAGATTTATATTTCAATTTATATATTTATTTATTTTTGTATGCGTGTTTGTGGGTGTTGTTCTGGACACTCAGTCTTAAATCATGTTCCAGTTCTGCTGCTAAACATTTTGCAACATCGTTTTATGTTTTTCCCCCTATGCTTTTGCTGGAGGGTTCCTCAAATTTTCTGGGCTATTACATTATGCTAATCATTTTTAGACATTTAGATATTAATGATTGATTCTGGAGCAAAGGTCAATAATGATGCACTTTCTCGCTTTTAACAATTACTCCAATGAATTGTTTTGTAAATCTGACACTGCTAACCTGCCTGTCTAATTCAAGCTAATATCAACTCGTCCGGTTGGCAAAGTTAATATTTCTGGTTGGACTTGTTTTATGTTTTACGTGGTGTTACTTTAAATATACAAGAAATCTTATGAGGCTCACGCTTCATCTTTGCCTTTCATGGTATCTGTAACATTCCGAGTAGCGTACGTCAAAAAATTGCCTTGATGAATGATCAAATCTTTTTTTTTTTTTTAAAAGGGCAGGCGAGATATATTCTTGAATTATATTTAAACATTTGATGGAAATTTGGTTGCATAAACTCAAAAGTTTATTCTACTTCAGAAATTGAGCTTGATGATAAAATGTCTAACGACGACACAAACGGGAATTTTTGGCCTGCAATATTGTTGGTGAGCTCTGTTTCCAGGTGCACGACTTAACGAACATAAATTAACTCCGGACTACCGTTCATGCCTTGAGCTTTGTACATGATCACCTTTATCAAGGACTTGATAAACTCGAACTTATCCTGTCTTTTTTTTCTTTTTTTTTTTGATACAATCGGACGGTCATACCATTCTGCATCCTTATTTCGGGTTTTCTATACAATAACCTTTCTGACCAACCGGATTAATTAGAAAGGACTAAATGGACGTCTCAGCTAGGCATGAGCAATGTGGAGGCAGGTTTTGAAGATGCTAGACCGGTAAATCCCAGCAACCATGTGCTCGTGGAATTGAAGTACGTATGGTGTTCTTCCTGCATTTTTAGATGTTTTGGAGATGGCATATTAGTGATATGATTTATCGTTAATATGATCATCCAGGTAATTATTTTTGAAGTCCTCTTGGCCCACAATTTTGATTGTGCAAATGAAATGGTGCAAAGAACGCCATATTGTCCAGCACCGGACCTTGGAAATATTCTTTTGTACATTATACGTAAGAGAAGTGATCTTCTATATCCATGTACGTATAACACTATTTATCATAAATCAAAAGTGTATTGTTCCCTTGTCATGTTTGAAGGCACATAGTAATTATGTGTTATTTAGCGTATGATGTACTATGATTAATATGTAATCTTGGTGCCTGCATCCAAACATTTTAAAATGGATATATGAGATGGCAAATCTGTGTGGCACTTTCCAAGATGGATGGTTTGATTAAAGATTGAAATAAAGAGACATGGTCATGATTGTATTGAAAAGACATGATGAATGTATATGATGGTGAAAGGATGTGATTGGTGGCCATTTGATTACAACCAATAGCCATCTGTTCACAGGTGAAGGGATGCATTTCTACATAGGTGACCGAAAGGACACATCTCTTGGACTATTGATGGAGAAACGCGACGAGGAGATGCATCTCTTTCGTAAGGTAAACGGTGCGATGGAGTGAATGGCCTCGTTTGCAGTTTGCATCGATATCTTTTTTTTTTTGCCTTTATCTTTTCATAACATCTTTTTCTCCAACCTTTTGGATTGTGTTCGTACTAGAATTATATGAAGCGATCATCTTATCAAAAAGAAAAAAAAAAGAAAAAAAAAAGAAATAACAAAGTTGTTATTTCTCTTTATTAGCCAATAATTTTTTTTGATACACTTATCTCTTGACAGTCTGAAAGGCAAAGGAAGAAACAATTAGTAAGCTTAAAATAACAAAGTTGAGTCATATGACAAATAACATTTGTCTATGATGAATATGTGCTACCTACATGGTTTATTTTTTTCTTATAGCAATATGAAACAAATACAAATTTCTATATGACTACTCTATCATTTTAAAACTCACCTATATGCTTGTCGGTTTATTAGTTGATGCTTTGTAGCTGCAAAAATTGATTAGATATATGAATAATTGTGAATGGCAATGGAAATGATCTAGCCATATAAATTAGTTTCTAGGTTGTCGAAATTTTATGATAGCACTAGTTCTTGTTGTTAAAATTGTAAAATTATGAGAGCTAATTCTAATAGGGCTACGAATGGTTACATAAGCCTTTAAATGGCCGTGTGATTGTGAAAATTGGTATACAAGGTTAAATGATGCATTAATTAGTTGAATTTGGAAGTGGTATGTTGTGAAAACTGGTTCTAACAATGGTTTTGAATGGTTTAGAAAATATGAATTGCTTTATGATTATTTATTGGTCTTTCAAAGAAAATATTGTTATTATTGGAAGTCAATGATTTCCACATGAAATTCCTAATAGATAACACATATCCCTAAAGTTTAGCCAACTAACTTGGTTATTTGTTATGATTCAATGTTAGTTTAGGTGGTTTCAAATTCTGGTTGTAATCTTAGTTAGTTTATCATATTTTTAATTTTTGTTGAGATCCTAAGTTAGTGTAGGAGGTTTTGTGATTTTATCTTTTTAGACTTGTAACTTGTATATGTATTCATACCAATCAATGAATGAATGTAAGGTGTTTATTTTCTCTCAATATTAGATTTCATATTTTCTTTTTTTGGTATCAGAGCATCTTGCTTAAACAAGCATTGATCCCAAAGTTCTTTATATAATTATATTAGCCACCACCTCTCAGATTGTCCTAGTTAACTTACCATCAAATATGTCCAATTTGATTTCTATCAATCCAACTGCTCAGCTTCCCCTAAAACTTACTACCTTAAAATTTTCAGCTTGGCATGCTGACTGGTTATGATCTAATGGGTTATGTTGATGGCTCCTATCCTTATCCACCAAAAACCATCTCATGAGATAGCAAAGAAACTCTCAATCCAGCCTATTCACAATGGATACGTTAAGATTAATTACTACTCAATACAATTATTGCCTCAGTTTCTGAGTCAGTCATCTCTTTCATTGCTTCCTCTACGACATCTCAAGAAGCATGGCACAAACTTGGGAGTTTGTTTGCAAATTGCTCTAGATCTTGAGTGATGTACTTTAAGGATAACTTGTTTGATATCACTCCCGATGGCAAACTAGTTGCTGAGTATTTTCATGTCCTCAAGGCCATATTTGACGAATTGGTAATTATCAACTCACTAATCGATGAAGATAGTTTGATCATTCATATCTTGAATGGTCTCGGGCCAAGGTTCAAACCTCTTTCAGCAGCCATTAGAGCATACGAAAATCCTATTACCTTTAAGGAGCTCCATGACAAGCTTGTTGATTTTGAAAAAAACCATTAAATGAGATGAGTCTATAAAAAATGCTGCTATTGTTATTGTCAACTATACTTGAAAATCTAGAGGCAATCAATCAGGTAAAGATAACAACTTACATCAAGGCTGGAACTCTACCTAATAAAAAGGTGGCACCAATCAGAATTTTTCTCAGTCACAACGCCATCATCTCAATTAAGCTAATCCACAAGTCTTCTATCAATTTTGTGATCAACTAAGGCACATGTTAAGTGTTGCTACAAACTCAAGTAGTTTCTCTATTCCTCACCTATAGCCAACTGCATTACGTCCTTTCATGGCGGTGACCAAAACTGGTTAATTGACTATGCAGCTTCCCATCATATCATATTGGATGTTTGTAAATTTTCTATCTACTTCAATTATAATGGACCTGATGAGCTTGCAGTTGATGATCGGTTAGGTTTGGCTATAAGCCATGTTGTCTCTACTAAACTTCAATCACCCTCTTAGTTATTTTCTTTGAATAGTGTCCTTTGTGTGCCATCTGTTAAACAAAACTGAATCTCTGCTTCGAAGTTTTGCAAATCTAATCAAGTCTCTATTGAATTTTTTCTGTTTCATTTCTTTATAAAGGATTTACGCATGGGGGCGATACTCACTCATGGCCTAAGTAACAATGATATCTATCCCTTTCCTACACATGTTTGATTTCCTCAGGCTTCTCCATCTGCATTATCAGTATTGTTGCAACTATCCAAGATTAGCATAGGTGGCTTGATCATCCCTCTTTGTGCATCCTTTGATATATATATTATAAATTTTCATTTTCATGATCATCTTTAGGTTTGGTTTCTCTTTATGATTCTTATAGATATTATAAGAGTCGTAGGCTTTCCGTTGATAAGTTGAGTTTCAAGAGTCGCAGATCTCTTGATTGAACCTATACCAACATATGGGATCCCGCTCTAGTTACTTCAGGTGATGGTTTTGATATTACATTATTTTTGTACACTATTTCATAAAATATGTTTGGTTTTACCCTTTGAAGAATAAATTTAAAGTTTTTATTTTATTTTTGAAATTTAAGGCTCTTGATGAAAACTTTTTTAATATGTCTATTATTTCTATTTATTCTGATGGTATTGGTGAATACAAAAAGTTAAAAAACTTTTTGGCTTCTTATAATATTACTTATTTCATAACACCCACCTCATATACCTCAATATAATGCAAGTGTAGAACACCATCATAGGCATATTGTTGAGACCGGTCTTACCTTGTTGCATCAAGCTTCTTTTTCTTTTACCTTTTAGTCTCATGCATTTCAATGTATACATATTTAAGTAATAGGATATCTACACCAGTGCTGAATTTAAAATCACCATTTGAGGAGCTTTTTCATTAAACACCTAATTATAAAAACTTAAAGAGTTTTTGGCTATCTTTGCTACCTGTGGTTGAGGCCATACAATAATAATAAATTTGAACCACAATCTAGATCTTACACTTTTCTTGGATACTCACTTTCACAAAGCACATATAAATATTATGATTTGGCTATTCGAAAATTTTATATTTCTCATCATGTTAATTTTTTTGAGACTATATTTTCTTCGATTGCCCTTACTCATGCCTCTTCACTCAATCAAGTTACATCCGAGTCTTTTATTTCTTTTCACATTCTACACTTAGTCCTTTTTTTACTGTTTCAATTTCTAACCCATTGCCAAGTATACCTTCTTACAGTCCTGAAGAACTTGCACATGCCGATAACACTACAAGAAATTTAACTATTGGTGATGGCTAATTACCATCACTAATAGTGGTTTTGCTGTCAGTAATAGTATTAGCGATGGAATACCATCGCTAATTGATAATCAGAACAATCTTGGTTGCTAATTTTTACTATTAGCAATGAAAATTCTAGCCATCGCTAATAACCACTATTAGTGATGGCAAAATACCATCATTATTTATTTTTTATTTTTAATTTAAATTTTAAAAAAAATTAAAAAAATTAGCAATGGCTTTTTTAGTTGGTAATGTCGTCGTTAATAATATTAGCGATGGCTAAAGTTGCTGCTAATTCCATCAGTAATAGTTAATTTTATTTTTTAAAAAATATATAATAATACTTTTTAAGTATTAGTAATGGCTAAAGCCATCGATAATAGTTAATTTTATTTTTTAAAAAAATATTATATAAAATCTATTTTAATTAATCATAATTAATTATGATTTCTAACATCTATTATAATCAAAATCCAAAGATAATATAACAATCACAAATAGAAAAATTAATTATATTTTATTAAAAATATAAATTATATAATTTTATAAGTAGTATTAAAAAAATAATACATCAAAATAAAAAAAAATTAGGTTAGATCCTCCTTGTCCTCTTCCTCCTCATCTTCCTACTTCTCTCTAGCGGCTAGTGGATGAGAGCCAAATATCCCAGCATCCTGAAATAAAGAAAAATAAACATTATTGATGAGTTTTGATACGAAGATGTATCTTTCGATATACTTCTCTGATTCTCGAGTATATTATTCCTATACATTCCATTTGATAATATGGAGCTATAGACATCTTCGGTCTATTAATTGAATGGTTAGATTGAATTTTTGATTCCTACATCCTTTTTTCCAACTCAAGCCTAAATATGTGAAGTTTCTAAATATGAAAATTTAAAACAAGTAAAAAATTTACTAATAGAATTACTTGATGTAATGGCTAGGATAACGAGCATAGCTGGTCATGTAGCTTCGGGTCCTAGAGAATCTTCATAACTATATCGTGGATGGCATCCTGAAAGCTCTGAGATCGTTGGCTCAAAAGCTTTTGCACGATATTCTCTACTTGTGCATCACTCCAAGTCTGGGATGTCGAGCCCTATAAAGATGCTGAAGAGTATCAAGTCGCTGGAGGGTCAAAGCTATGGCTGAATTCTTTGACCTAGCTCCTACTCACCCTTTTGATGACCCTGAGCCATCTCTCAAGGTCAACGAGGCACTAAGTAGATGGGTTATCACTATACCGTGCAATGATGTACTCCGTGTATTCCATCTACACAGTTCAGAAATATATTAGTTCTAATGTACATATCAGATTCTATAATAACTTAATAAATATAGTTTGAAATTTTTAATACGATCTATTGTGATCTAGAATCTAAGTAATCACTAGTTATCCTAGACTGATGTGTAGCCTCCCACAATTGTAGTTGACCTGATGGATGATCTAGCTATCGTACCTATAATAAGTAAATAATAAAATTAAATTAATTAAAGTATACATATAAGAGTTTTTATAGTTCTAATGAAGAGTTTTGGCATAGATTTCTTACCAGTTTATGGGCCACAACATGTATACTGATAGAGCCGCTCGTGTCCCTGATTAGATTCTGCTGGATGATTCAGTTCTATCGGACCCTCTGTCACTTACTAAAGTACTCCTCATTGTTCCATTGTTCACAGAGAGCCGCTTATATGTCCACCTACATCTAGTGATCCTTATAGGACCTTCAGTTCGATGGTAACTAGAAACCGAAATGCTCAATGGCAGACTGCTGAAGGCTATATAGACCATCCTAAAATCTTCGGATGGCCACCTCCTCGAAGGTCCAATAGTTAGTCTCCTCATCCTAAGGAGTCTCGAATTAATAGTACTCTTGCAAGTAGAAGCAACCATGTATTAATAAATAGAATATAAACGTATCATAAATTTAAAAATTAAATATTTCTGACTTATCCAAAATATCTTTCAGGCTGCATCACAAGCTCCAGATGGTTAGCTAGAGAACTCGTTCACTAGCCTCAGCATCAAGCATCGAATGATGTCGGTTACCATATGAGATACAGACTCTCTAAACGTGCTGCAAGATTGATTTTGAAAAATAAATGTTAACTTTAGAACGGATAAATTTGAAACATATTAATTGAAGTTGTAGTATTTACGAGCAGCTCTGAACATGAATGAGCTCTCTATCCTCTAGCCGAGTTGGAGATGCCACGAGCCAGATGGGTCCTTGCCCACGACTCTATGTCTGGGAGTTGGTTACTACTATTTATGATTGTGGAATCACTGGTGATCCCCTATCATCCGAATCTAAGCATAAAATATCTAATATAAAGAATGTTATATTAGTTAGCAAATGATAAAATCACTACTACAGGGAAGGGCTATGGCAGTGATTCGCAACCACTGTCGTATGTTAAAAAATTGCTACCATAGGCTACCACAGCAGTTATCCAACCATTGTCATTGAAGCCATCACCGTAGGTCTATGGTAGTGGTTGTTGCAGTAGTTATTACAACCACTACCGTAGGTCGGTATAGCAGTGATTTACTAACTACTGCTATAGGTTGAACTATCATAGTGGTATATAGCAGTAGTTAACCAACTGCTGCTATAGGATCAATAGTAGTGGTTCATCAGTCGCTACAATAGCTTTAATAGCAGTGGTTACATAATCGCTGCTATAGGTTCTATGGCAGTGGTTGTGTAATCGCTGCGATAGGTCATCTATGGTAGTGGTTATACAATCGCTGTCATAAATCTAATACAGTAGTTTTATAATTACTGCCATAGATTATAGCAGTGGTTGACATGGATCTATGATAGCGGTTGGCATGCTTAAGACAGTGGTTTCCAACCGCTATCATAGATTTTCAATAATATAAAAAATATAGATTTTTTTATTTTTAATTTTTTTATCTGATAAATGCAGTTCAATATATAACACAAGAATATATCTAAAATAATATAAGAATAATGCAAGAATATATTTAAAATATGTAAATATATTATTACTAAATAAAATTTATTATAATATTTTTTAAAAGAATATCAAAAGTTTGTAAAATCTAAATCTAAGTCATCACCATCGGAAGAAGATGGAGCACGAGTTAGAGGAGTTAGAGCTGGAGATAAAGCTGGAGGGGCTGGAGCTGAAGCACTGGCCAACATCTCCTGAATGCCCATGAAGTCAGCTCCAAAATGTGTGGAGAGCATCATCATCATAATGATCATGACGCTCTATAGCTGAGATGTATGCTCCTTAGCCTGAGCAGCCCACTCTATAGCTTGAGTAACTCGCTCCATAGCTTGAGTTACCTACACCAATGCCTCCTTAAGCTGCTCCCGATCGACGACCTTCGAAGCATGTGAAGAGACGTTTGCCTCAAACTAGTAGCTCGTTGCCATATGTTCAGGTCTGTATCAGATTCTCCTAGAGTGCTTAGGTCCCAAGACCTAAGACAGATGGTCATGGAGGTTAGAGGTATTCGATCCCTCGCTCGCGAGCACGTCTAATTACTTCTACAATTATAAATTCAAATAAAATATTATAAAAATGCTATAATACTAATCATACTAATCTATTTATTACTTACAAAAATTTTTTCGATCATGGTGTTCATTGGCCTGTTCTTCTTATCCATATGGTTGGATCGAAAGACGGCACTACGGGTGGGCATTACCCCTTCTCTTATCAGTTATAATAATGGATCAGCTTATTAGAAATATATAAAAAAATATTAATTTAATTTATAAACTAAGATTTAGAATTCATTACCTCTCTATACATACAACTGGTCAGAAACTCACGGTCGAGTGTACGTGTACTCCTGAGCCACCTGATTCTCCCGATCTGATGAGAGAAAGTCTAAAAATATTTAAGTCATAAGTATTTAAATAATAAGTATTTAAAAGTATTCAAATATAATTGTTAGTATATTAAAAAATTTAAAAATTAAAAATTAAATTCAAAATTTTAGACTCCTCCAATGTCTAACCATCCCCTCCCACTGACTCGAGGGACAGTCTTGAATCTAAGGAACAAGCTCCTTCAGAGTATCCCATCGTACTCAAGCCATCCTCTATGGAGTTTGATCTTATAGTTCCAGTACAACTCTCCAATCTTCTGTAGTCGGACATCTCGAGCTCTCTCATGATCTGAAAAGCCATATCTTCTTTACATAAATTTATCAGAAATTAGTTATGAAATTATTTTAATTAAATATAGTGTAAGCATATCAAATGCATCAAAATAATTAAGATATACTTACCCAAACCACACCTAGTTCCTAACACTAGCATCCATCAATCACCATTCTATGAGCACAACAGGAATAATATTGGAGCACCTCACAAGTACTCCAAAAAAAAATGCATCTCCCGTGCGATCGCCTCGATTGGCCTCCTCTCCTGATCGTACTCCACCATGACTTGATGCTGGTGGTTCCATATATGCGGCATGTGTGTGGAACTATAAAATATCCTATTAGATGATGTACCTATAATAAAAATATATTATACAATAACTATACAAATAAATAAATAAATAAATAATTGATACATAAAAATCTACTCTCATTGGCCATAGGATCGTGCGACATGGATGCTAGTGGAGACTTATCGATGGGTGGAGCATGTGCTGGAGATATGGTTGATGGTAGAGGCTCAGATGCTAGTGGAGGAGTAGATGTCAGTGGTGCCTAGGCAATCAATGCAGAGGTGGATGGAGTATGCTCTGGCTGCGACTCAGATGTAGAACTCCGCATGGCCTACCAAGAGGCGGGGGTGAAAGCTATTGGCATTTTGGTGCCATCGTGATCTGCAATATTAATGAACATTAACCAATATAATATGTTGAATAATAATATTAGTAGAGCATCAATAAATAGACTCTAACATTTATACCAGAATGTTGAACTCATCAGTGAGTGTTTTCAGCTTATCGATCAGCACATCTATGGCAGGACCCAGAACCTACCGGCACAATCTAGAACCCGCTAGTACGGTATGGCCCAAGGCTGCCGACATGGCATGGCATAGCCCAAGGTCACCGACGTGGCCCAGAACCCACCGATACTATCTAGAACCTATCGGTGGGTGTTTTTAGCTTACCGACTGACATAGTCCATGACATAACCTAGAACCCACTGACCGGGGTTCTCTTACCCACAGCCGCCAGCATGCCCCAAAACATGCCGGTGAGGGTTCACTTTAAATATTATTATAAAATTATTATAAATATTATAAATAATTATTAATAAATATTATTATAAAATAAAATTAAAAAAAAATCATACCTGTGGCTATGAGGAGGGGGTCGCATAGAGCTTTAAGGGTCGCTGGTGGCGGTGCTGGTGGTGCTAGAGGGAGGAGGCAGTACTAGAGGTAGCCTAGGAAAGAGACAGACAGAGACAGTGAGATATAGAGAAAGAGGAAAAAGAGAGAGAGAAAGAGGAAAGAGAGAGAGTGATAGATAGAGAGAAAGAGGGAAAGAGAGAGAGAGTAGGGAGGTCGAGGGGGTGGTGGTGGTGCAAGAGAGAGGGGGCGGTGGTGGGTCGGGTCGAGGGAAGAGAGAAAAGAAAGAGAGAGAGAGAGGAGGCGGGGCTGGTTGGGGAAGAGGGAGGCAGGGCTGGTGGTAGGGCTGATCAGGGAAGGAGGTAGGAGAGGTGATGGGGCTAGCCAAGAAAGGAGGAGTGGAGCCGATCGGAGGAGGAGGCAGGGGAGGAGGTAGCGCCGGCTGGGAAAGAAAGAGGAGGTAGGGCTGGTCGAGGGACAATGGGGACAAGCGGGCTGGCGGTGGAGAGGAGGGAGAGAGGGGGAGAGGGAGAAGGAGCTCACTGAGGGCAGAGAGAAGGGGGAAAGAGAGAGAGCTTGAGAGAGGAAAACCAAAAATGAGATGGGCCAAGAAAAAATGATCTAATATAATTTTTAATATAATGAGATTGAAAACTGCTACGATAGGGCTATTACAGCGATTCTAAAACTACTGCCATAGTTTAATATAATTTTTTTTTGAATATGATATAATTTTAAAATTTAAAATTTAATTTTATTATTTATTATCTAAATAATTATTATTAGAGTATCGTCATAAAAGATCGCCTCAATTCGATAGCCCTAGCTTCATCGATCAGTAAACTTTGATTTCGATGATTACGAATGATGGTGTGATGATCTGATGATGAAGACTACCAATATGGACCTGATAACCTATAATAAATCAAACTTTTAACAGTGGTTAAGTATAACCGTTGCTATATATTAGATCTGTGATAGCGGTTATAACTAATCGCTACTATAGATTTGACCTATGGCAGCGCTTTTTATTAACCACTACTATGGGTAAATCTATGGCAGTGATTATTTGGGTAAATCTATGTCAGCGGTTATTTATAACTGCTACTATAGGTTAAGTATATGGTAGTAGTTTGATGTAACCACTGCCTTAAATTCTATGGTAGTGATTTTCGAATTGTTGTAATAGTAAGTGCTGTCGTAACCCCATTTTGTAATAGTGAATAATATAAACGAGAATATATAAAGTATTTGAGTTTACAACCTAGTGTGAGAGGTGGACTTATGGCAGCGATATTTGGTAATTGTTATAATGGTAAACCTATGGCAGCGATTTTCGAAAATCGCTATCATGGATAAATTTATAACCATTGTCATGGGTAAACCTATGATAGCAGTTATTTATAACCGCTGCTATAGGTTATGTATATGGCAGTGGTTTGGTATAACCGTTGTCTTAGATCCTATGATAATGATTTTCAATCTACTATAATAGTAAGTATTATCATAGCCCCATTCTGTAGTAGTGAGTAACATAAATGAGAATATATAAAGTATTTGAGTTTACTGTCTAGTGTGAGAGATGCAAAATCATGCGAGCTGGCCGTATGATCACTCTCTCCTCGAGAGGTCTATTCTTTGCTGGAACGACTCTGGCCTTTGAAAGATATGATGTATAATCTTTGAAAATAAAAATAAATAGATTTACTAAATTAATTATATAATTATGGATAGCAATGCAAGATTTAAAATAATAAATTTTGTTGGCTAATAAAGCTTATCTGAAATAAGTTATTGATAAAAATAAAAACTAAAACAAGCAGATAACCTAAAAATTGGTATAAATAAAATATTTATCAAAACATAACAAAATAACCAAAATTTAACTCATGTGTAATAAAGATTGATGGTTAGCATCTGCAATGTATCAATAAAAAAATAATTCTCATCCAACAACACATGATAATATGATGGTTTGCTGGTTCTTTGATTTAGGTATGTCTGATTCTTATCTAGCAGTATATGATAATTTTAGTATATGAAAATATAAAGAAAGCTCAAATCTATTAGTGAAAAATAAGGCATTATAAGTTCCTCTGCACCTTTAACCATGAGATGGCTGCAAGCGGTTGTCTATGATGTAAAAAGCCTTAGAAGTTTGCCTTGCAACTATTGTTAGATGTATGCCCTAGAAGCCAGATTTACCGATGCTTATAATACGTTCTAAGGGCATAATTTATAATTTTGACTTATTATTAATAAAATTTGGATAATTCTTTCAATCATATTGGTGTATTATATGTCTGTAATTTATCTATTGGGTTAACGGGATGATAACATATATTCTCAAGAATTGAGAATTTGAGACATGTATTATTATAATTAACTTATAAACTACTCCTGATCGTAGGATCATCATGAAGATGATAATTAATTCGAAAGATTGGTGTACGATCACTTTATTAGGATAGATAAGTCTTGAATCTATGGTGTGGAGATACCGAAGCGAGAGTACAGGTGCTTGTTAAAAATAAGGGTAGTGGGCATGATCAACTTTGAGCAGTCATAAGAAAGTCTACCTTCTCGTTGATGACTCGCTCGTTACTGTAGTTGTGTATCTAGTTCTTTGACCTGAGGTGCATCGATAATTTACCTTGAGGATGTTATAGTTTGATTACATCATAACTCAGTTTTTCAGCAATTTGAAATTCTGAGGTGTATGTTAGCTATAGCATGTTCATTGTAAGAATTGGATCGTACCAAGATGGAATCTATTAATCTTGATAGGGGAGGAGTAGTCCTATGGTGATCATGAGATTAGGTCCTAAAGCCCATGGCCATGGTAGTATGAAATAATAGAAATGAGTTTCTGTTAGGATTTTACATCAGACTCGAATTGAATGATATAATCATATGATGGGTATTGGGTTTGATGAGTCAATCTTAACCTACATCTTGTCAGGACTCATGATAGAAGAATTGAGTCATAGATAGCTGCACCTAAAGGTTCTTATTCAGCTCTGATTGATTGCCACCATATACTGCTAGGTGTCACTGATGGATTATGAGATCAATTAGAATTATCTTGATGATTGATAATTCTAATTAGATAAATCAAAAAGAGTTCTGATCAATCAAAAGAAGTTTCGATGATGTTGATGATGGAGATCATAATATGTCCCATTATCATACAGAATTGAACCTATGGAGTCATACGAAGAAGGGTTTGGGTTTGGATGTTTAATTGGACTCACGTAGTCTGATTGATTTGGATTTGATCTAATTAGATTCAAGAAAATCATGCTAGCATATGATTAAACCTAACTTTCTCCTGCTATGGATTTCTTAATTGGTTTTGACTTAGTTAAATTAGATTTGACTTGTCTAGAAGTCCTGTATGGATTTCTCCTAAGCAGCTCAGAGTGATGCCATTAGATGTTGTTTCTCTATGCTGTAACAACAAGGGCGTCATAGCCCTAGCTAAAGAGCCGAGGTTTTATCAAAAGTCCAAACATATATTTGATCTGTGATATATTTGTTTCTCTATGATGGTGTGATGATCTGATGATGAAGACTACCAATATGGATCTGATAACCTATAATAAATCAAACTTTTAACAGTGGTTAAGTATAACCGTTGCTATATATTTGATCTGTGATAGCGGTTATAACTAATCGCTATTATAAATTTGACCTATGGCAGCGCTTTTTATTAACCGCTGCTATGGAAAAATCTATGGCAGTGATTATTTGGGTAAACCTATGCCAGCGGTTATTTATAACTGCTACTATAGGTTAAGTATATGGCAGTGGTTTGATGTAACCACTGCCTTAAATTCTATGGTAGTGATTTTCGAACCGTTATAATAGTAAGTGTTGCCGTAACCCCATTTTGTAGTAGTGAATAATATAAACGAGAATATATAAAGTATTTGAGTTTACCGCCTAGTGTGAGAGGTGGACTTATGGCAGCGATTTTTGGTAATTACTATCATCGTAAACCTATGGCAGCGATTTTCAAAAATCGCTATCATGGGTAAATTTATAACCGTTGTCATGGGTAAACCTATGATAGCGGTTATTTGTAACCGCTGCTATAGGTTATATATATGGCAGTGGTTTGGTATAACCGTTGTATTAGATCCTATGATAATGATTTTCAAACCACTATAATAGTAAGTATTGTCATAGCCCCATTCTGTAGTAGTGAGTAACATAAATGAGAATATCTAAAGTATTTGAGTTTACTGTCTAGTGTGAGAGATGCAAAACCATGCGAGCTAGCCGTATGATCACTCTCTCCTCGAGAGGTCTATTCTTTGTTGGAACGACTCCGGCCTTTGAAAGACATGATGTATAATCTTTGAAAATAAAAATAAATGATTTACTAAATTAATTATATAATTATGGATAGCAATGCAAGATTTAAAATAATAAATTTTATTGGCTAATAAAGCTTATCTGAAATAAGTTATTGATAAAAATAAAAACTAAAACAAGCAGATAACCTAAAAATTGGTATAAATAAAATATTTATCAAAACATAACAAAATAACCAAAATTTAACTCATGTGTAATAAAGATTGATGGTTAGCATCTGCAATGTATCAATAAAAAAATAATTCTCATCCAACAATACATGATAATATGATGGTTTGCTGGTCCTTTGATTTATGTATTGTCTGATTCTCATCTAGCAGTACATGATAATTTTAGTACATGAAAATATAAAAAAAGCTCAAATCTATTAGTGAAAAATAAGGCATTATAAGTTCCTCTGCACCTTTAACCATGAGATGGCTGCAAGCGGTTGTCTACGATGTAACAGGCCCAAGAAGTTTGCCTTGCAATTATTGTTAGATATATGCCCTAGAAGCCAGATTTACCGATGCTTATAATACATTCTAAGAGCATAATTTATAATTTTAACTTATTATTAATAAAATTTGGGTTATTCTTTCAATCATATTGGTGTATTATATGTCTGTAATTTATCTATTGGGTTAACGGGATGATAACATATATTCTCAAGAGTTGAGAATTTGAGATATGTATTATTATAATTAACTTATAAACTACTCCTGATCGTAGGATCATCACGAAGATGATAATTGATTTGAAAGATTGGTATACGATCACTTTATTAGGATAGATAAGTTTTGAATCTATGATGTGGAGACACCGGAGCAAGAGTGTAGGTGCTTGTTAAAAATAAGGGTAGTGGGCATGATCAACTTTGAGTAGTCATAAGAAAGTCTACCTTCTCATTGATGACTTGCTTGTTACTGCAGTTGTGTATCTAGTTCTTTGACCTGAGGTACATCGGTAATTTACCTTGAGGATGTTATAGTTTGATTACATCATAACTCAGTTTCCTAGCAATTTGGAATTCTGAGGTGTATGTTAGCTATAGCATGTTCATTGTAAGAATTGGATAGTACCAAGATGGGATCTATCAATTTTGATAGGAGAGGAGTAGTCCTATGTGATCATGAGATTAAGTCCTAAAGCCCATGGCCATGGTAGTATGAAAAAATAGAAATGAGTTTCTGTTAGGATTTTATATCAGACTCGAATTGAATGATACAATCATATGATGGGTATTGGGTTTGATGAGTCAATCTTAACCTACATCTTATCAGAACTCATGATAGAAGAATCGAGTCATACAATAGCTGTACCTAAAGGTTCTTATTCAGCTCTGATTGATTGCCACCATATACTGCTAGGTATCACTGATGGATTATGAGACCAATTAAAATTATCTTGATGATTGATAATTCTAATTAGATAAATCAAAAAGAGTTCTGATCAATCAAAAGAAGTTTCGATGATGTTGATGATGGAGATCATAATATGTCCCATTATCATACAGAATTGAATCTATGGGGTCATACGAACAAGGGTTTGGGTTTGGATATTTTCAATTGGACTCACGTAGTCTGATTGATTTGGATTTGATCTAATTAGATTCAAGAAAATCATGCTAGCATATGATTAAACTTAACTTTCTCCTGCTATGGATTTCTTAATTGGTTTTGACTTAGTTAAATTAGATTTGACTTATCTAGAAGCCCTGTATGGATTTCTCCTAAGCAGCTCAGAGTGATGCCATTAGATGCTGTTTCTCTATGCTGCAACAACAAGGACGTCATAGCCCTAGCTAAAGAGCCGAGGTTTTATCAAAAGTCCAAACATATCGAATGATGGTTCCATCTAATCCATAATTACCTCAAGAAGATAGACATCGAGGTAGAAATTGAAAGTACTTGAGTGTACTTTTATCAAGTACATATAGTTGGTAGGTTGGATTTTGACTATTTTATGGGTACAATGATAGCAAAACTTGGAAGTTGGAAGTGGACTTTCACCGGTAGAGCTACCTTACTTTAGTTAGTTTTGTCATCCATACCAATTTTCTGTACACGTGCCCCTGGCTACTCTTTCAATTCTGGAAAAGAAACTAAAAAGCCTTCTTGTGGGGCCACCTATTGGAGCATAAAGGCATCAATCTCGTTTCTTGGAAACATGCGTATTCTTCTAGACAAATTGGTCGATTGGGCTAATCAGGCTTCTCTTTGTAATGGTGAATAAGCCTTGCTTTGTAAGCTGGCTACTCATTCGATCATGAAGCCTCGATTTTTATGATCCCAGATGGTATGTGCCAAATATAGATTCACTGGATCATGGCACAACTACAAAAAGCCAGTTCGTTGCTCGGCTATTTGGGCCAACATAACCACTCGCAGGGCAAAAGTTCAATTTTATTTTCAAAAGTTCGATTAATCTACTTCATGACCCTTGGTGGGACATAATTTTTGGCCACTTTGTTCTAGCCAAGATAATAAACTAAATAAGCCTTATTCCCATTGCTCAAGGTCTCTAGTTTGATCAAATTATCCAGGGCAATAACAGGATCAATTGTGTAACTCTAAAGGATATACATGTTACCATGGAGCAGCCTTGTGAATCTAATACGAACAACGCCTTAAGATGGGTATGGAAATAAGATGTGCCTACGAGGGTGAAAATAATTTGGTGGAGGCTGTTATGGCAAAGAATTCCTTGAAAGGAATTCCTTTGCAAATGAAACATCCTCCCTGGAGAGCGGCAGTATTAGTGGGTTGTTCCTTTGCTGTTGAATGTTGGCAGCTTTTTATTGACATGTTTGAGGTGATTTCTCATCCTGCTTCTTTGCTGGAATTAGAGTACCTTATCTTTTGCTCCTACGTGGAGAAATGATTGAAATACCTTATGGCATGTATTGCTTCGCTATTATAGAAAACCCACAATGAAAGGATATTTTAGCATGTCCAAAGTAACCCCACCTCAGCTGCTTAAAAAAGCTATGTACACATTCCCAGACTGAGGTCAGATTTAAGATCAAGCTAAGGTCAAAATCAAGGACAAGCTAAAATTTAAATTATAGCCAAACTGAAGTCCAAATCATGATCAAGACTGAGCTATCAAGCTCAAATTCAAGCTAAAAAAAAAAAAAAATCAATGCCGAAGAAGCAAACTCGACTAGAAGGAGTCCAACCCGAGAAAGAAGGCCAAGGAAACCAACCTAATAAGAACATCGGCCAACGAAGACCAACTAGAGGTAAACTAACAAATTAGAGCCAATATGGCAAGAAATTTCACTCCTTGTGCAGATCTATTATGACATCGGCAAAAGGCGTTATCGCTCATGAGCAAGTTGAATGAAGACCTCTAGTTATTTAAGATAAAAGGTTAACTTCGTCATAGCGAGAGTGAAGGCCTCTGGTTATTTAAGGCAAGAGGTTAATCTCGTCCAAGCATGGGCTAACCTTATCTAAGCGTGGGTGAAGGCCTTCGATTTTTTAAGATAGGAGGTTAACCTCATCCAAGCAAAGGTGAAGGCCTTCGATTATTTAAGACAGGAGGTTAACCTTATCATAGCAAGGGTGAAGGCCTTCGATTATCTAAGACAGGAGGTTAACCTCGTCCAAACGAGGATGAAGGCCTCTGATTATTTAAGATACAAGATAATGGGGAGAGATTCTCTCAATGGCTCTTTTACATCCTGGTAATCTTATTAGGAACAGGAGGAAGATCTCGTCCTAACAAGGATAAAAGCCAACCACGTCAAGAATAGGAGGAGGACCTCGTCCTGATGTGGACAAAGATTCTTACGAGAAAAGTGAAGGTCTCCGATTATTTAAGATAAGAGGTAACGGGGAGAGACCCTCTCAGTGGCCCTTTTGCATTCCGATGATTTTGTTAGAAATAAGAGAAGGACCTCATTCTAACAAGGATAAAAGCCAACCACGTCAGGAACAGGAGAAGGACCTCGTCCTGACATGGACAAAAATTCTTACGAGAGAAGTGAAGGCCTTTGATTATTTAAGATAGGAGGTAATGGGAAGAGATCCTTTCAACGATCCTTTTGTGCTCTGACAATCTTGTTAGGAACAGAAGAAGGATCTCATCTTAACAAGGATAAAAGCCAACCAAGTTAGGAACAGGAGAATGATCTCATCCTGATGTGGACAAAGATCCTTATGAGAAAAGTGAAGGCCTCCGATTATTTAAGATAGGAGGTAATAGGAAGAGGCTCTCTCAATGATCCTTTTGCATCGCGGCAATCTTGTTAAGAACAGGAGGAGGACCTCATCCTAACAAGAGTAAAAGCCAACCATGTCAGGAACAGGAGGAGAAGCTCATCCTAACATGGACAAAGATTTTTATGAGGAAAGTGAATGCCTCCAATTATTTAAGACAGAAGGTAACATGAAGAGGTCTTCTCAACAGTTTTTTTGTGTCCCGATAATCTTGTTAAGAATAGGAGGAGGACCTCATTCTAATAAGAATAAAAGCCAATCATGTTAGGAATAGGAAGAGAACCTCATCATGATGTGGACAAAGATCCTTACGAGAAAAGTGAAGGTCTCTGATTATTTAAGATAGGAGATAACGGAAAGAGGCCCTCTCAATGGCACTTTTGTGCTTCGGCAATTTTATTAGGAATAGGAGGATTCCTTTCTAATAAGAATAAAAATCAATCATGTCAAGAATAGGAGGACCTCATACTGACGTGGACAAAGATCCTTATGAGGAAAGTGAAGGCCTCTGGTTATTTAAGATCGGAGGTAATGGGAAGAGGTCCTTTCAATGATTCTTTTGTGCTCCGTCAATCTTATTAAGAATAGGAGGAGGATCTCGTCCTAATAAGGATAAAAGCTAACCACATCAGGAATAGAAGGAGGACTTCATCTCGACGTGAATAAAGACTCTTATGAGAAAAGTGAAGGCTACTGGTTATTTAAGATAGGAGATAATTGGGAGATGCCCTCTTAATGGTTTTTTTGTATCCTGGTAATCTTGTTAGAAAAAGGAGGACCTCATCCTAACAAGGATAAAAGCTAACTACATCTGAAACAGAAGGAGAATCTCATCCTGATGTAGACAAAAATCCTTACGAGGAAAGTGAAGGCCTTTGGTTATTTGAGATAGAAGGTAACGAAGAGAGGCCCTCTTAATGATCCTTTTGTATCCTGGCAATCTTGTTAGGAACAGGAGGACCTCATCTTAACAAGGATAAAAGCCAATCACGTCAGAAATAGGAGGACCTCATCTTCACATGGATAAAGATCCTTACGAGATAAGTGAAGGCCTTTGATTTTTAAACTTGACCTTAGAAGGTAGAGATCTGCAGAAATCCAAGCTCAAAATATCAATATGTACAAAAATCTAACTTTAGAAGGCTGAGGTCAGCAGAAATCTAAGTTCAAAAAGCTAAGGACAAAATTGAATTCGAGCTAAAAGATAAAGACCTTCGAACAATTTCAATAAAAAAATATGAAGATTCTAAGTCTAAATGATAAAAAAGGACATGTCTTTGACAAGTCCAATCTGGTATACTTTCTTCATCTGAACCAAGGCTCGGACTCGAAAGTAAGGGGGCTATTGTTAGAGGATTTTTATACTATAGCCAAAGACATAAGAATTTAGACTAATTAAATATCATGAGAAGACTAAGATCGAGGTCCTAATTCAGGCTGAGCTTAAGATCATCAAAAGATTGAGGTTATGATCAAAATTTAGACTGATTGAAGGTCATGAAAAGGCTGAAGCCGAGGTCCTAATTCAGACCGAGCTTAAGATCATTAAAAGATTGAGGTCAGGATTAGGATTTAAGCTACTTGAAGATCATAAGAAGACTGAGATTGAGGTCCTAATTCAGGCCAAGCTTAAGGTCAAAAAATTGAGATCAGGATTAGAATTTAGATTGATTGAAGGTCTTCAGAAGGCTGAGATCGAGGTTCTAATTCAGACTGAGCTTAAGATCACCAAAAGATTGAAATCCCCACTCTTGGCTCTAGATTGTCAATTCATATAATGAAGAGATGATCTTTTCCTTTATATGCCATAAGAGGACAATACCTGATATGATTCTTGAGGATATTCTAGTAGTAAGCAAAATATCTCTGACAACTTTCTGCTCTTCCATGACTAAGAACCCACAATCCATCCTAATAAACTCCAGATCGTTCTATAAAAGAGAAAAAAAGAGAAACTCTAAGGTACGCGAACTCTTTTCTTAAAAAATGCTCATCTTCTTCCTTCTATTGAACGAAAAACTAACTTGAGCATCAGAAGATTTCTGCTGGAGCCAACTTCGATCGAGAACTTTTCTTGCAAGTATGGTCGCCATCATTCCATCATCGTTGACTTGTCGTCATCACACAACTCTAGCCAACCTGATCTCGAGACAGATTTTCATGTCAATAATTATAAAAATATATTAAAAAATAAAATTACTTTTAATTAGAGATGCTAATTTATCATTGCTAATAATCATAAAAATATATTTAAAAAATAAAATTACTTTTTATTAGCAACATGATTGCCATCGCTAAAATTCTAAAATTTCATCACTAATATTTTTTTTGGCGATGGAATAATTATTGGTCGGTATAAAGAGACTCATATACAGTATATATTTTAATAATGATCATTAATTGAAAATCAGCCATCCACAATCTTCATCTTAATTAGGGCTAGAACTGGATTGGGCCCTATCCATACTTAAGTCCGACCCAAAAATACTGCCACTAGTTAAAAATAGTGCTTAAATCAAAGACCAATAAAGTAATTAAACAAAGAAAAGAGAATGAAGAATGCTATCTGTCATTAAAAAATAAGGCATTGCAAGTTTCTCTGCATCTTTAACCATAAGGTGGCTACAAGTGTTTGCCTGCAATGTAATAGACCGTCCAAGCTTGTCTTGTAACTATAAGAACATAAATGCATTACCTCCATCTCTCTGTAGACTCTTTAGGTGCATCAAGTAGTCATCATAGCCTCTTTATGAATAGAAACATTGCTGATTTTTGCTTGAATGTAGGTCGACAGTATCAGGCCCACTCTCAGGCCGGCCTAAGTCAGGCCAAAGATATCTGGATGGGAGGTAGCCGGAAGCTCGGAGAGGTAGGAGACAGCCGGAGGCTCATGTAGGGAGGCAATCAGGGGCTCGAAGAAGTGAGATTTGATGGCTGCGGGCTCGGGGAAGCGGGATCCGACGGTGGGGGAAAAAGAAAAAATCGAGGTGGGGGAAAGAGGGGGCAGCGATAGAATGAGTGAAAATAGAAGAAATAGAATAAGTATTAGCAACGCCAAATATCATCACTATAGCTGTCGCTAATTCTATTAGCGATGGCAGCACTATTACTAATAAAATTTTTCATCGCTAATAAGGATACTGTCAAATTAAAAAAAATACTAGTTATGAGAGACAGCTGAACCTCCATCGCTAAAACCATTGCTAATAATATTAGTGATGGTAAAGCCATCGTTTATAACCAACATAGCCATCCTTTTAGCGATGGGATAATTTTTTGTCATAACTAGCTATCGCTAATGGTCTTGTAGTGTGTTGATAATAAGTATACTCCATCGCTAATAATCATAAAACTAAATTTAAAAAATAAAATTATTTTTTTATTAGTGATGGTAGGTGCCATCAGTAATAAGTATGCTTTGTCGCTAATAATTATAAATTAAATTAAAAAAATAAAATTATTTTTTATTAGCGATGATATGTTGCTATTGCTAATAAATACCCTCTATCGCTAATAATAATAAAATTAAATTAAAAAAATAAAATTATTTTTTATTAGCAATGGTAAGCTGTCATTGCTAATAAGTATGCTCCATCATTAATAATCATAAAATTAAATTTAAAAAAATAAAATTACTTTTTATTAGCAATGGTAGGTTGCCATCACTAATAATTACACTCCATCTATAATAATAATAAAATTAAATTTTTAAAAAATTACTTTTTTATTAGCAACGGTAAGGTGCTATCGCTAAAAGCTAAAAATTTTGTCGCTAATAATTTTTTTTTTGCGACAGCATAAATGTTAGTCGCTATTTGCCATAGCTAAAAGTTCTTATTAGCGATGGCAGCTTTGCCATCACTAATACCCAATTTTCTTGTAGTGTATAATGAAACAACCTTCATAAGCTCACCTACTTAACAAGATCCATGTTTGGATATTTCACCCTCTTCTACTTCTCCATTGTCTTCTTCTCCTCCATATCATACCTATCCTATGGTAACCTGGTCTCAAACAATATTTACAAGCCCAAGAAAATTTTTACTGCGACCAAATACCCTCTTCCATCCCCTATTGAGCTTACTTGTGTTACTCAAACTCTTCAGGATCCAAATTGGTGTGTAGCCATGTCGGAAGAATTTGATGTACCGGTCCGCAATGGCACTTCAGAGCTTGTGCCATCTAGTCCCACTCAAAATATTATTGGATGCAAGTGGGTATTCCATCTTAAATATAATTCAAATGGGAGTATCAATCATTACAAAGCATGTTTTGTCATAAAAGTTTTTCATCGATGACCCGATTTGGACTATATTGACACATTCAGTCCTGTGATCAAGCCAACAACCATTCGTTTGGTTCTTAGTATTGCTCTCTCTTGAGGTTGGCAATTATATCAACTTGATATAAACAATGCATTCTTATATGACACAATTCATAAGAAAGTTTTTATGGCTCAACCTCCTAATTTTACTGGCTCCAACTTTCCAATGCATGTTTGCCATGTTCAAAAGGCATCTATGGTTTGAAGTAGGCCACTAGGGCTTGGTATAAGAAGTTCAATAATTTCTTAATTAATTATGACTTTATCAATTCTAAGGTTGACATCTCTTTCTTTATTTACTCTAAGAATGGCCTCATCCTTTATTCTCTTATTTATGTGGATAACTTGATCATCATCGGTAATAACTCTAATTTAATCTCTCAATTTATTGACATCTTGTCTAACAGGTTCTCAATCAAAGATATTGGTTTCTTATATTATTTTCTTAAGATTGAATTTTGCTCATCCATCGGCCTTTTCTTGTCCCAGTGCAAATATATCCGAGATCTTCTTGAGTGTTTTCATATGACCAGTGCAAAGATTGTCACTCTTCAATTTCTACCACTTGTACTCTGATGCTTTATGATGGAACTCCTTTAGCAGTGCCTCCAAGTATAAGCAAGTTGCGAGCGCTCTCCAATATTTATCTCTTACTCTCTCAGATATCGTATATGTTGTTTATAAGCTATATCTCAATTTATGCACTCACTTTCCATAACATACTAGGCAACTGTGAAACATATACTTCGGTATCTTAAACCCATGATCAATTATAGCCTCTCTCTCAAGCATCACTCTCTTATCACTCTTTATGCTTATGCAGATGTAGATTGGGCTAGCAATAGGGATGATTGCATCTCTACATCAGCATATATTCTATATCCTGGTAATAATCCAATTTCATGGTCTTCAGGAAAGTAAAAATCAGTTGCTTGGTCTTCCATCAAGGTCGAATAGTATATTGTTGCCTCTACTACTGCTGAAATTGCTTAGGTGCAGTCTCTTCTATATGAACTCCTTATTCCACTATCCAAAGTTTCAGTAATCTTTTGTAATAATGTTGGGGTCACTTATCTAGGCTCTAATCCTATTTTTTATTTTGTATGAAGTATATCGTACTTAATTTTTACTTTATTCGGAACAAAGTTTATAAAAATTTGCTTCAAATTTCTCATGTCTCTACCACGGATCAATTTGCAGATGCTCTTACAAAGCCATTAACATTCAATGCTTTCATCTTTTGCGGTCTAAGATTAGTGTTTCTATGGAACCACCATCTTGTAGGGGCATATTGGGAGCCATCGATTCCCATATGAACTTCCTAATAGATGACACATATCCCTAAAGTTTGGGCAACAAACTTGGTTATTTGTTATGATCCAACGTTAGTTTGGGAGGTTTCAAATTCTGGTTATAATCTAAGTTAGTTGAGCAGATTTTTATTTTTTGTTGAGATCCTAAGTTAGTTTAGGAGGTTTTATAATTTTATCCTTCATATGGGATTTTAATTGCATTCTGACTATGAAAGTTTGAAAAAAAAAAAAAAAAAAATGATAAACCCTTTCATGTTGACCAAGAGATCAGAGAATTCCTTTCCTTTCTGAGATAAATTAAACTCATAAATATAGATGTTGGGGGCTGGGTTTTACTCGGTACAACAATAAACTGGGAGCAACAAGAGTCTCCGGGAGAGATTGGGTCAAGCCTTTGCCTCAATTAATTGGCTCGATCTATTTGTAGAATCGAAGCTCCAACATTTGATCAGGTTTGCTTCCAACCGCTGCTCCTTCCTACTTGACAAAGAATGGAGAGGGCGAGTACCTTTTCATTTCGAAAAGATGTGAAGGAATGTAGGAATAGATCGCAGAAGGTTTAGAAGTGCCAAGAATCTTGTTCCCTATGAATTAAATTGTCCTCGAAAATGGAAGAGATCACTTGGAAATATTTTTACAAGAGGGCAGATGCCAAACGATGCTATTTGTAGTCTCCGAACGCAATTATAACTTGGGGGCTTACAATGAGCATATGCACTTGCCGCCTTTGCTGACTCGGTATTACAAAAATCTCCATCTTGAAGAAGTCTTCTGAAGATAAAAGTCAAGACTTTCTCGGCTCAAGGACGGTGGTATTAACGTCCAGTTCTTTCGTCAATCAACTATTTTACAAAGAAGGCATAACGAAATCTCCCATATCCTTGATCCAATGGGGACGCAAGTAATGAACGAGGAAAGCATAAAGAACATTTTATTTATCCAGTTTTAGTAACGATGGCAGCTCCAAGCAAACTTGGAGGATGTTGAATTTTCATTTGCATCAACCACTTTGTCCGAGAAACAAAATGAGGCTCTTACCAGAGCAATCATGGAGGATGAAATTGAAATTATGCACCTGGACAAAGCGCTGGGGCGAGATGCCTTTCAGGCATTTTCTTCCACGCATATTATTTGCCACGCGGAGAAAAGCATTTATTGCCATAATTCCTAAGAAAAATAATCCTGAGGGACGTGCAACGCTATCTACAAATTGGTGGCAAAAATCTTGGAAAATATGTTGAAGCCCATCAGTAGTCCGATGAGCAAGGGGCATTCGGAAGCAATGCACTCTCTGATGAAAGCCTTTTGGGCGAGGAGTCTGATTGCTCTCAAAATAGACCTGGAAAATAATTATGATGGAGTTTATATCCCTACTTATTCATTCCATGTTCGAAGATTCTACCTAAATTTTACAGTTTAGCCATGCAACTTCGTTTGTTGAGAGCTTGGTCAAGAGGGCCCAACAATATCCCATTTCCTATGCGAGGATGATATTCTTTTGATTACAAGAGCTGCTACAAGGGATGGCATGTGCCTTAAAGTTATCGTCGATGCCTAAGCTAGATGATCGATGTAGCCGAGTCCTACATTACCTTTGGTCCTTCTACGTCAAGATCTTGGAGACACGCCGCTCTACAAATGTCAAAAAAAAAAAAAAAAGGAAATTGAAGGTACTTGAGTGTACTTTTATCAAGTACATATAGTTGGTAGCTTGGACTTTGACTATTTTATTTGGAAGTGGACTTTCGAACGACCTTACTTTAGTTAGTTTTGTCATCCATACCAATTTTCTGTATGTCCACACGTGCCCCTGGCTAGCTACTCTTGCAATTATGGAAAAGAAATTAAAAAGCCCCACCTATCGGAGCATATATCCCGTTTCTTGGAAACATGCGTGTTCTTCTAGACAAATTGGTGGATTGGGCTGATCTATTAATAGTAAACGAGCCTTGCTTTGTAAGCTGGCCGCTCGTTCGATCATGAAGCCTAAATTTTTATGATCCCGGATGGTATGCACCGAATATAGATTCACTGGATCATGGCACAACCACAAGAAGCCAGTTCGTTTCTCGGCTATTTGGGCTAACATAACGACTCGCCGGGCAAAAGTTAAATTTCAATTTCAAAACTTCGATTAATCTACTTCATTTCAATTGGTGGGACATAATTTTTGGCCAAGATAATAAACCAAACAAGCCTTGATACCATTGCTCAAGGTCTCTAGTTTGATCAAATTATCCAGGGCAATAACAGGATCAATTGTGTAACTCTAAAGGATATTCTCTACAGCTTGAGAATCGGTCAAGGATTCAAGGAGTTCGTAGCTCATCTCTTGTTCAACCATGACAACCCAAATTAGTGTGCTTAAGTTGGACACCACCAAGGGAAACTGATTAGAGCTGGGGGCAAGGTATTGCCATCCTCGTCGGTACCCTTTGCTGAAATGGTAGCTTCTTGGAAGGGAATCAGAGCGACCATCTTTGAGATACATGCGCAGCAACTCTGGATGGAAGGGGATTTACTAATGGTAATTTAATGGCTATAAAACAATCCAAGGCCTACTTGGTCATTGTATCCTTTGTTACAAGATCTTCCCTCATGGTAGCTTGTTTTCCAGACCCTACAGATCTCTCACGTGCACCGTGAGGCTAATCGAGCTGTAGATTACTTGGCCGATAAAGCCCGGAGGTCAAACTTTATCATTCATTCAAATGACCAAGTGCATCCTGAATTTGTTGGTATTCTTTGGGCTGACATGTGTAGGATTTATTTCGACGGCGATCACCATAATAAAGGGTATACTGATTTTTATAAGGAGTGCTTGTCTTGGTGAATTATTGTTTCTATTAGGGGTATTTTTGTACTAGTCGAAGATATGAGAATTTAGGCTAATTGAAGATCATTAGAAAGCTGAGACCGAGGTCCTAATTCAGACCGAGCTTAAGATCATCAAAAGATGGAAGTCAGGACCAGAATTTAAGCTGATTGAAGATCATCAGAAGACGGAGGCCGAGGTTCTAATTCAGGCTAAGCTTAAGATCATCAAAAGATGGAAGTCAAGGCCAGAATGTAGGTTGATTAATTGAAGTCATTAGAAAGCTGAGACCGAGGTCCTAATTCAGGCCAAACTTAAGGTCATCAAAAGATAGAAGCCATGACTAGAAGGCTGAAGCCGAAGTTCTAATTCAGATCGAGTTTAAGATCATCAAAAAATTGAAGTTCCCACTCTTGGCTCCAGATTGTTAATTCACATAATCAAGAGATGGTCCCCTCCACATTCCATGAGGAGACAGTACCTGACATGATTTTTGAGAATATTCTAATGGGCAAGCAAAATATCTCTGATAAATTTCTACTCTCCCATGACTAACAACTCATAATCCATCCTAACAAACTCCAGATGCCTTCTATAAAAGAGGTAAAAAGAGGAACCTCAAGGTACGCGAACTCTTCTCTCTAAAAAATACTCATCTTCTTCCTTCGATTGAACGAAAAATTGATTTGAGCATTAGAGAGTCTCCACTTGGGCCAACTCCGGTTGAGCACTTTTCTTGCAAGTACGACCACCTCCGTCCTATCACTATCGACTTGCCATCATCGCACAACTTTAGCAATCCAACCTCGAGATGGATTTTCACGTCAACAGATGGTGCTAGAGAAAGGGTGCAGGCTCTTTGAGTCTGTTTATGGAAAGAAATGAGCATCCAGTGAGAGAAGCTTCATCGCGTTGTTCCAATACGGACGAGATTCTGTGTCCATCTTCAAATTGTCCCACCTAGGCTCAAATTAGGGGGCTTCAAATGAGGAAGAAATTTCAATTGAAGAAAAAAGTTCAAGTAAGGAAGGAGACCATGACAAGGATGATTCGAACCAGCAAAGATACCACAAGATCTAGATAAAAAAATATAATTATGAAAATTTTTTAGTAATATTATATTCTTAATTTTTTGTCCATTCTCTTGAATTCTGGATAAAATCAAATATTAGAAGGAAGATCTTCATTTACACTCCGATATGCTAGGCAAAATAAAAATAACCTCTGAGTTCCATAATGAAATGAAGAGACTGAGATCCTGGGAGAGATGAAAAAAATAGAGGAATGTTATAAAAAATTAGAGGATAACGAAGAGAGACTTTCTTAAGTTGGCGATTACCTTGGCATAAACCTACTGTCATACTTATTGCATCTTTATTTGAGATCGAAATATCATTTCTGTTCATCATTCGCTATAAAATCATAGTGAATACCATAGATCATACTTATCCTCTAAGAAAGATTAGCATAGACACCATCTATATAATTAAAAGAAAAAATGAAATTATGCCTTGTATATTTGAAAAGTGATTGTATTACTAAATGCACAATTGCTTGTGAGAATTGTATCTTTATTAGCAGAGGATCTACTTTTAAGTACAGGAGCAACTATGGTTGATTAAGAAGCTTAATGGTAACGAACTATAGAACATCTTAAATTACATAAAAAATATGGCCTATCATATATATTCTTATTATCAAATGAACTCAAAGAATTAGCATTCACTTGGTTTAGAAGATTTGATTGATCATAAACCTTCAAAATGTCGGCTGCTATTTCATTTGATTGTGAAGATTTTTATGGTTTTGGTGAAAAAAAAGGAACGATCAAATCGATTCTTTGTTTCAAAAAATAGAGAGGGAAGAAAGGGGGGAGGGGTCGGCATCCGTGGGCCTCTCCCCGGCACATGTGCATTCGGCCAATGTCTACCACCCCCGCGCATCAAGCGTGATGTTCCGACCTCCTCCAAGCCTGCGTGCATCCAGCCGATCTCCTCCCCACGGCAACCCCTCCAATCTTCTTGCTCCCAGGTGCAACCCTTACGACCCTTCTGGCCGATCTCCTCCCCGCAGCGACCCATCCGATCTTCTCGCTCACAAGTGCAACCCGTGCGACCCATCTAGCCGATCTCCTCACTGCAACAACCCCTTCGATCTCCTATCTCCTGCGTGTCCAACCGAAGTCTCCTGCGCTCGTCTTACCTCTACATCCGATCTTCTCCCCGTGCACCGATCTCCTCCCTTACGACTCCGAACAGTGGCTGGAATTGGTCACAGTGATGCTGACCTTCTTCCTCCGTGCTACCAAGCATGATCGGAACTAGTCACAAACTAGTCACAATGGTGTCGACGTTCTCCTATCCCGCGCTCTCGGGCACGACCCATGGTGGCTCCGACCTCCTTCTCCCTTATGATCGCAGTGGCTCCGACCTCCTTCTCCCTTGCGATCCCGTGGCGGCTTTGACCTGCTCCCTCGTGATCCTGGATGGCTTCTCTCTCGTGACACTAGGCAGCTTCGGCCTTCTCCTCCTCACGATCCCGTGGCAGCTTCGACCTCCTCCTCCCCGACGCTCCCAAGCATGACCCGCGATGATGTCAACGTCCTCCTCTCCCATGCTCCCAAGAGCAACCCACGGTGCCCCTCCGGTCGATCTCCACACTCTCGTGCGTCCGAGCATGCCCCCTCCAGTCGAGCTCCTCCCCTGTGTGCACGTGCGCGGCCAAACCCATCGCAGTAGCCCATGGCGGTGCCGAAACCCTTCGTCGCAATCTCAGGCGATGCTGATCTCCATCAAAAAAAAGGGGGGAAGAAGAAGAAAAGAATATGAAGAGGAGGAAAGAAGCCAGCCAGCTGATCCTCTCCCCCTGCACCTGCGCATGTCTAGTCGATGTCCTCTCAACAACATTGACCCTCTCCCCCATGTGCCTAGGTGTGGACGAACCTACCATGATGATGTTGAGGTCCGTGCACTCTAGCATGGCTGAACCTGCCACCAAGCAGTCCTCGAAGTCCTCCTGCACATAGTGTCGAAGTCCTCATAAGGCCTGTGCACTCCCAACGTGGCCGAGGTCCTCCACATGCTGAGGTTCGTGCACTTCCAATGCGGTTGAAGTCCCCTACACGTGCATTCATTCGATCTTTTTCAAAGTTCTCTCACATCATACAGCATCAAAACTGACTTGAAGCAACCCTAAAGCCACCCACAAAATGCCACATCCCCTACACATGGCTCTATGAATTTCACCCGTTGAAGCCAAGTTGCAAAAAAAAAAAAGAGAAAGAGAGGGAGAGAAGAAAAAGAGGAAGACAAAATCTGATCTGACCCAAAGTATTCTAAGACAAAAGCCCATAGCAAGAAGAGGCTAAACAGAATCCAAGATCTCCCAAACAGAAAACTCATGGTAAGAGAATTTTAAACTTTCATTCATTATTATTTTTCTTTTCTTCTTTTCTTTCTCGCAAGGCTATAGGATGCCAAAACCAAGGTCGAACCTCAAGCTAATCAAGACTAAGTTCAAGAAACTAAGGTTAAAGCTAAAATAAAAATAAATGTTGAAGCTAAAGTTGGAATCCAGACTAATCCGAAGTTAAGTTTAAGACCAAGTCAGGGTCAAAATCATCGCAACATCGCTCCAAACTAAGAAGGCCCTTATGAGATTGTGGAGATCATCTAATCGAGAACTTACTATTTGAAGGAGATTGGAGGGGCTACACTTCCATGATCTTAAAATTCAGAAAATTTACAAATGTATTATCAATAACTTTACTTTAATAAAGTTTTTTTATCTTAACATCCCTGTTTTTGATGCAATTTGAATGATGATAGAAAAATATCTAGCCGAATTTTATTTTTAAATGAAGTAGAAGGCTTTAGGTTATTTAAGATAAGAGGTTAATCTCGTCCAAATGAGGGTGAAGGTCTCTGGTTATTTAAGATAGGAGGTTAATCTCATTGTAGCAAGGGTGAAGGCCTCTGGTTATTTAAGATAAAAGGTTAACCTCGTCCAAACGAGGATGAAGGCCTTCGATTATTTAAGATAAGAGGTTAACCTCATCCAAGCGAGGGTGAAGGCCTCCGATTATTTAAAATAGGAGGTTAACCTCATCATAGCAAGGATGAAGGCCTCTAGTTATTTAAGATAAGAGATTAACCTCATCGTAGTGAGGGTGAAGGCCTTCGATTATTTAAAATAGGAGGTTAACCTCGTCTAAGCGAGGGTGAAGTCCTTCGGTTATTTAAGACAGGAGATTAACCTCATCCTAGCGAGGGTGAAGGTCTCCATTTTTTAAACATGAGGTTAAAGATCAAGATTTATAGAAATCCAATCTCAGAAGGTAGAGGTCTGTAGAAATTCGAGCTCAGTATATCAAGGTTTGCAAAAATCCGATCTTAGAAGGTAGAGGCCTGCAAAAATTTAAGGTTAAATATCAAGATTTATAGAAATCCATACTTAGAATGTCAATATGTGCAGAAATCCAACCATAGAAGGCAAAGGTCTGCAAAAATTCAAGCTCAGAATGTCAATATGTGCAGAAATCCGATCTTAGAAGGCAGAGGTCAGCAGAAATCTAAGCTCAAAATGTTGAGGATAAAATTGAATTTGAGCTAAAAGATAATGACCTTCGAATAATTTTAATAAGAAATCTAAAGATTCTGAGTCTAAATAACAAAAAAGGATATATCTTCGGCAAGTCTGATCTAGTATACTCTCTTTGTCCGAACCAAAGCTCAGACTCGAAAGTAGAGGGCTATTATTGGGGGTATTTTTATACTAGCCAAAGATATGAGAACTTAGGTTGATTGGAGATCATTAGAAAGCTGAGACCGAGGTCCTAATTTAGGCCAAGCTTAAGGTCATCAAAAGAAAGAAGTCAGGGCCAAAATTTAGGTTGATTGAAGGTTATCAAAAGGCTGAGGCCAAGATCCCAATTCAGGCCGAGCTTAAGGTCATCAAAAGATGGAAGCCAGAGCCTTATTGAAGGTCATCAGAAAGCTGAGACCGAGGTCCTAATTCAGGCTGAGCTTAAGGTCATCAAAAGATGGAAGCTAGGGCTAGAATTTAGGCTGATTGAAGGTCATCAAAAGACGGAGGTCGAGGTCCTCATTCAAACCAAGCTTAAGGTCATCAAAAGATTGAAGCCAGGGCTAAAATGTAGGCTGATTAAAGTTCATTAGAAGGGAGAGGCTAAGATCCTAATTCAGATCGAGCTTAAGGTCATCAGAAGGTTGAAGTTTCCACTCTCGGCTCTAGGTTGTTAATTCACGTAATCAAGAAATGGTCCCCCCACATGCCATGAGGGGATAGTACCTGATATGATTTCTGATATGATTCCTGAGAATATTCTAGTGGGCTAGTAAAATATCTCTGACAATTTTCTGCTCTTCCATGACTAACAACTCACAACCTATCCTAGCAAACTCTGGATGCCTTTTATAAAAAAGATAAAAAGAGGGATCCCAAGGTACGCTAACTTTTCTATCTAAAAAATGCTAATCTTCTTTCTTCGGTTGAATGAAAAACTGACTTGAGCGTCGGAAGGTCCTTACCGAAGCCAACTCCGATTGAAGACTTTTCTTGCAGATATGGCCGCCTCTGTTCCATCACCATCAACTTACCGTCGTCGCACAACTCTGGTGATTCGACCTTGAGACGAATTTCCACATCAACAATTTCTCTCCCCAGATTAGTTGTATTGTTCCTATAGCATGCTAAAATACCGGAGAAACTTTCTACATAATCTTCACTGTATCAGCCCTGAGTTCGCTGTTCAATCTAGTCACTTCTCTCACATCTTAATTGCATGTTTCTTGCTACTTGTTCAGACAAAAAATAGGGTCTACAGGTGCTTTTTGTCATGGCAGCTGAATTCAACCACTAAAGTTTCTAACTTGTTTCTAAAGACTACTTGGACTTTATTATATGTAGATGAATTGTAATGAGTTCCTACAAGTTGATTGTTCATTAGCGAGAACAATAATGCTGAAAGAAAATAAGAGCTTTTAGAAGCATTTCTTGCATACCAAAAAAGAGCATCTTTGTAGGAACAACTCTTTAAGCATGCATGCTTGTAGCTCTCCTTCTTCATGATTGAAGAAGGAAACATCATTAAAAGCCTAGAACTAGTGTGCTGCATCCATTGGCAAGATAGAGGAGTCAAAGGGGAGCAACCAAGACCTGTGTTGCTTCTCATTAAACTATCTAAAGCAATTTGAATTATTGGTAGTTCCAAGAGGACAGCTACATTGCCCATCGAAGCAATTCTTAGGGTGAAGGTTCATGATTTCATCCATGACCTTCCACCATGCCGGTCCCCTTCACAAATAAAGAAAGGCTTGGCAAGCATTGAAAGGATTGCAAGGCTGCCATTAGTGACTTCACATGACTAGAATCCTTTTCTTCTCTAGGCATGTTGAATGTGTACTAATAATATCATAAAGCTGGAAAGGACTAAAATTGACAAAGGAAAGCAACCCATCAGTGAGAACAGTGTGGAACAAGTGACCTCAAACTCCAATTTGATTGTGGCAGAGATGTTGGCTTCAAATGCATGGCTGCTACAGCCTTTCGAGTTCTTCTTGCTTGCGGTGGAAAGGAGAACCAACCAGCTTAGCTAAAACATTTGGAAGCATAGTAGAGAGAGTGTGGGGAAGTTTTGAGGTAGGTGTTGGGTACTGAAGGTAAGTGGTCCATACTATTGGTGATTTTGTCTGAATTGAGCATGCTGAGTCTAGATAAAATGCTTCTATTCTTTTGAGTGTAAGCACTGAATTCTGAGAGTCTTGTCATTTCTTATGGACCTCAGGTATGATCTATGAATGGCACTTGCAATCTTTCTTGTATTACTAAGTCCATTTGTTAGTCAACTTGTATAGTCCCGCAAATTGCAATGGAAAATACTATATAGATCCAAATACGGGATTGCATTATTGTTGTTGCATCAAGACTCTAGTGATTGCTGATGTGGCTGAGGGCAAATGCCGATCTGAAAATTGGTGCATCAAAAAGAACCTACAAAAGAAGTCCATACATGTCAAGGATTCTTTAGTGGGGACCTTTCGATGCTTAAGTCAGCCGGAGCTTGAGCATAATAATATAGAGAGAGAGGGAGGTAGCTTGGCTTAGCGTAGTTGAGCTTAGCCTAGTTTAGCTTCACTTAGTTTATCTCAAGGGTTTTCTTATTATCTCTTTATATAGAGGGATGCTGTAGATTGTTATGCCCAAACTCGGTAGGTTGTTAGGATAGGAAATCCAGGTTATTAGTCAAAGGTGGTTGCTATGAGTTGTGCCCATGTTCTGAGAGTTTTTTGGGAGATTCTAAGTAATTATCTATGTGGCTGAATAGGTTGGTGGACTAAGGTCAACTTATAGCTGAGGTGCCGCCCTAGATGTATCCACATTGGCATTGGTCATAGGATTTTATCCCTGTCATAGCAAAACTTTCAATTTGGAGGTCAGCTTTGATATGAGCTAAGGGTCAAATGAGGACTGATGAAATTGCTTCATCCTAGTTCTTCATGGCAGTCTCGGTAACACCTGTAGTCGAGGTTCACTTTAATATTTCAGCAGATCCCAGTAGGATTTTTGAGGATGAGTCTTGAGGATAATGGCCAAGGCATTATGACCCCATGACACTTGCCTCCTGAAAGAAATTCGAAAGCATGCGAGATTATAATTAAAACACAGCAGAATAAAATCAGATTAATTTCATACATGCAGACATAAAATTGCATGTCAAAATCTAGGACCGCCATAGCTAAGATCCAAAATTGGAAATAAAATAGAGAAGATCTAATCTTTACCTTATGCGGGTAGACCTTCACAACAATTTGATAATCATGAATGTTTTCACATGTTCCTTGGAAGCCGTACATACATCTGGCCTCTAAATATATCTGCACATGAATAATCTAGGATGCTCCCCTGATTCTTGATCTTTCTTCTTCAAGAAAAATTAGCACACATAAACTTTGATTCAACCCTATGGTATAAACCAACCCTTGGTCTAGATGTAAGAGAGAAGAATCTCTCCACTTTGGCACGTGCGAAAAGAGGCATCCTCTTTTCTTTTCCTTGCATGCGTGAGGGATGGGGGCATGAGAAAGAGAGAGGGCATGAGGAGGTAGGCGTAGATCTACTTTGGGCATGAGGAAAACTTGTCTTAACCTTCTAGGGTTTGAGATTTAAATAGATCCAAAGCAATCCTAATAGCTTAAGACTTTGACTAGTCAAGGTCTTGCATAAGAAGGACTCATGGTGCCTCACTTAGGTGTGCAACAACTTTGGATGCTACCCCATATCTCTTCTTTTTATGTGAAAATAAGTTGTTGGGCATCCAACACTTAGGCACCCCTTTTGTGTGCTTTGACTAGTTAACTCCCCATTACATAAGAAGTCCAAGTCTCATAGGAATTTAGGGTTTAACCATGTGCTAGCATGGAAAACCAAAATTCTTTAGGATTTCTTATAAATTCTAACTCAATTAGAACTTTCAAAGTCCAATCACAAATCCTAAACTAATTCTCTATTGTATATGATTCCATAGATTCTATTCTATTTGATAGTAAGATATATTGTGATCTCTATTAACAATATCATTGAAACTTCTTTCAATAGATTGGAATGATTTTAATTTAGTCAATGAGAATGATTGACTATCAAAATAATTCTTATTGATCTTACAATCTACCAATAACATCTAGCAGTATGTAATAGCAATCTAGCAGAATAAAAAGGACAAACCTTTAGGTGCAGTTATCATATGATTCAATTCTTCTACTATGAGTTTGATAAGCTGAATATTATAAAAAACTCATCAAATTCCATCATCTATCTTATATAAGATTTATTCAACTCAGTTCATATATGAATTCTCATAAATTTTTTTTTTAATTATTTACACTACCATAGCCATAGTCTTCAAAACTCAATATTATAAATCATATAGGACTACTCCTTATCTACCAAGATCCATAGATCTCATTTAGATACATACCTCACTCCTATAGTGAATGTACTGTAACCAACATGTACCATAAGAATCCATATGGCTAGAGACTAAGTATATGTACCGTCAAACTATAGCAACCTTATTGTAAATAGTTGAAATACCGTAGGTTAAAAAATTATTCATACTACCGCAGCATCAAGTAAATTACTAAGAAGTGGATAGACATCTAAGTAAATTCTGATTTCAGTCATGCTCGATATCCTTATTCTCTAACAACCACTTGCACTCTGATGCTCATTGTTATAGCATCAAAAATAATATTAAACATGATCCTACTATTGGTTAGAATAGCAATGAATTGGGTATCAATTTTTTCAAAGATCTTAGGCTAAGTTACATTTAATTTTAATTAAAAATAAAAATTTAAATTTATCTTTAAAGCAAAATTTTAAATAAGAAGATTAAAAAGGATTAATTAAGATTTAGCAAATTAAAATAAAAAAGTAAATATTAATTAATTAGGATTTGAAAATTAATTAAAGATAAGAAGAGAAATTTGTCTAGGATTTCAGTTCTATTTTTTAATATTTAAGTTTATAATTAATTTATATAATCTTTTTATTATCAACATGCAATCTTATGAGATATCTGTTTCCTTGATCTAATTCGAATATAACCTATTCTACTGAGCATGGACCATATCTAACATGATCATGACCCATCTCATAGATATAGATTATCTAAATGATATAATCAAAAAACATAAACATAAATCTAATTAAATCTTACAATCCATTCTAATTTGAGTACAGATCGTATCTTTCCATGATCATGATTTATTTTCTTAGTTATAAATTATAAGAAATTAAATATTAAAGCATAAATAAGAAAAGCATGTAGAAGATAAATGAATAAATTTTATTGCTCAATAAAAAGATAAATAAGGTTCAAATTACAAACTCTCATGCTAAAGATTTTTCATACTTTCCAAGAAATGAGATCTTTAGCTGAACATGGTTTTGATCCTTCTAGTTTCTGACATCTTCAAAACTCCTCGGATAAAAATGTAGAAGAAAAAGAAAGAAGAAAAATAGAAGAAAGAAAAGAGGAGATGGGGGAAAAGAGGAAGAGAGAGAACCTATTTTAGGATTTAGAGAGGGAGAAAGAATAGGCTAAAGGACCTTAAAGAGTGGCTAATCCCCCAAGGGGAGGGTTTTTTTGGCTTATGGTGTGAGGAGACTTAAATAGTAGAAAATCAGAGGTTTAAGGAGTTCTTTTTGAAGTCTAATTTGAATTTGGATTGAATTCAATAGGCCTATTGAATCTTGGCCATCGATCTGAGATCAAATAGTCCAAAATCCATCAAAAAATCTACCACTAGCTGTTGATCCCATCCAATTGGCTAATCAGGGTATTTTTGGCCATTGGATGGTGCATTAGAAGTCTAGAGGAGTTTGAATTAAAATTGGCTACATTCTCAACTATTTGATCATGCCTGGGACTACTTAGGACCATTCGATCTCATGCATGATGCGATATTATCTATTGGATTATGCTTAAAAATTGCCTGAAAAGTTGAATCAAGTTGGCAACATTTTCAGCCATCAGATCTTGGCCAATATGACTCTCAATCGTTGATAGTGCATAGCACCCCTCTGCCCACCTAGACCACATGAAAACTGGGTTTATGATTGTAGGTTGTCTCGTATGTGAGCCGCATTAAAAGTGACATCATGATGATGTCACCCGAGCTGGGCTACTTCGGTCGGTTTTGCGCGCGCAAGCTGCTTCGATTTACGATCGGGTTGGTTTTAGTGAACTAGTTGGATCTACTGGCTGAGCCAATTTTTATTTTTTTATTTTTTTATTTAAAGCTTCGGACTTTCATTTCTTCTCTGTTTTAGCTTTGATTTGCATCAAATTTAATTCATTTGAACCTATAAATCAAGCTCTTTATATTGGTAAGGATCTTTCCTATAAAACATGAATAAAAAGCAATAATTTTTAAAATAAATATCGATTAGTATATATTTTAATCTCATTTATTAATATATTTATAGTATTTATCACATTCTCTAACTTGAGTTTTACTCATCCTTAAGTAAAAAAAAGAAAATTAGAAATATGTACCGACTTAATAAGATGTGAAAGGTTCTTCAGGTCATTTTAAAGTCAATTAATACCTAATTAGAGAATTAAAAGATACATCATTAGATTATTAATTTCATCTCAAATAATGGTTAAGTATAAAACATAAAATTTTAGAGCTCTTTCTTGACCAACTCACCACTTTTATTTTTTAAATCCTCTATCTTTAGTATGAGCTAGAGTATGACTTTTTTTAATATTGCAGCCAATGCAATGTTTTAACCTCTTAAACTTTTTATCTGATCCTTGTAACGAGCTTTGGACTAATGACTTCTAAACCAGTTGACTTTAAGATATTAGGTGTAGAACACCCCTTGGATTTACTAACTTAAGTCAAATAGACTAGGAGTTAAAACTACCTGTATAACAAGCTTCTTTACATTGCTTACTTTTTAACGCGAATAACATTGCTTACTTAGGCAATAAGATCCAGTTACTCAATGGAAGATCAATATTTAGAACTTGCTTCTTTTTTCAAATATAAATATTTTTTTCATATTTTCTACTCATACCCATACAAAGTAGATTCTTTATTGATATAGGTTGGAAGAAGATTTTAGAATCACTTAGAAATTTATTATATTCTAGACCTAACCATTTATTGGATTTTCTTAATAATTTGATCTTTAGTATTTTAAAAATTCTTTAGACCATTAATCAATTATTGATTAAAATACCCGATTGACTTCAAATCAAGATAAAATCAGATACATAAAATTAATTATTACAATATTTGAAGACTTAATTAATTTTATTTTACCTTCCATCCAACTTAATTTTTATTATCCTCAATGAAAGAAAAAAATAGAGTGTGATATATAAATAGAAAGAAAAAAGAAAGAGTTCACCTAGGTTTTAATTATTCTTAGATTATCCTAGCATTTTTTGTTCTTGGTCCAGCATGGGTCTGTATTCTCCCTCCAACTTAGTCCTAAACTAAAAAAGAAGGTAAGCTTAAAAAAAAAATTCAAATATAAAAGCTTGGTTGCCTCCCAATAAGCGCTAAATTTAATATCTTTAGACGGACCCTATAAATGAGTCTTACTTATAATCAACTTTAGTATGTCCTTCAAAATTTTAAAAGGATAAGGCCAATCAGGAGGCCTTGTCATCATGGTAGTAAAATGTTCATGGAATGATCTACAAGAATCAAACTTAGCCAGATCAATAGAATATTTTAAGCAAGCATGCAATACCAGAATCTAAAATTATCATAATTTTTATGATGATCAAAAAGGGATTGTGTTTGTTGGGCTAAAATCGGGAGTGGTGGTTTAGAAATAACTTCAACTATAGCCTGATTTACCCCATTCCCTTTCTCAGGTATGATACATTTTGGCATCAATTCTTCTGGATCTAAAGCATGGCACTTTTTTCAAATTAATTTTAAATCTACCTCCATATATTATTTTAATATTATTGATAGATTTTTGAGGCAGTCCTCGAAAGTAGTGTCGAATATAGAAAAATTAATCTTGAAAATATTATCTCTCATTTCAGCAATATCGTATTTGATTGCTTTTTTATGTGTTTTTAGATCACCTATAAGTTGGGCTTCCTAGTTAGATATCACTAGTAGGATATTAGTGGGTGCATCAGAAAGTAGTTTCAATTCTAGAACAATTGATGGTTGTAATAAGAAAGCTTCTAATGATGGGAGAATGGAAGAATGCGAGATTTGTAAATATAGTAGCTCTCTACCAATCATAGAGGATGGGAGAATGGGTCCTTCTAGTGAGAGAAGCTCCAGGAACCTTAGTGAGAGAAACCTCAATGCCTTCTTCCACCATAGAAAGTATTTTTCAATGCCACATGCTACAACCCTTTCAACCCCTCATCCTTCCCCACTAAGCTGCTAGATCGAAGCCTCCCCTCACTCATCTTGACCCAACCTTACCAAGAATACACTAGTACCCAGGTTTCTTTCATGCATAACCAGCCTATCAGCTAAACAATCTCTTGATCACAATCTTGTTCCTCCCTTTTCCGGTCCCGCTCTTCCCTCAACATGCCGAAGACCCCCTCTCATGGGTGCAAATGCTATTTCTCTGGGTCATTGAGTTCTCTTCAAAGCTGGTATCCTAGGAAAAGCTCTGGGAGCTCTATCTTCTCAACCCTCACAAACCTAAAAACCTCTATCCCATGCTCCCTCGACGCTCCTGACACATCATAACTCACTCACATCAACTTTCATTCCCAAACCTACTAATATTTTTGGATCCCTCACCCAGCTTCGAACGAAAGCTGGCTAGTGGCTAGATCTCGTAAAAGGCTCCACCGCATGACTTATACTGGTGTGGCCTCTTCTATCAAGTAAAAATGCTAGGTTTCATGCTTCCCTCCTGCACCATCCATGAGCTACTCCCCTGTTGCTCTTAGCATGAATCCCAATTGGCCAACCCACCCTCCGCCGTCTCACCATCGTGAGCCCACCTACTGGTGGAGCAGTGAAGCGGCTAACTTGCTTCACTCTATCAAATTGGCATTGGCACCGAACGGCATGCATGGACATAACTTGTCTCCCTACTACTATCATTTCCTAAACTCAAACCCACCTTACCACTCCTTGGCCTTTAAAAAGGGGGTTTGTTTTTGCTGTGGGGATTCAAACCACCTTAAAGCTAAGTGCAGAAACCCTCTTAGATGGTTTAGGTGCAAGAAGTTTAGGCACCCTCTTAAGTGCTGTAGGGAGACCTCTCATTCCTCTCATCCCATTTCTCAAACCTCTTTCCATCAAGTACCCCGTCAAACCAACAGTGCAACCCCAAAACCTACCATGGAGAGCCAACCGAGAGGCCTTACTGCCAAAGCCTTCCTTGCCTTCACATCTAACATGGCCGATGCCTCCTCCTACTTAAATCGAGCATCTTTTGTCAAAGCTTTCAGGAGTATCAAGGTCGACGATGTTTTCCTCACCCTCTCTCGCAAAGCAAGAGTTGTCAGTTTCTAGACCACCAAAAAGCTTCCCTATGAGAATGCATTCTTCGTGGCCTACCCTTCCTATGAGGTTGTCCAACATTTGTTTCCTTGGGGCATATTCAGGGTGACGGTTTCACCCTGGTGGTTAACCACTGGGATCAGACCATCGAGGGCACCCAAAATTAGCTCTGATTTAAAGTTTGTGCTAGCCTCTTTAACCTCCCATTAATTTGCTGGAATGTAAATATCGTTGCTTGCATTATCGCTAGTTTTGGGGTCCCTCTCAGGGCCAGCTATTCTTATATTAATATGGAAGATCTCACTAGTTTTGACCTATATTTTCTCTGTGAAAACCTTGAATCCATTCCCAACGTTTATCGAAGTTACTATCGAGGCATTCTGCTACCGTGTCAGACTGGTGGTTAACTTTTCCTCTCCTTATAACTCATTTCTTAATCACTCTTCCACCCAAAGTGAAGACCATGGCAACTTGGGAGACTCAGATTTGGAATTCTGATTTGGCTCATCCTATCATAGCTAACCATCTGACCCTCACTGTCACCATGGTAGTGCCTCCAATAGTAGCTCGCCGAAAAGGCACGACCCTCACCCTACACACCCCTTCTGGGAGGCATGACTCCCTCTCTCTAAACATCGCACCCCCTAGGTTTTTTGCCGACTCAACCCCTAGTACCCTATCACCCTAACACAACTCCCACCCTTCATATCCTATCTGAGTTACTAAAACTAGCTAAGCTCTTCCTCCAAGCCATACCCACCTTTCTTGGTTCAAATTTGAATTCAAACCTCCTCCATAATGGCTCTCTTCTCCCAGTTCCTATGGCCCTTTTTGATAACCCTAGCTCTCGCTATCCTATTATGCCTACCCTCTGCCCTGCCAAACTTATCTCCCCCACTATCAAAAAACTCTCACTCCAAATACTCAGCTCCTCATCCCTATCACCCAAGCATTCAACTCCATTCTACAAGATCTTGCCCCTGCCCCGGCTGCCTCCCCCTACACTGTTTCCATCAAAAGAAGTGCCAAAATCCGGTCCAAGACTCTCAAAACTCTAGGTATCACTGATCTCATCCTAAAGAAGGAGGACATTCTCTTTATCAACTCCCTCACCGCCAATGACATCTCCGGAATGACCAAAAGATGTGGGTTGATCCTGCCCATGAAAGATGATGCTCTCCCTATTCGACACATGAAAGAACTTGAAAGGCAACGCTGCTCCCTCCAAGTCAGGGTCGGAGGATTTAAAGCAAAAGCCTAAATCTGTATCACTTCTTCTCAGTTCAAAAGATCACTACTATAAAAAAGAGCTATGACAACGGTTTGTAACCGCTGCTATAGCTAAAAAAACTACTGCCATAGGCTATGATAGTGATTTTTTAACCACTGCTGTGGTCGTCATCGTAGCTCTATGACAGTGATTGTTGCAGTAGTTATTAGAACTGCTATCATAGATAGCCTATTGTAATGGTTTATAAATTGCTATAAGAGATTGATCTATCACAGCAGTTATGTAACTACTGCTATAAATATCCTATGACAGTGGTTATATAACTACTGCCATAGATAATATAGCAGCAGTTTCTTAACCGCTGTCATAAATTTAGTATAGCGGTTGGCACCGGACCTATGACAGCAGTTAGCATGGATATGGCAGCGGTTATAAAATTACTATCGTAGATTTTGAATAATTAAAAAAATAAAATTTTTATTTTTTTATATATTTTATCTAATAAATATAGATATATAACATAAGAAAATATAATAAACATAAAAATTATTTTAAAATGCTAAAATTTTATTATCGAATAAAATTTATTATAATTAATTTTTAAAAAAATAAAATATATTAAAAATCTTCTAAATCTATATCATCGTCATCGTCATCATCATTAGGAGCTAGAGCCAAAGCCGAAGCTGGAGCCAAAGCCGGAGCTGGAGCCAGAGCCAGAGCTGAAGGTGGAATGTGGGCCAGCATATTCTTGAAGCTCGTGAGTTCAAAACGTACACTAAGCGTCGACATCATGTCTCTCACGATGTCCTCCAGATGAGATGCATGCTCCTCAGTCCGATCTGCCCGCATCGCAGCATGATTTGCCCATGCCAATGCCTCTTTAAGATCCTCCTGACTGACGACACTAGAAATCTGTGAGGAGATGCTCATCTCGGATCAATAGCTCGTCGATGTGTGTCCAAGCCTACATCGGATCCTTCCAAAGTGCTCAGGCCCCAAGACCTGAGACAGATGGTCATGGGGCCTAGAGGTATGTAGGCCCTCGCTCGTGAGCGCATCTAACTAATCCTGTAATTATAAATTAAAATAAAATTTTATAAAAAATACTATAATACCTCTGGGCCCTCGCTCGCGAGCGCATCTAATTGATCCTATAATTATAAATTAAAATAAAATTTTATAAGAAATACTATAATACTAATTATATATACTAATATATTTAATACTTACAAAAATATGCTCGATCGTGGCATTCATCGGTCTGCCCATTTTGTCCGTATGGTTGGATCGAAAGATCTCACTATGATTGGGCATCACTCCATCTCTCATCAGCTATAATAAAGAATAAATTTATTAGAAAGATGATAAAAAATATAAATTTAATTTATCTAGTAAGATTTAGAATTAATTATCTCTCTATGCACACAACTGGACATAGACTCATGGCCTAGAGTGTGCGTATACTCCTGAGTTGCATGGTTCTTCCAATTCTGATGGAAGATAGCCTAACAAGTATTCAAATAAATAATAAATATTTAAAAAATATTTAAATAAAATTTTAAGCATATTGAAAAATTTAAAAGTTAGAAATTTTATCTTGAACTCCTAGCTCCTCCAATGTCTAACCATCCTCTCCCACTGACTCGGAGGATAGTTCTATATCTAGAAAATAAGCTCCTCTGGAGTGTCTCATTGGTGCTCGAGCCATCCTCTGTGGAGCTTGATCTTGTAACTCTGATACAACTTTTTGATCTTCTTCAGTTGGACATCTCGAGCCCTCTAATGATTGAAAAAGTCATACCTTCTCTGCATAAATTTATCAAAAATTAGTTACAAAATTATTCTAAAATATATATAGTGTAAACATATAAAATGCATAAATATAATTAAGATGCACGTACTTACCCATATCTCCTCCCATACCCAATTTCTAACGGCATCATCCATCAAATGCCAGTCTTTGGGCTCTATAGAAATGATGTTTGACCACCTCACAAGCACTCCAAAAAAAAATGCATCTCCCATGCGGTCTTCCCTACCGACATCCCCTCCGCATCATACTGCACCATCACCTGATGCCAATAATTCCACACGTGTGCCATACGTATGGGATTGTGAAATATCCGACTAGATGATGCACCTACAATGCAAATACGTTATGCAAATATATAAGTATACAAATACTATATAAAAAATAAAGTTATACTAATATAATAAAAATGCACACTCAGATGCCTACGATGATAGAGGCTCAGGAGTCAGTGGAGTAGATGCCATCGATGGAGTAGATGCCGACGGTGAAGGTCCCTGAGTAGCCGATGTCGAGGTGGATGGAGTATGCTCCGATTGCTCCTCGGATGCTGAACTGCATGTAATCCATCGAGAGACAAGGGTGAAAGCTAGAAGGCATTTTGGTGCTATCATGATCTGCAACGTTAATGAACATTAATCAATATAACATCGTGACATATCAAATTCTATTCACTCGAAAGCTGAGCCGGCTTCGTACCTGAGACAGCCAGCTCCGTGCTTAAGACATTCGGCTAGGGTCCTCCCCCAACTGGCTCGATCATAGTCTAAGTTGGCTCGACTGCGTATTCGAGTCGGCTCGGTTATGTGCCATCCCCTCGATCACTTCCTCTCTTGATCTATCTCACTGACAACAGCAGCAAGGTCGAACCCCCTTCTCTCTCAGCTTTTTCATCTCTCGATCTTCTTCTCTCCCTCTTTCAATCTTCCTCGCCAATGAGGTCGGACCCCATCCCTCCCTCTCTCACTCTCTCGATCTTCCTCGTCGACAAGGTCGGACCCCATCCCCCCCAATAATGCCGGCGAGGTCGGACCCCCTCCCTCCCTCTTTCGCTCTCTCGATCTCCCACTCTCTCTCTCGATCTTCCTCATCGGTAAGGCTGGACCCCCTCCCTCCCAATGATGGCGGCGAGGTCGGATTCCTTCCTTCCTTTCTCAAGTACAAACCCATCGATTATTTAGATTCAGATCTGGTACTAATAATTAAAATTAGATTCGAATTTGAATATTCGGATTTCGATCTGAACCTAAACCATTGATAGATTTAGTCCACAGCCATCGACACGGCACGACCCAAAAACTATGACATGCAAATAATTATAATATTTATAATAAATATTTATAATATTTATTATAAATATTTTATAAATTATTATAAATATACATGATTAATAAATAATACTATAAAATTAAAAAAATTATACCTATGGCTATAGAGAGTGGGTTGCACCGAAAGCTTTAAGGATTAACGGCGATGATGCTAGAGGAGGATGATGGCACTAGAGGTAACCTATGAAATAAAAGCAAGATAGTGAAATAGAGAAGAGAAAAAAAGAAAAAAAAGAGAGAGAGCAGGGGCGATCGGAGATGGGGGCACAGTGATGAGGAGGCTGAAGGAGGCTTCGCACTCGATCGGGGGAGGATCAGAATGGTGATGGTGGAGGGAGTGGGATTTCGCTGGGACCAAAGGAGGGTCGGATGGGGGTTCATCGGAGGAGGGAGGAGAGGAGGTTCTGTAGGGGGTCTGAGCGAGGGTGGAGGGGGGTTTGTCGAAGAGGATGTTTTTGTTCGGGGTTGAGGGAGGGTCGGATGGAGGGGTGGAGGGTCGGGTGGGGGTGGGGGGTGGCGGGGAGGGGCGGTCGGGGATGGGGGGCCAGAGAGGGAGGGTGAAGAAGGGGCGGCGCCGGCCGGGGGGTAGGAGGGGTGATGCCGATTGGGGGGTGGAGGAGGGGTAACGTCAGTCGGGGGGAGGAGCCTCACCGATGATGAAGAGGAGGGAGAGAGAGAGAGTGAGAGAGATTGAGCGCGCACGGAAAGAAAGAAAAAATTTAGAGATTTTTAACCTAACCTACAGTAGCGATTATCAAAATGCTACCATAGATCTATGGCAGTAGTTATCGAACTATTGTCATAGATCTACGGCAGTGGTTACCCAAAATTGCTGCCATGGATTCCGATCTATAGCAGCAATTTTTGATAACCACCGCCACAGATGAAAAATAATTTTTTTTTATTTTTTCTTTAAATATTATATAATTTTAAAATTTAATATCCATTTTCATCATTCATTATCTAAATAATTATCATTAGAGTGTTATCATAAAAGATCGTCTCAATTCGATGGTCCTAGCTTCATCGATCAAAAAATTTTGATTTCGACGATCATAAATGATGATGCGATGATCTAATAAATGAAGATCTTTGATGGATCCAAAAACTTAAAATGATATCTAGATGATATTTGTAGCATACTATCAAAGTTTCATTTCAATTGGATATCGTTATCATGATCAATTTAGTACGGAATGATTTCGACCGTCAAATTAGAAACAAACGATTAAAGGGTTAAACGGCATCCGATTAAGAGATAATTTTTTAGTTAAATAATTTTCATTATAATTTTAAATATTTTATATGGTGATGATAGTAAAATTTAAATTATTTTCATATAAATTATTCATGTTAAGCAGATATTGCAAGAGTACAAGCATAACAACTAGTGAAGTTTCAGAATGATTATCAGAAGACGTATAGTTTTAGATCATTCTTCATCTCATGAGTTGAATTTTATAATTACCATCATAAAAAATGATTAAAATAGTAGCCAAGATTATTTATAAAAAAAAATTATTTCATAATCGAACACCGTTTGGTCCTTTGATCAATCATTTATCATTTAACAGTCGAAACTAACCTATACTAAATTGACCAAGATAATGATATCCAATTGAAGTAAAATTTTGATAGTATGTTACAAACATCATCAAGATCATCATTGCAGATTTTTGGATCCATCGAAGGTCTCCATCTATCAGATCATCGCATCATCGTTCGTGATCATCAAAATCAAATTTTTCTGATCGACGAAGCTAGGGCCATCGGATCGAGGCAACCTTTTGCGATGATACTCTAATGATAATTATTTAGATAATGAACGGTGAAGATGGATTTTAAATTTTAAAATTATATAATATTTAAAAAAAGAAAAAAAAATATGACAGTGGTTATAATTAATCATTGTCATAAATCAGATTATAGCAGCGGTTCTTACTAACCGCTACTATAGGTCTGACCTACGGTAGTGATTTTCATTAACCGCTGCTATATGTCGGACCTATAGCAGCAATTATAAAAATTGCTGCTATAGGTCTGATCTATAGCAGCAGTTAACGAAAATCGTTGTCGTAGGTGCTATGGCAGCGGTTTCGAAAAACGCTGCCATAGTAAGCGCTGTTATAGGCCATTTTTGTAGTAGTCATGTTTCTATCCAATGCCTCTGATAATATCTACTCCATCTAAATCTTTCAAGTTTTGGTTTTGTATTACCCCACCTTTTGGTCTCGCGATGGTGTCTACCTCTCCTTGTAACCCCATGGCAAATGTCAGTTATTTCCCATTATTAACATTTTGTATGCAGTTCATGAAATACAAGTATTATGCCTTGCCTTCTCTCCCACCCTATTATCATATGTCTCCAACCATGCATTGATAGGCGTTCTATTATTGGATCACCAACTGTAAGGCTGCCTCTCTTATGACGTTGTATCCTCTTAAAATTCTATGCAGATTCTTTTCTAAAATGTACGAGGGTTAGGTTTACCTTACAAGAAGTGGCTGGTAAAGGCGATGATCAACGAAGCCAAATGTCCGATTGTCTGCCTCCAAGAAACTAAATTAAACCACTTCTCTTCCTAACTTCTGAAATCAATATGCAGGATAAATTTCAATGGTTATCAAGTTTAGGAGGCGATATGGTCTGCTGGTGGCCTACTAATAGCTTGGAAATAAAGCGAGGTTGATGGAAGATTGTTCCATATCGAGAGTCACTCATTGAGCACTGAATTCTTCTCGAAGAACATAGATGATAAGTTTATTATCACAAACATTTATGGCCCCCACGATCATCCTTCCCACCTATCCTTCTTGAAGAAAATAAAGACGTTAAGCTCCTCAATTCATCTCCCCTGGGCACTACTTGGCAATTTTAATGCAACTAGATCCAATGTTGATAGGTCAGGAGCTTTGAAAAGTACCAATTCTTCATAGGAGCTTAATATTTTCATCAACAACTTAGCTCTTATTAAGATCAACCCAGCATCTCGTAGATTCACCTAGTCAAATCTTTGAGGCCAACCTAGCTTGGCCAAGCTCGATAGATGTTTGGTTACAATGGACTTGTATACAGCCTACCCACCCTCTTCACTTTTTCCACTTTCTCGGATTACGTCTAACCATATTCCTCTCCTTCTTTTAGTAAAAGTAGTAGCAAACATCACTGGCACTTAGAGAAAACCATTCCGCTTCGAGAACCTATGGTATTCATATGATGGCTTTGATGACTTGATCAAGAAATGGTGGTCTGAATCTCATCCTCAGAAGACGATACCGCCAATATAGTCCTCAAACTCAGGTATCTCAGAGCCAACCTTCGAAAATGGAGCAAAACATCAATGGGTAATATCACTCTAAGAAAACAAAGCTTATCTGGTTAAATAAGTGAACTGGATGAATTAAAGGAGCAAAAAAATTTAAGCGCAGTGGAGAGAACGACTAGAGCTGACTTGAAACACCAGCTAGACCTTCTTTTGCAACAAAAAGAGATTATGTGGTACTAGAGATCTCACAACACTTGACTTTGAGAAGGAGACCAAACACAAAATTCTTCCATATTACTGCTTTAAATAGGATGAGAAAGAACTGAATTCTAGAAATCCACCAGGACAATAAGATACTAAAAATAGACTAACGTTGAATCAGCTTTCTTTTCCTTCTATTACTATCTCCTTGGATCCCAAGGAACTAAACATGTGTTAGATATATATGTGCCCTAGAAGCCAGAATTGGCTGACACTTGTAATACACTTCTAGGAGTAAATTATAATTTTGACTAAAATTAATAAATGGATTATTTTCTATCATATATGTGTATTTAGTGTCTGTGATACATCCTTTGAGTTAATGGCAATGATAATTCATATTTTCAAGAGTTGAAAATTTAAGACATGAATAATCATTGTTAACTCATAAATTGCTCCTGACCATAGGATCATCACGAGGATGGTGATTGATCCGGAAGGTTGGTGTACAATCTCTTCTTTTTAGTAGATGAGTCTTGAGTCTACGGTATGGAGACACCGGAGCGAGAGTATAGATACTCGTTAGAGAATGAGGGCACTGAGCGTGATCACCTCGAGTAGTCATTAGGGAGTCTACCTTCTCGTCAATGACTGACTCGATGCTGCAGTAGTGTGTCTGGTTCTTTGACCTGAGGTGCATCGGTAGTTCACCTTGAGGGTGTTATAGTTTGACTACACCATTACTCGATCTCCTAGCCATATGGAATCCTGAGGTGTATGTTGGCTATAGCATGTTCATTGTAGGAACTGGATGGCATCAAGATGGAATCTATCTACCTCGGTGGTAGAAAAGCAGCCCTATGATAATCATGAGAATCAAGTCCAGAAGCCCATGGCCATGGCAGAGTGAAATAATAGAAAGAGTTTCTATTTAGATTTTCACATTGGACTCGAATCGAATGATTACATCATATGACAGAAACTAGGGTTTGACGAGTTTACCTTAACCCTAATCTGATCGGGGCTCAAGATAGAAGGACTTGAATCACACAGGTAGCTGCACCAAGAGGTTCGCATTCAACTCTGATGGGTTGCCACCATATACTGCTAGGTGTCACTGATGGATTTTGGAAGCAATTAGAATGATTTAGATGATCAATCATTCTAGCTGTTTGAATCAGAAGAGTTCTGATCCATCGAAAAGAGTTTTGATGATGTCGATGATAGAGATCATGACATATCCCATTACCATATAGAACTGAACCTAACTGGGTCACACAAATAAAGGTTTGAATCTGGTGATCATCAATTGAACTTATCTAGTTCAATTGATCTGAATGAGATTCAATTAGGTTCAAGAAAATCGTGCTAGCACTCGATTCAACCTAACGTTCTTCTTTTTCTATCATAAATAAGTTGTCATGTCTGAGCCAAAGGAGTTTGTGCTCAGTCAGAGGCCTTCATATGGTCTGACTAGAGGTTGTCCAAGTCAGAAAAGGTTGTCTTATTTTGTAAGACATTACCTACCATTTTTGATCACCTGCCATTTCTTGTTCTTTGACTTTGGTCAAAAGTCTACCTTTGACTGGTCAAACATTGACCATTGACACTTTGACTTTTGATCACATGTCATGCACCTATTGGAGAGCTGGTGGGGGCCTGTCCTCCTGCCAAAACCTGACAAGGAGGAGGGCGCACGCCACCCTAGGCATGTGCCCAAGTTGGAGGCGCCTAGGAGTCCTTGTTGGATAAGGACTCCACCTCCCTTTTGGATTCTAATTAGAGTTCTTCTAAGAACCAACTTTGACTGATCTTAGGCGCTCTCTAAGGAGGAATCCAAGAGACTCTATTTTCACCAATCAGATTTAGATCTGATTTCACAAAGGGTTATGATTGGTTGGAAAGAAGAGGAGTTGGATCACAGTTAGTCTATAAATAAGACCCAGTACCCAACTCAGATTGTGACATGAGATGAGATAAGAGTTTTCATACGCCCCAAGGCTGCCTCTCCCCTCCTTCTCCATGCCAAACCACCTTCTCCCCTTACTTTCCACGTCCAAAAGGAGTTTTGGATTTTTGTTGGTGTGATTCAAGCAAGAGAAAGATGATCAAAAGCAAGAAGGCTGCGTTGCTGCAAAGAACGACTGCTGATCTTCAAAAGGAGTTTTGAAGATCCTTCAGATCAGATCCAGATCTAATTTTTGAAGACGTTATAGAGAAGAAGAGGATCTCCAGATCCAGCTCGAGTGGATACCGGTAGAGGCCAGGCGCTTGCATGGCTAGATCCAGAACCTTTCGCTGCATACAGGATCATCAACAGGTAATAGGATTATCCAAATCAGGTAAATTAAATTTGATTTATATATTTTTATTTATTTTATTTATTAAAATAATAAGAATCAGATTTGAAATATCCTAGATCTGATACAGATCAAAGAAAAAAAATTTTAAAATATATCTCTTGATCTGATCAGATCTGAACGAACCTGGACCGAAAAATTAGGATTTCCCTTCAACATATAGACATAGAATGGAACAAGCTCTACCCTAGCCCTCCACCAGATTTATCCTCTCTAGACACCCCTTTCTCAGTCGATGAGATCAAAAACACTATATTTACTCTGGCAAAAACTAAATCTCCAAGTCTGAACGATTTTCAGATCTCTTTCTACTAGAAAAATTGGGATATCATCGGGAATGATTTACTTCAACTGTTCTCAGCCTTCTATCATGGTTTATGTGATCTCTCCAGGCTCAACTATAGTTACATATCCCTGATCCCAAAAAAAAGGATCAAGCAACATCAGACCAATAAGTTTCGAAAATGGGCTTATCAAGATCATATCGAAGGTGTTATCAATCAAACTTCAAGGCAAAATGGAAGAGCTCATTTTTGATTGTCAATCTACCTTTGTCAAAGGAAGATTAATTTTTAAGAGTTATATTTTAGCTATGGAGCTTATCTCAATTAATAAGTGTTGGTGCAGAAATTGGTTGACGTCGGATCGAGCTGGAGTGGAGGAGGAAGAGGTCGCTGCCAATGACCTGCAAAATAAAGTTTCATCTAGAGTCGGTGGTGGTGGCTCTGGTAGGATCCTCCGATGATCAAGTCAGCTCTTCTGACCAACAGAAATGGAGTGCTCAAGCAAAAATTCAACAGAATTTTGGAAAGAAGAAAAGAGCTTAGAGAAAATGTATCTAGAGGGTCCCTTTTATAGACGAAGCCTATAGCAGACTGATAGTGATGGTCGTAACCATCCGGTAGTGGGCCGCTCGAGGCCACGTAAAGTTTGTTATGGAGAGAGGTGTCCATTGCCATGATGTGGCCGTTCGTTGAGATTTAATAATTGAAGTTTGGAGGAAGCAGGCATTGGTTGGTGAAGATCTTTGACATACATCAATTCTAGAGAAGTTTGGACTTCTAAAGAGAACTTGACTAAAGAAAAAATTTGAAAGAAGTTTGGCTCCTAGAGGAATCAGACTGAAGAAGAAGTCTGAAAGGAGTTCGGCTCCTGGAGAAACTGGACTGAAGAAAAAATATGGAAGGAGTTTGGCTCTTAGAGAAATTTGAATGAAGAAGAAATTTGGAAGGAGTTTTGATCTTATAGGAATTCGACTGAAGGAGAAGTTCGAAAGAAGTTTGGCTCCTGAAGGAACTAGACTAAAGAAAAAATTCGAAAGAAGTTCGGCTCCTGGAGGAATTTGAATGAAGGAGAAATCTGGGAGGAGTTTGGCTCCTATAGGAATCTAACTGAAGGAGAGGTCCAGAAGGAGTTTGGCTCATGTAGAAATCTGATTGAAGAAGAAATTTGGAAGAAGTTTGGCTCCTAGAGGAACCAAACTGAAGAAAAAATCTGGAAAGAGTTTGGCTCCTGAAGAAATCCGAATGAAGAAGAAATCAGGAAGGAGTTTGGCTCCTATAGAAATTCGACTGAAGGAGAGGTCTGGAAGGAGTTTGGCTCTTATAAAAATCTGATTGAAGAAGAAATTCAGAAGAAGTTTGGCTCCTGAAGGAATCTGACTGAAGAAGAAGTTCGGAAGGAGTTTAGCTCTTAGAGGCATCCGATTGAAGAAGAGTTTCGAAAGGAGTTCGACTCCTGGAAGAATCCGACTAAAGAAGAAGTCTAGAAGAAGTTTGGCTTCTGGAGGCATCCGACTGAAGGAGAGGTCTTAAAGGAGTTTGGCTCCTAAAGAAATCTGAATGAAGAAGAAATATAGAAAGAAGTTCGGTTCCTATAGAAATCCGACTGAAGGAGAAGTCCGAAAGAAGTTCGGCTCCTATAGAAATTCGATTGAAGGAGAAATTCGTAAGGAGTTTGGTTCTTGTAGGAATCCGACTGAAGAAAAAATTTGGAAGGAGCTTGGCTCCTGAAGAAATTTGAATGAAGGAGAAATTTGGAAGTAGTTCGGCTCTTGTAGAAATTTGACTGAAGGAGAAATCCGTAAGAAGTTTGGCTCTTAGAGGGATCCGACTGAAGAAGAAATTTGAAAGAAGTTCGGCTCTTGGAGGAATCCGATTGAAGGAGAAATTTGGAAGAAGTTCGGCTTCTATAGAAATTCGACTAAAGAAAAAGTCTGAAAGAAGTTCGGCTCCTGTAGAAATCTGACTGAAGGAGAAATTCCTAAGAAGTTTGGCTTCTATAGGAATCCGACTGAAGGAGAAATCTGGAAGGAGCTCGACTCCTGAAGGAATTTGAATGAAGAAAAAATTCAGAAGGAGTTCAGCTCTTATAGAAATCTGACTGAAGAAGAAATCCATAAGGAGTTCGACTTCTAGAGGAATCCGACTGAAAGAGAAGTCTGAAAGGAGTTCGGCTCTTGGAGGCACTTGACTGGAGGAGAAGTTTGGAAGGGGTTCAGCTCTTGGAGGCACTGGACTGAAGGAAAAATCTGAAAGAAGTTCGATCGCTGGAGCAGCTCGACTAATGAAGAAGTTTGGAAGGAGTTCGACTGAAGTACAAAAGAAGTTCGACTGGGTTTCGACCATTGGAGGAGTTTGGCTACTAAATGAGTTCGACCGCTGGAGGAGATCGGCTGGGGTTCGTCCGTTGGAGAAAGAATTCTCGATTGAAGCTCTTCCGTGATTACTGATTGCATTAGGCTAAGCATCAGACTAGACTTCGACGGAAGCGGGATTTATCTCCAATAATAGTCCTCCCACTTTTGAGTTCGAAATTTAAAAGAAAGGGAGTACAAAAAAGATGACCGTCGAAGTTCTTTTTAGGGCTATGCACCCATTCAGATTGAAGCTCGGAGGATGTCCTTTTTTGGGCGATGCACCCATTCAGGTTGAAGCTCGGAGGAGATCTTATCTCCAGCCGAGGTTGAAGTTGAAGCTCGAGGGAGATCTTATCTCCTGTTGAAGGGTTGGAGCTCGGGGAAGATCTTATCTCTAGCCAAGGTTGAATGAAATCTTATCTTTTGTTGACGTAGAAGCTCGAGGGAGATCTTATCTCCAGCCGAGGTTGAAGAAGATCTTATCTTCTGTTGAAGTGGAAGTTGGAGCTTGGGGGAGATCTTATCTCCAACCAAGGTTGAAGTTGAAGTTGAAGGAGATCTTATCTCCTATTGACGTAGAAGCTTGAGGAAGATCTTATCTCCAACCGAGGTTGAAGGAGATCTTATCTTCTATTGATGTAGAAGCTCGGGGAAGATCTTATCTTCAATCGAGGTTAAAGGAGATCTTATCTCCTGTTAAAGCTGAAGTTGAAGCTAGGGGGTGATCTTATTTCCAACGGCTACTGCAGCAACTCTTGCTCCATTACCGACGCATAGGATCATGTCTCCATCCCTCAGCCTCCTACTATCCTCAAGACCCTGCATGGAAGTGCATAGATGAGCACTAGAACCAGAGTCAAGCACCCAACTGGATGCAGAAGAAACCATAAGGTTAGACTCAATAACGAGCATACCTCCAGAAGGACCTTCCTTCTTGTTCTTTAGGGTGGCCAGGTAAGTAGGACAGTTCCACTTCCAATGGCCGTCGCTGTTGCAATGGAAACACTTTTCTTTGACATCGGCCTTTTTCTTCGGCTCTGCTTTCTTCTTCTTTGATCCTTCCACCTTTTGCTTTTTCACAGACTTCTTTTTCTTTCCATAAGACTTTCTTTTGGAAGAAGTCCGTTCCATAGCAAGAACTGAGCCTTTAGAACCTTTCATAGAAAGCTCAGCGGTAACCAGCATATTCATTAACTCGGCCAAGGAATTTTGAAGTTTATGCATGTGGTAATTCATGATGAATTGCCCATATGCATCAGTCAAGGATTGCAGAATAATATCGTTCTGCAGGTCCAAGTCCTAACTTCACACCGAGCTTCTCAAGCTCTTCCATGTCCTTGATCATTGTCAGACAGTGATCTTGGACTGACTGCCCATCACGCATCTTAGCCTTAAAAAGTCATTTTGTGACTTGATATTTGGCTGCGCGACTCTGTTCACCAAACATCTCCTGCAGGTGAGCCAACATTTGGCGAGCAGTCCCGATATCCTTCATGTTGGCGCTGGAGCTCATCAGACATCGAGCCCAACATGTAATATCTGGCCTTATTATCTTCGTCAATCCATTTTTCCAGAGACGCTCTCTGTTCAAGTGGATGGACGGGCTGGTAAGGTGGGAGGGTCCTGGTCCAAAACATGGGTTAACTTCTCAGAACCCAAAATAATTTTGTAATTCCTGAGCCAATCTTTATAATTGGGTCCAGTCAGTCTATGTGTGTCCAGGATACGTGCCAATGGGTTTGACGCAGACATTTTCCTGTAGAGAGTCAAAGATTCTAGTTAGATACTGTAATTTTGACTTGACCAATTTGTTTAGGGATTTTATTTTTAAACAAATTAGCTCCCACTATTTTCTCGGATCCCTACACTCCCTCTGTAGAGATGCGAAAATCTCCACGATAATGATTTCTAGTGGGTGGTGCGGTCTCACCAACTGACTCATCACCTCACCTAACAGTTATTGGTGATGGGTTAGCCAATGAGTGAACAACTCTTGTTCAATGATTCTCTAATCATGGTGCACCCAAACTTGGTCTCTAATTCATGAATCTCACCGTATCCGGAAATATTGATCCACTCCTTAGTTAAGTCAGACCCACCATTTGCATAGACTGGGTTCCTAATTGAGTCTCTCACCGTATCCAAAATATTGAGCCCAACTCATCCTCCAGCCCATAGCATCCAATGCCTAATAGACATGGTTGCATCTTCCCGGTGCAACTGAGCCACTGTATCCAGCCGAGAACAATCAACCCCGGGAAGGGCCCGCACATCTACAATGGTGGAAGACCTCAGACTTAATCTTTTCTTAGGGAGAATTGATTCAGGTCTCATTAAACTAGACTTGGCTTAGTCATAACAATTATGACTAACCTAGTGGCATGGGTTAGCTCGGATTATTGACCACCTCAGATCAGAACTGTGTCAACAGATATGGCCAGGTAAGTGAGACCGGTGGAAGGAATATGCCATTAACTCGTACAAGAACGCATTCAGGTCGAGTAGCTTCCAATTAAAAACCAGTCGGTCGTATGTGCCAAACTTACCTTAGACACCAAATTGTTGAGTCAGAACCAATTGGGTTAGCCTACAATCCAGACTCTAACCTCTGAGCCTAATTAGGTCTTGCTTGATCGTGACTCGATCTTGACCCAGACTTAATCCTATTAGGCTGGTCAATTTAAGCATTGTTGATCCCATCTAACCAACTCTTGATTCGGTTTGATCAACCGCTTAGACCTAATTGAGCTACCCAAGCCCGAACCCAGTATTATGAATATGTCTTAGATCTGAAATTCTCAATTTTAGACCTAATTAATATTTCCATAAACTTAATTCTTAATTAAGTAGGGTTCATAAACAAAATATGCACAATAAATCCTAGGGTTTCAGGATCTAGGGTTTTGCAGAAAGTAAGTTTTGGGTTTCTGATTAAGGACGAACACGCAGCACCCCTACACATCATAAGAACACCCCATCGAATGGGAAGAGAGGGCCTTTAAACCCTTCTTCGTTCTTATGACCGGACGGCCAAGAGGAACGCCTTAATCAGGAACATTCAATACTACAAAAACAGTTATCAGATCTATATCATATATCTCATATATACAAATTAGATCTAATCATGGCATATTTTGCATACATCTCATGTATCATAATCATGCATATTTTTCAGATCTAAATTATCTCATAATAATCTAAAAAATTAGATTTAAATTGATCTAATCAAAATAAATTCTAATCTAGACAATTATGTAGAACTATTCTACAACTAGTCTAGACATGCATCAATCATATCTCATATGATATTCAAAAATTAAATAATTTTTATTTGCTATTTTTTAGATGTTATTATAACACTTATAATATCAAAAAATAGTAAATAAAAGATCTAAAATATGATTTAATCAGATTAAATCAAAAACATGCAAGACTATTCTATAGAACTATTCTATTCTAGAACTAGTCATGCATATCTTCTAATCTTAGATCCAAATCATTTAATTTTAATTTTTTCTGATTTCAGATCTGATCACATCTCATGTGACATCTAAAATCACTTATTTTCTAATTAAAATAAATTTAAAATCAGATCTAAACAATTTTAGAACCATGGCTCTGATACCAGTTGAAGGGAAATCCTGATTTTTCCCGGTCCAGGTTCGTTCAGATCTGATCAGATCAAGAGATATATTTCAAAAATTTTTTCTCTTGATCTAATCAGATCTTGATATGTTTTCAGATCTGATTCTTATTATTTTAATAAATAAAATAAAATTAAAAGATAAATTAAATCAAATTTAATTTACCTGATTTGGGTAATCCTATTACCCTGTTGATGATCCTGTTTGCAGCGGAAGGTTCTGGATCTAGCCACGCAAGCGCCTGGCCTCTACCGGTATCCACTCGGGTTGGATCTGGAGATCCTCTTCTTCTCTATCACACCTCCAAAAATTCAGATCTGGATCTGATCTGGAGGATCTTCAAAACTCCTTTTGAAGATCAGCAGTCGTCCTTTGCAGCAGCGCAGCCTTCTTAGCTTTTGATCGCCTTTCTTTGATCTGGAATCGCACCAACCAAGGTCCAAAACTCCTTTTGGACGTGGAGAGGAGCAAGGGGAGAAGAGAGCTATGGCATGGAGGAAGGAGGGGAGAGGCAGCCTTGGGGCATGGGGGTTTTCAATTCTCAATTGAATTTTTTCTGAGTTGGGCGCAGGGTCTTATTTATAGACTAAGCTGTGATCCAACTCCTCTTCCTTCCCAACCAATCACAACCCTTTGTGAAATCAGATCTAAATCTGATTGGTGGGAATAGAGTCCCCTGGATTCCTCCTTAGAGGGTGCCTAAGACCAGTCAAAGTTGGTTCTTAGAAGAACTCTAATTGGAATCCAAAAAGGAGATGGAGTCCTTGTCCAACAAGGACTCCTAGGCGCCTCCAACTTGGGCACACGCCTAGGGTGGCGTGCGCCCTTCTCCTTGCCAGGTTCTGGCAGGGGGACAGGCCCCCACCAGCTCTCCAATAGGTGCATGACATGTGGTCAAAAGTCAAAGTGTCAATGGTCAACGTTTGACCAGTCAAAGGTAGACTTTTGACCAAAGTCAAAGAACAAGAAATGGCAGGTGACCAAAAATGGCAGGTAATGTCTTACAAAATAAGACAACCTTTTCTGACTTGGACAACCTCCAGTCAGACCATATGAAGGCCTCTGATTGAGCACAAACTCCTTTGGCTCAGACAGGACAACTTATTTATGATAGCAAAAGAAGAACGTTAGGTTCAATCGAGTGCTAGCACGATTTTCCTTGAACCTAATTGAATCTCATTCAGATCAATTGAACTAGATCAGTTCAATTGATGATCACCAGATTCAAACCCTTGTTTGTGTGACCCAGTTAGGTTCAGTTCTGTATGGTAATGGGATATGTCATGATCTCTATCATCGACATCATCGAAACTCCTTTCGATGGATCAGAACTCTTCTGATTCGAACAGCTAGAATGATCGATCATCTAAATCATTCTAATTGCTCCCAAAATCCACCAGTGACACCTAGCAGTATATGGTGGCAACCCATCAGAGCTGAATGCGAACCTCTTGGTGCAGCTACCTGTGTGATTAAGTTCTTCTATCTTGAGCCCCGATCAGATTAGGGTTAAGGTGAACTCGTCAAACCCTAGTCTCTGTCATATGATGTAATCATTCGATTCGAGTCCAATGTGAAAATCTAAATAGAAACTCTTTCTATTATTTCACTCTACCATGGCCATGGATTTCTGGACTTGATTCTCATGATCATCATAGGGCTGCTCCTCTACCACCGAGGTAGATAGATTCCATCTTGATGCAATCCAGTTCCTACAATGAACATGCTATAGCCAACATACACCTCAGGGTTCCATATGGCTAGGAGACCGAGTAATGGTGTAGTCAAACTATAACACCCTCAAGGTGAACTGCCGATGCATCTCAGGTCAAAGAACCAGACACACTACTGCAGCATCGAGTCAGTCATTGACGAGAAGGTAGACTCCCTAATGACTACTCGAGGTGGTCACGCTCAGTGCCCTCGTTCTCTAACGAGTACCTGTACTCTCGCTCCGGTGTCTCCACACCGTAGACTCAAGACTCATCTACTAAAGAGAAGCGATTGTACACCAACCTTCCGGATCAATCACCATCCTCGTGATGATCCTATGGTCGGGAGCAATTTATGAGTTAATAATGATTATTCATGTCTTAAATTTTCAACTCTTGAAAATATGAATTATCATTACCATTAACTCAAAGGATGTATCACAGACACTAAATACACATATGTGATAGAAAATAACCCATTTATTGATTTTAGTCAAAATTATAATTTTGCCCCTAGAAGTGTATTACAAGTGTCAGCCAATTCTGGCTTCTAGGGCACATATATCTAACAATCTCCCACTTGTCCTAAAGCCAATTGGCTACAAGTCTAAGTCCCATCTTCTCAAGGTGGGCTTCGATCTTCTGCTGGCCCAATAAGTTTGTTGACCTTCCCTTGGAACTCTTCCAGCTGACAGCACCACCATTGCACACAAACAGACTCCAGATGTCGACTTTCGATCATCTATATCGGACATGAAATCCGAGTCTGTGTATCCCTGGACTTGGAGTTCTCCGTTACCAAAGACCAACATCATATCCTTAGTTCTTCTCAAGTACTTAAGGATACATTTCACAGAAGTCCAGTGTTCTTCACCTGGATTTGACTGATATCTGCTTGTGACACTCACAGCATGGGCTATATCAGGTCGTGTACATAGCATGGCATACATGAGGCTCCCTATTGCAGAAGCATAAGGGATCTTGCTCATGCGTTCTATTTCCTCAGGTGTGCTAGGGCACATCTTCTTGGAAAGATGAATACCATGTCTGAAGGGTATTAATCCCCTCTTAGAGTTTTCCATACTAAACCTCTTTAGTACTTTCTCTATGTACATCTTCTGTGAAAGTCCTAGCATCCTATTCGGTCTATCCCTATAGACCTTAATTCCTAGAATAAAGGATGCTTCACCTAGGTCTTTCATGGAGAATTCCTTGGACAACCACATCTTGACTGATGTCAACATGGGAATATCATTCCCAATAAGGAGGATGTCATCCACGTACAATACGAGGAAGACAACAGCGCTCCCACTGACCCTTTTGAAAACACATGGTTCCTCTTCATTTTTGATGAAACCAAACTTTTTGATCACATCATTGAAACGAGTGTTCCAGCTCCGAGATGCTTGCTTAAGTCCATATATGGACCTTTGCAGCTTGCAAACCTTGTGATCAGTATCACTGGATGTGAAACCTAGCGGCTGTTCCATATAGATATCTTCCTCAAGATATCCATTTAGGAATGCCGTTTTCACGTCCATTTGCCATATTTCATAATCGAAATAGGCTGCAACAGCAAGCAATGTGCGGATGGATTTTAGCATAGCATAGGAAAAGGTATCCTGATAGTCAATGCCTTCACGTTGACTATAACCTTTTGCCACTAGTCTAGCCTTGAATGTCTCCACATTCCCATCTGCACCAATCTTTCTCTTGAAGATCCATTTACACCCAATAGGTACTATACCTTCTGGTGGATCTACCAAGGTCCAGACTTGGTTTGAGTGCATCGAGTCAATTTCTGACTGCATTGCCTCTAGCCATTTCTCGGAGTCGATATCTGATATCGCCTCGTTGTAGGTTTTGGGATCATCACCATGAGCACCATTACCTACGAGGAACATTTTCTCTACATCCTCTGAAATAATACCTAAGTATCTTTCAGGGGGACGGGAAAACTCTTTCCGATCTACGAGGTGGAGGAGGTAGTGTTCTTATTGGCTCAACCTGATTTGGTTCCACTTGGTCCTTAGCTCGTTCTGCTTGTGAGACTTTCTCATCAAGCTTGATCTGCCTTCCAATGCCGCTATCTTGAATAAACTATTTTTCAAGAAAGATGGCATGTCGACTCACAATCACATTGTGGTCTTCTGGAATGTAGAAATAGTATCCTAATGACTCTTTAGGATATCCTATGAATCGAGCTCTAAAGGACCTAAACTCTAACTTGTCCGCTTGTTGTCTTTTGACATGAGCCGGACAACCCCAAATTCTGAGATGACTCAGACTTGGTTTCTTACCGTGCCATATCTCATACGGTGTGGTAGGAACGGTTTTAGAGGGAACCCTATTCAGTAGATAGATTGAAGTTAACAATGAGTGTCCCCAAAGAAAATCAGGGAGGTCTGTGAAGCTCATCATGGATCGAACCATATCCAATAGAGTCCGATTTCTCCGTTCTGAAACCCCGTTGAGTTGAGGTGTTCCTGGTGGAGTCCATTGAGAGACTATGCCATTTTCCTTGAGATAGTCTAGGAATTCCCGGCTAAGGTATTCACCTCCTCGATCTGATCGAAGAACCTTAATGGGTTTTCCAGTTTGTTTTTCTACTTCATGTCTGAATTCTTTGAACTTTTCAAAAGCTTCAGACTTGTGTCTCATAAGATACACATACCCATACCTAGACAGATCATCGGTAAAGGTAATGAAGTAGACAAAATTGCCTCTAGCCGGCACATCAAATGGGCCGCACACATCAGTATGTACTAGGGCAAGGAGATCTGTGGCCCTCTCCCCATGTCCAACAAAAGGGAGTTTAGTCATTTTGCCTTGAAGACAAGATTCACAAGTTGGATATGACTCGGAAGTCAATGGACTCAATAGCCCATTTTTCTCCAATTTGTTGATCCTATCTTCTGCTATATGACCTAATCTCAGGTGCCATAGATATCTGTCGTTTGGACTATCCCTAGGTCGTTTGGCATTCACGTTTTGCTCGATAGTTAGAAATAGGTACATCAATATGTAGCTGATAAAGACCATTAATAAGGAAACCATTTGCAATTTTATTTCTTTCATAAAGAATGTTACAATGGTCCTTAAAGAAGGTGATCACATAACCTTCTTGTGCTAAGCATGAAACAGAAATCAAATTCCTGCTAGCTGCAGGCACATAATAACAGTCTTTTCAAAACTAAGTCTAAACCAGATGGTAATCGAAGAGGGTATGTTCCCACGGCTACTGCAGCAACTCTTGCTCCATTACCGATGCGTAGGATCATGTCTCCATCCCTCAGCCTCCTGCTATCCTCAAGACCCTGCATAGAAGTGCACAGATGAGCACTAGAACCAGAGTCAAGCACCCAACTGGATGCAGAAGAAACCGTAAGGTTAGACTCAATAACGAGCATACCTCCAGAAGGACCTTCCTTCTTGTTCTTCAGGGTGGCCAGGTAAGTAGGGCAGTTCCGCTTCCAATGGCCGTCGCTGTTGCAATGGAAACACTTTCCTTTGACATCGGCCTTTTTCTTCGGCTCTGCCTTCTTCTTCTTTGATCCTTCCACCTTTTGCTTTTTCACAGACTTCTTTTTCTTTCCATAAGACTTTCTTTTGGAAGAAGTCCGTTCCATAGCAAGAACTGAGCCTTTAGAACCTTTCATAGAAAGCTCAGCGGTAACCAGCATATTCATTAATTCGGCCAAGGAATTTTGAAGTTTATGCATGTGGTAATTCATGATGAATTGCCCATATGCATCAGTCAAGGATTGCAGAATAATATCGTTCTGCAGGTCCAAGTCCAACTTCACACCGAGCTTCTCAAGCTCTTCCATGTCCTTGATCATTGTCAGACAGTGATCTTGGACTGACTGCCCATCACGCATCTTAGCCTTAAAAAGTCATTTCGTGACTTGATATTTGGCTGCGCGACTCTGTTCACCAAACATCTCCTGCAGGTGAGCCAACATTTGGCGAGCAGTCCCGATATCTTCATGTTGGCGCTGGAGCTCATCAGACATCGAGCCCAACATGTAATATCTGGCCTTATTATCTTCGTCAATCCATTTTTTCCAGAGACGCTCTCTGTTCAACAGATGGACGGGCTGGTAAGGTGGGAGGGTCCTGGTCCAAAACATGGGTTAACTTCTCGAACCCAAAATAATTTTGTAGTTCCTGAGCCAATCTTTATAATTGGGTCCAGTCAGTCTATGTGTGTCCAGGATACGTGCCAATGGGTTGGACGCAGACATTTTCCTGTAGAGAGTCAAAGATTCTAGTTAGATACTGTAATTTTGACTTGACCAATTTATTTAGGGATTTTATTTTTAAACAAATTAGCTCCCACTATTTTCTCGGATCCCTAGACTCCCTCTGTAGAGATGCGAAAATCTCCACGATAATGATTTCTAGTGGGTGGTGCGGTCTCACCAACTGACTCATCACCTCACCTAACAGTTATTGGTGATGGGTTAGCCAATGAGTGAACAACTCTTGTTCAATGATTCTCTAATCATGGTGCACCCAAACTTGGTCTCTAATTCATGAATCTCACCGTATCCGGAATATTGATCCACTCCTTAGTTAAGTCAGACCCACCATTTGCATAGACTGGGTTCCTAATTGAGTCTCTCACCGTATCCGAAATATTGAGCCCAACTCATCCTCCAGCCCATAGCATCCAATGCCTAATAGACATGGTTGCATCTTTCCGGTGCAACTGAGCCACTGTATCCAGCCGAGAACAATCAACCCCGGGAAGGGCCCGCACATCTACAATGGTGGAAGACCTCAGACTTAATCTTTTCTTAGGGAGAATTGATTCAGGTCTCATTAAACTAGACTTGGCTTAGTCATAACAATTATGACTAACCTAGTGGCATGGGTTAGCTCGGATTATTGACCACCTCAGATCAGAACTGTGTCAACAGATATGGCCAGGTAAGTGAGACCGGTGGAAGGAATATGCCATTAACTCGTACAAGAACGCATTCAGGTCGAGTAGCTTCCAATTAAAAACCAGTCGGTCGTCTGTGCCAAACTTACCTTAGACACCAAATTGTTGAGTCAGAACCAATTGGGTTAGCCTACAATCCAGACTCTAACCTCTGAGCCTAATTAGGTCTTGCTTGATCGTGACTCGATCTTGACCCAGACTTAATCCTATTAGGCTGGTCAATTTAAGCATTGTTGATCCCATCTAACCAACTCTTGATTCGGTTTGATCAACCGCTTAGACCTAATTGAGCTACCCAAGCCCGAACCCAGTATTATGAATATGTCTTAGATCTGAAATTCTCAATTTTAGACCTAATTAATATTTCCATAAACTTAATTCTTAATTAAGTAGGGTTCATAAACAAAATATGCACAATAAATCCTAGGGTTTCAGGATCTAGGGTTTTGCAGAAAGTAAGTTTTGGGATTTCTGATTAAGGACGAACACGCAGCACCCCTACACATCATAAGAACACCCCATCGAATGGGAAGAGAGGGCCTTTAAACCCTTCTTCGTTCTTATGACCGGACGGCCAAGAGGAACGCCTTAATCAGGAACATTCAATACTACAAAACAAGTTATCAGATCTATATCATATATCTCATATATAAATTAGATCTAATCATGGCATATTTTGCATACATCTCATGTATCATAATCATGCATGTTTTCAGATCTAAATTATCTCATAATAATCTAAAAAATTAGATTTAAATTGATCTAATCAAAATAAATTCTAATCTAGATAATTATGTAGAACTATTCTACAACTAGTCTAGACATGCATCAATCATATCTCATATGATATTCAAAAATTAAATAATTTTTATTTGCTATTTTTTAGATGTTATTATAACCACTTATAATATCAAAAAATAGTAAATAAAAAAGATCTAAAATATGATTTAATCAGATTAAATCAAAAACATGCAAGACTATTCTATAGAACTATTCTATTCTAGAACTAGTCATGCATATCTTCTAATCTTAGATCCAAATTATTTAATTTTAATTTTTTCTGATTTCAGATCTGATCACATCTCATGTGACATCTGAAATCAATTATTTTTTAATTAAAATAAATTTAAAATTAGATCTAAATAATTTTAGAACCATGGCTCTGATACCAGTTAGAAATCAGATCTAAATAATGAGTACCTGTACTTCACTTCGGTGTCTCCACACCGTAGACTCAAGACTCATCACTAAATAGAAATAATTATACACCAACCTTTCGGATCAATCACCATCCTCGATGATCCTATGGTCGGGAGCAATTTATGAGTTAATAATGATTATTCATGTCTTAAATTTTTAACTCTTGAAAATATGAATTATCATTGCCATTAACTCAAAGGATGTATCACAGACACTAAATACACATATGTGATAGAAAATAACCCATTTATTGATTTTAGTCAAAATTACAAGTTTGCCCCTAGAAGTGTATTACAAGTGTCAGCCAATTTTGGCTTCTAGGGCACATATATCTAACACAAGCTTCTCAATTTGTCGATCCAACCCTCACAGTTTTTGATCGGAGACGTTATCTCGATCGCAGACCTTGGAAGACTTTCAATTGTAGATGGAAAAGGTTTCTTTCAGAGAAGAATCACGATCCGAACAAGGATCCTCTGCTCTCTATTTCTTCTTTCCAAGAATGATGGGTATGCTAGCCCAAGTACTCTTTCTTGGAGTCGATTTCTGATATTCTGATGGTGGATTTTCTGATGGAATCACCGTCGGAGGTTGCCCATAGCTTGCTCCATCTTGGTGAGGCCCTAAACCTACTGCATCAGCAGGTTGAACTGCTCCAAATCTACCATGGCCACCGATGAAGGAGGAGGTTGAAGTATCGATGATGGAGCAAAAATAGATGGATCTAGTCCAGATCTGATGGTAGAAGTGATAGATCTTCGGATAGTCGCCTTTTTTGAAGACATTTCTTGGGATTGAGGGAGAGGATGGAGATGGATCTTGAAGAAGAAGATCCAAAGGATCGGTTGAGCACTCCTTTAAGAATAAGGGTACCTAAAAAATAGAGGGCTCTTCCTCTAGCGCCAATTTTATTGGTGCAGAATTTGGTTGTTGCCAGATCGAGGTAGAGTAGAGGAGGAAAAGGTCACCATCGGTGATCTGCAAAATAAAATTCCATCTGGAGTAAGTGGTGGTGGCTCCGGTAGGATCCTCCAATGATCAAGTCAGTTCTTCTGGCCAACAAAAATGGAGTGCTCAGGCAAGAATTCAATAAAATTTTGAAAAGAAGAAGAGAGCTTAGAGAAAATGTATTTAGAGGATCCCTTTTATAGATGGAGCTTGTAGCAGATTGATAGTGACGACCGTAATCATCCGATAGTGGATCGCTCGGGGCCACATGGAGTTTGTTATGGAGAGAAGTGTCCATTGCCATGATGTGGCCGTTCGTTTAGATTTAATAGTTGAAGTTCAAAGGAAGAAGGCATTGGTTGGTGAAGAGCTTTGACATACATCAATTCTAGAGAAGTTCAGACTCCTAAAGAAAACTTGATTGAAGGAGAAATTCGAAAGAAGTTTGACTCCTGGAGGAATCGGACTAAAGAAAAAGTTCGAAAGAAGTTTGGCTTCTGAAGAAAATGGACTGAAGGAAAAATTCAAAAGGAGTTTGGCTCCTGGAGGAATCTGAATGAAGGAGAAATCTAAGAAGAGTTCGACTCCTGTAGGAATCCGACTAAAGAAGAAGTCCAAAAGAAGTTCGGCTCTTGGAGGAACTAGATTGATCAGCTCCTAGAGGAATCCGAATGAAGAAAAAATTTGGAAGAAGTTCGACTCCTGTAGAAATCCGACTAAATGAGAGGTTCGGAAGGAGTTCGTCTCCTATAAAAATTTGACTGAAGGAGAAATTTGGAAGGAGTTCGACTCCTAGAGGAACTAAACTGAAGAAAAAATCTGAAAGAAGTTCGGCTCCTGAAGAAATTCGAATGAAGGAGAGGTCCGGAAGGAGGTTGGCTCTTATAGAAATCTGATTGAAGAAAAAATCTGAAAGAAGTTTGGCTCTTAGAGAAATCTGACTGAAGAAGAAATTCGAAAGAAGTTTGGCTCCTGGAGGCATCCGACTGAAGGAGTGGTCCGGAAGGAGTTCGACTTTCAGAGGAATTCGACTAAAGAAGAAGTTCAGAATGAATTCGACTCCTGAAGGCATCCGACTGAAGGAGAGGTTCAGAAGAAGTTTGGCTCCTAAAGAAATTCGAATGAAGGAGAAATCTGAAAGAAGTTCGACTCCTGTAGAATTTTGACTGAAGAAGAAGTCTGAAAGAAGTTCGGCTCTTGTAGAAATCTGACTGAAGAAAAAATTCGAAAGGAGCTAGGCTCCTAGAGGAATTCGAATGATGAAAAAATTTGGAAGGAGCTTAGCTCCTATAAAAATCTGACTGAAGGAGAAATCCATAAGGAGTTTGGCTACTGGAGGGATCCGACTGAAGAAAAAGTTAGAAAAAGTTCGACTCTTGGAGGAATCGGAATGAAGAAAAAATCTAAAAGAAGTTTGGCTCCTATAGAAATTCGACTAAAGAAGAAGTCCGGAAGGAGTCGGCTCAGGTAGCCAAAGAGTGAACAACTCTTGTTCAATGATTCTCTAATCATGGTGCACAACCAACTTGATCTCTAATTCATGAATCTCACCATATCCGGCAATATCGATCCACTCCTTAGTTAAGTCAGACCACCATTACATAGACGAATTTCTAATGAGTCTCTCACCGTATCCGGAATATTGAGGCCCAAACGTTATTCCTCCAGCCCATAAGCATCCAATGCCTAATAGATATTGGTTGCATCTATTCTGGCTGCAACTGAGCACTGTATTCCAGCCGAAGAACAAATCAACCTCAGAAAGGGCCTGCACATTCTATAATGGTGGGAAGACCTCAGACTTAATCTTTTCTTAGGAGAATTGATTCAGGTCTCATTAAAACTAGACTTGCTTAGGTCATAAACAATTATGACTAACCTAGTGGCAATGGGTTAGCTCGGATTATTTGACCAACCTCAGATCAGAACGTGTCAACAGATTATGGCCAGTAAGTTGCAGACCAATGGAAGGAATATGCCAATTAACTCGTACAAGAACGCGATTTAGTCGGAGAGCTTCCAATTAAAAACTGTCGGTCGTCTATGCCAAACTTACCTTAGACATCAAATTATTTAGCTAAACCAAATTGGGTTAGCCTACAATTCAGGACTCTAACCTCTGAGCCTAATTAGGTCTTGCTTGATCTTAACTCGATCTGATCCATTAAGCTTAATTCTATTAGACTGCGTCAATTTAAGCATTGTTGATCTCATCTAACCAACTCTTGATTCAGTTGATCAACCCCGTTAGACCTTAATGAGCTAGCCCAAGCCCGAACCCAGTATTGATGATATACTTAAGACTAAAATTTTTAATTTTAGATCTAATTAATTTTCATAACTTAATTCTTAATTAAGTAGGTCATAAACAAAAATATGCACAATAATCTTAGGATTCAGATCTAGGATTTTGCAGAAAGTAAGTTTGGATTTATTGATTAGGCAAACAGCGCGAGCACCCCTACACATGCATAAGAACATCCCATCGAAGGGACGAGAGGCCTGGTAAACCCTTCTTCGTTCTTTGATCGACGGCCAAGAGGAACTCCTAATTAGGACACATTCAATACTACAAAACAATATAAGGATCTATATCATATATCTCATAATAAGTCAGATCTAATTATGCGCATGATTTGCATACATCTCAGTGTATCATAATCATGCATGTTTTTAGATCTAATATCTCATAATATCTAAAAAATTAGATTTAAGTAATTAATTTACATCCTTAATCTAGATAATATTGTTAAAACTATTCTTACAAACTAGTGCTAGACATGCATCAATCATATCTCATATGATATTCAAATAATTAAATAATTTTATTACTATTTTTTAGATAGTATTATTAACACTTATAATATCAAAAATAGTAAAATAAAAAGATCTAAAAGATGATTTAATCGAGTTAAATCAAGAACATGTAAAGACTATCTATAGAAAACTATTCTATCTAGGAACTTAGTCATTGCATATCTTCTAATCTTAGATCTAAATTATTTAAATTTAATTTTTCTGATTTTAAATCTGATCACATCTCATGTGACATCTGAAATCGGTTATTTTTAGTGTTCTTATTGGCTCAACCTGATTTGGTTTCACTTATTCCTTAGCTCGTTCTGCTTGTGAGACTTTCTCATCAAGCTTGATCTATTTTCTAATGCCGCTATCTTGAATAAACTATTTTTCAAGAAAGATGGCATGTCGACTCACAATCACATTGTGATCTTCTGGAATGTAGAAATAGTATCCTAATGACTCTTTAGGATATCCTATGAATCGAGCTATGAAGGACCTAAACTCTAACTTATCCGCTTGTTGTCTTTTAACGTGAGCCGGACAATCCCAAATTCTGAGATGACTCAGACTTGATTTCTTACCGTGCCATATCTCATACGGTGTGGTAGGAACGATTTTAGAGGGAACCCTATTCAGTAGATAAATTGAAGTTAACAATGAGTATCCCCAAAGAAAATCAGGAAGGTCTATGAAGCTCATCATGGATCGAACCATATCTAATATGGTCCGATTTCTCCGTTCTGAAATCCCATTGAGTTGAGGTGTTCCTAGTGGAGTCCATTGAGAGACTATGCCATTTTCTTTGAGATAGTCTAGGAATTCCCGGCTAAGGTATTCACCACCTCAATCTGATCGAAGAACCTTAATAGGTTTTCCAGTTTATTTTTCTACTTCATGTCTGAATTCTTTGAACTTTTCAAAGGCTTCAGACTTATGTCTCATAAGATACACATACCCATACCTAGACAGATCATCGGTAAAGGTAATAAAGTAGACAAAATTGCCTCTAGCCGGCACGTCAAATGGGCCGCACACATCCGTATGTACTAGGGCAAGGAGATCTGTGGCCCTCTCCCCATGTCCAACAAAAGGGAGTTTAGTCATTTTACCTTGAAGACAAGATTCACAAGTTGGATATGACTCAGAAGTCAATGGACTCAATAGCCCATTTTTCTCCAATTTGTTGATTCTATCTTCTGCTATATGACCTAATCTTAGGTGCCATAGATATCTGTTGTTTGGACTATCCCTAGGTCGTTTGGCATTCACGTTTTGCTCGACAGTTAGAACAGGTACATCAATGTGTAGCTGATAAAGACTATTAATAAGAAAACCATTTGTAATTTTATTTCTTTCATAAAGAATGTTATAATGGTCCTTAAAGAAGGTGATCACATAACCTTCTTGTGCTAAGCATGAAACAGAAATCAAATTCCTGCTAGCTGCAGGCACAAAATAACAGTCTTTCAAAACTAAGTCTAAACTAAATGGTAATCAAATAGGATATATTTCCACGGCTACTGCAGCAACTCTTGCTCCATTACCGATGCGTAGGATCATGTCTCCATCCCTCAGCCTCCTGCTATCCTCAAGACTCTGCATGAAAGTGCACAGATGAGCACTAGGACCAGAGTCAAGAACCCAACTAGATGCAGAAGAAATCATAAGGTTAGACTCAATAACGAGCATACCTCCAGAAGGACCTTCCTTCTTGTTCTTTAGGGTGGCCAGGTAAGTAGGGCAGTTCTGCTTCCAATGGCCATCGTTGTTGCAATGGAAACACTTTCCTTTGACATCGGCCTTTTTCTTCGGCTCTGCTTTCTTCTTCTTTGATCCTTCCACCTTTTGCTTTTTCACAGACTTCTTTTTCTTTTCATAAGACTTTCTTTTAGAAGAAGTTCGTTCCATAGCAAGAACTGAGCCTTTAGAACCTTTCATAGAAAGCTCAGCGGTAACCAGCATATTCATTAACTCGGCCAAGGAATTCTGAAGTTTATGCATGTGGTAATTCATGATGAATTGCCCATATGCATCAGTCAAGGATTGCAGAATAATATCGTTCTGTAGGTCCAAGTCTAACTTCACACCGAGCTTCTCAAGTTCTTCCATGTCCTTGATCATTGTCAGACAGTGATCTTGGACTGACTGCCCATCATGCATCTTAGCCTTAAAAAGTCATTTTGTGACTTGATATTTGGCTGCGTGACTCTGTTCACCAAACATTTTCTGCAGGTGAGCCAACATTTGGTGAGCAGTCCCGATATCCTCATGTTGGCGCTGGAGCTCATCAGACATCGAGCCCAACATGTAATATCTGGCCTTATTATCTTCGTCAATCCATTTTTCCAGAGACGCTCTCTGTTCAACAGATGGACGGGCTGGCAAGGTGGGAGGGTCCTGATCCAGTACATGTGTTAACTTCTCGAAACCCAAAATAATTTTATAGTTTCTAAGCCAATCTTTATAATTGGATCCAGTCAGTCTATGTGTGTCTAGGATACGTGCCAATGGGTTGGACGCAGATATTTTTCTGTAGAGAGTCAAAGATTCTAGTTAGATACTGTAATTTTGACTTGACCAATTTATTTAGAGATTTTATTTTTAAATAAATTAGCTTCCACTATTTTCTCGGATCCCTACACTCTCTCTGTAGAGTTGCGAAAATCTCCACGATTAATGATTTCTAGTGGGTGGTGCGGTCTCACCAACTGACTCATCACCTCACCTAACAGTTATTGGTGATGGGTTAGCCAATGAGTGAACAACTCTTGTTCAATGATTCTCTAATCATGGTGCACCCAAACTTGATCTCTAATTCATGAATCTCACCATATCCGGAATATCGATCCACTCCTTAGTTAAGTCAGACCCACCATTTGCATAGACTGAATTTCTAATTGAGTCTCTCACCGTATCCGGAATATTGAGCCCAACTCATCCTCCAGCCCATAGCATCCAATGCCTAATAGATATGGTTGCATCTTTCTGGTGCAACTGAGCCACTGTATCCAGCCGAGAACAATCAACCTCAGAAAGGGCCTGCACATCTATAATGGTGGAAGACCTCAGACTTAATCTTTTCTTAGGGAGAATTGATTCAGGTCTCATTAAACTAGACTTGGCTTAGTCATAACAATTATGACTAACCTAGTGGCATGGGTTAGCTCGGATTATTGACCACCTCAGATCAGAACTGTGTCAACAGATATGGCCAGGTAAGTGAGACCAATGGAAGGAATATGCCATTAACTCGTACAAGAACGCATTTAGGTCGAGTAGCTTCCAATTAAAAACTAGTCGGTCGTCTATGCCAAACTTACCTTAGACATCAAATTATTTAGCTAGAACCAATTGGGTTAGCCTACAATTCAGACTCTAACCTCTGAGCCTAATTAGGTCTTGCTTGATCGTAACTCGATCTTGATCCAGACTTAATTCTATTAGACTGGTCAATTTAAGCATTGTTGATCTCATCTAACCAACTCTTGATTCAGTTTGATCAACCGCTTAGACCTAATTGAGCTACCCAAGCCCGAACCCAGTATTATGAATATATCTTAGATCTAAAATTTTTAATTTTAGATCTAATTAATATTTCATAAACTTAATTCTTAATTAAGTAGGGTTCATAAACAAAATATGCACAATAAATCTTAGGATTTCAGGATCTAGGATTTTGCAGAAAGTAAGTTTTGGATTTTTGATTAAGGACAAACACGCAGCACCCCTACACATCATAAGAACATCCCATCGAATGGGAAGAGAGGGCCTTTAAACCCTTCTTCGTTCTTATGATCGGACGGCCAAGAGGAACTCCTTAATTAGGAACATTCAATACTACAAAACAATATCAGATCTATATCATATATCTCATATATAAGTCAGATCTAATTATGGCATATTTTGCATACATCTCATGTATCATAATCATGCATGTTTTTAGATCTAAATTATCTCATAATAATCTAAAAAATTAGATTTAAGTAATTAATTTAAATCCTAATCTAGATAATTATGTAGAACTATTCTACAACTAGTCTAGACATGCATCAATCATATCTCATATGATATTCAAAAATTAAATAATTTTATTTACTATTTTTTAGATATTATTATAACACTTATAATATCAAAAAATAGTAAATAAAAAGATCTAAAGTATGATTTAATCAGATTAAATCAAGAACATGTAAGACTATTCTATAGAACTATTCTATTCTAGAACTAGTCATGCATATCTTCTAATCTTAGATCTAAATTATTTAATTTTAATTTTTTCTGATTTTAAATCTGATCACATCTCATGTGACATCTGAAATCGGTTATTTTTTAATTAAAATAAATTCAAAATTAGATCTAAATAATTTTAGAACCATGGCTTTGATACCAGTTAAAGAAAAATCAGATCTAAATAATGAGTACCTGTACTTCCACTTCGGTGTCTCCACACCGTAGACTCAAGACTCATCCACTAAATAGAAATAATTATACACCAACCTTTCGGATCAATCACCATCCTCGCAATGATCCTATGGTCGGGAGCAATTTATGAGTTAATAATGATTATTCATGTCTTAAATTTTTAACTCTTGAAAATATGAATTATCATTGCCATTAACTCAAAGGATGTATCACAGACACTAAATACACATATGTGATAGAAAATAACCCATTTATTGATTTTAGTCAAAATTACAAGTTTGCCCCTAGAAGTGTATTACAAGTGTCAGCCAATTTTGGCTTCTAGGGCACATATATCTAACACAAGCTTCTCAATTTGTCGATCCAACCCTCACAGTTTTTGATCGGAGACGTTATCTCGATCGCAGACCTTGGAAGACTTTCAATTGTAGATGGAAAAGGTTTCTTTCAGAGAAGAATCACGATCCGAACAAGGATCCTCTGCTCTCTATTTCTTCTTTCCAAGAATGATGGGTATGCTAGCCCAAGTACTCTTTCTTGGAGTCGATTTCTGATATTCTGATGGTGGATTTTCTGATGGAATCACCGTCGGAGGTTGCCCATAGCTTGCTCCATCTTGGTGAGGCCCTAAACCTACTGCATCAGCAGGTTGAACTGCTCCAAATCTACCATGGCCACCGATGAAGGAGGAGGTTGAAGTATCGATGATGGAGCAAAAATAGATGGATCTAGTCCAGATCTGATGGTAGAAGTGATAGATCTTCGGATAGTCGCCTTTTTTGAAGACATTTCTTGGGATTGAGGGAGAGGATGGAGATGGATCTTGAAGAAGAAGATCCAAAGGATCGGTTGAGCACTCCTTTAAGAATAAGGGTACCTAAAAAATAGAGGGCTCTTCCTCTAGCGCCAATTTTATTGGTGCAGAATTTGGTTGTTGCCAGATCGAGGTAGAGTAGAGGAGGAAAAGGTCACCATCGGTGATCTGCAAAATAAAATTCCATCTGGAGTAAGTGGTGGTGGCTCCGGTAGGATCCTCCAATGATCAAGTCAGTTCTTCTGGCCAACAAAAATGGAGTGCTCAGGCAAGAATTCAATAAAATTTTGAAAAGAAGAAGAGAGCTTAGAGAAAATGTATTTAGAGGATCCCTTTTATAGATGGAGCTTGTAGCAGATTGATAGTGACGACCGTAATCATCCGATAGTGGATCGCTCGGGGCCACATGGAGTTTGTTATGGAGAGAAGTGTCCATTGCCATGATGTGGCCGTTCGTTTAGATTTAATAGTTGAAGTTCAAAGGAAGAAGGCATTGGTTGGTGAAGAGCTTTGACATACATCAATTCTAGAGAAGTTCAGACTCCTAAAGAAAACTTGATTGAAGGAGAAATTCGAAAGAAGTTTGACTCCTGGAGGAATCGGACTAAAGAAAAAGTTCGAAAGAAGTTTGGCTTCTGAAGAAAATGGACTGAAGGAAAAATTCAAAAGGAGTTTGGCTCCTGGAGGAATCTGAATGAAGGAGAAATCTAAGAAGAGTTCGACTCCTGTAGGAATCCGACTAAAGAAGAAGTCCAAAAGAAGTTCGGCTCTTGGAGGAACTAGATTGATCAGCTCCTAGAGGAATCCGAATGAAGAAAAAATTTGGAAGAAGTTCGACTCCTGTAGAAATCCGACTAAATGAGAGGTTCGGAAGGAGTTCGTCTCCTATAAAAATTTGACTGAAGGAGAAATTTGGAAGGAGTTCGACTCCTAGAGGAACTAAACTGAAGAAAAAATCTGAAAGAAGTTCGGCTCCTGAAGAAATTCGAATGAAGGAGAGGTCCGGAAGGAGGTTGGCTCTTATAGAAATCTGATTGAAGAAAAAATCTGAAAGAAGTTTGGCTCTTAGAGAAATCTGACTGAAGAAGAAATTCGAAAGAAGTTTGGCTCCTGGAGGCATCCGACTGAAGGAGTGGTCCGGAAGGAGTTCGACTTTCAGAGGAATTCGACTAAAGAAGAAGTTCAGAATGAATTCGACTCCTGAAGGCATCCGACTGAAGGAGAGGTTCAGAAGAAGTTTGGCTCCTAAAGAAATTCGAATGAAGGAGAAATCTGAAAGAAGTTCGACTCCTGTAGAATTTTGACTGAAGAAGAAGTCTGAAAGAAGTTCGGCTCTTGTAGAAATCTGACTGAAGAAAAAATTCGAAAGGAGCTAGGCTCCTAGAGGAATTCGAATGATGAAAAAATTTGGAAGGAGCTTAGCTCCTATAAAAATCTGACTGAAGGAGAAATCCATAAGGAGTTTGGCTACTGGAGGGATCCGACTGAAGAAAAAGTTAGAAAAAGTTCGACTCTTGGAGGAATCGGAATGAAGAAAAAATCTAAAAGAAGTTTGGCTCCTATAGAAATTCGACTAAAGAAGAAGTCCGGAAGGAGTTCGGCTCCTATAGAAATCCGACTAAAGGAGAAATCCATAGGAGTTCGGCTTCTATTGGAATCCAACTGAAGGAGAATCCGAAAGGAGCTCGGCTCCTAGAGGAATCCAAATGAAGGAGAAATTCGGTAGGAGTTTGGCTTCTGTAGAAATCTGACTGAAGAAGAAATTCATAAGGAGCTGGGCTCCTGGAGGGATCCAGCTGAAGGAGAAGTTTAGAAGGAGTTCGGCTCTTAGAGGCACTTGACTGAAGAAGAAGTTCGGAAGGAGTTCGACTCCTAGAGGCATTGGACTGAAGGAGAAATCTGAAAGAAGTTTGGCCGTTAGAGGGGTCCGACTGGTGAAGAAGCCTGAGAGAAGTTCGGTTGAAGTCCGAAAGGAGTTCGACTGGGGTTCGACCGTTGGAGAAGTTTGGCTACTGAATGAGTTCGACCGTTGGAGGCAGAATTCTCGATTGAATCTCTTCTGTGATTACCGATTGCATTAGACAAAGCATCAGACTAGCCTTCGATGGGAGCAGGATTTATCCTCAATAATAAGCATGCCAACCAACCAGCCATCCTTTGCAAAATAGATTTCGAGAAAGCCTTTGACAGTGTAACATATTATTTTCTTTTCGACCTACTCTTCCATAGAGGCTTTCAGAGTAAATAGATTGCCTGGATAAAGGCACCTCTCCAATCTTCATACTCCACCTTGATCATCAATAACTCAGTTGGGAAGTGGTTCCATAACAAGAGGGATTTAAAGCAAGAAAACCCCTATCATCGTTACTTTTCATTTTGGTTATAGATGTTCTTGCCAAAGTTCTTAAGACTGCCAACTATGAAGGGTTGATCCATGGCGTGGGTCCTACTAGCTCTGAATAGTCCTCATAGTGTTTACAGTTTGTTAACGACAAAGCTGGTATATCTGATATAAACTCTCTTAAGCTAATCCTGTATAGGTTCGAAATGGCAATCAGATTAAGCATCAACTTCTTCAAAACTCAATTCATTGGCTAGGGTATTAGCGAGGACCTAGCCTATAACCTCACTACTCTGCTAGGCTGTATAATCTCTCACCTCCCCACTCATTATTTGGGTCTCCCTTTGCACCACTCTAGGCTGAACAAAGGTGATTGGACCTTCCTCATCGATAAAATTTTAAAGAAAATGAGCGGATGGAAATAAAAAACTCTGACACTTGCTGGCTGAATCATCCTCACAAATTCAATTTTAAATGCCATCCCAGTATACTGGATGTTAGTGTTGAAGCTCCCCACTGAGGTCTCAAGGGAAATAGAATGGATTTCTCAATAATTCATCTGGGATAGCCAACACAAGGGAATGCCAAGCATTTATTAAGCTGGAACCACGTCTGTAGACCATGACAATTTGGTGGTCTAGGAGTAAAGAACCTCACAACTCTTAATCAAGCTCTCCTTCTAAAATGGTGGTGGAGATTCACTCGTTACCCACACAAACCCTGGTGCCTCCTTTTAAGAAGTATATACTATTTTAAAAGACCCATATTGGAACACTCTAGGAGATTGCTTAGAGTAGCCTCTCCCATTTGGAGAAATCTATTAAAGCTCCTGGGCCTATTCAAGCAATGTTTCCATTCGAAGATAGGCAACGGTGGTCAAATATCATTTTGGCATGATATCTAGATCGGAAATAAGGAACTCAAACTCCTATTTCCCAACCTATATTTCTTTGCTAGAAAACAAAATTGCTCTGTTAGTGATATCCTCTACCATTCAAGCTTACACTCATCCTTTGAATACCCAATGACCTCTCAAGCTTTTGGTGAGCTTCGAAACTTATTACATCTTCTTTGGACTGTATCCCTCTCTTCTGATCTGAATACATAGCTCTAGAAGTGGAATATTAATGGCATTTATAAAGTCAGAAACATCTACAGCTTCTTCTCACATGGTGGAGTAATTTCTTGCATCAACAAAGTCTTCTGAAAATTCCTTATTCCTGAAAAAGCCAAACTCTTCTTCTGGCTCTACTACTATGATCAAATATTGATGAAGGAGAACCTAATTAAAAGAGGTGTTAATATCGTCGGAGGGTGCCCCCTCTGTGATGAACAAAGCGAATCCCTGAATCACCTTATGTTACAGTGCAAATTCTCCAAAGCATTATGGTCTATTGTTCTATCTAATCTCAACATTCTCGAACTCCCTTGATCTTTCCATGAAGTCTGGGACTCTGGAGGTACTCTCAATCTATGAAAACTTGATTTTTCGCTCTCAAATGTCTGCTCATTACTGCGGCATGGTGCCTCTAGAAAGAACATAATGGCCGAGTTTTCCAATTCAAAGCCACCATGCCACCACTGATGGCAAGATAAAGCTATCTCAACCTTTCAAAGTTGGATCTCTTCGGTTCCTCATCTAAATGTCAATTCCTTACTCTCTTAACTTGCCCAGATTCTAGACTAAAAAAGATGCTTGCAATGGCCATAGAGAAGCCATAGAGAAGTTTCACTTCAGAACGTGCCAGGGAAATGGAGATCAATCTCTCTAACTCTTCAAAATTAGCTATGGTCTATTATAAAGCTCCCCCCCCCCACCCCTCTTCGGGCACTTGCTGAAGCCTCCCTTGTCTTCACAATCAAGCTTTCTCCCATGCTTCACCCAAGGTGGTGGGTGCACTACAAGGATCTTTATTTTACTCATGACCCCATCCACTGTAATTTTTTGTTTCTGGTACCAATACTTTTCTCTCCTACCCATCTAGGCTAATATGACACCCCCATGCAAGCATTGATCCCAACAACTCCTCTTGTAGCATTTGGGAATAAATGTTTGTAAATTAATCCCCATCCACTTCATTGTACTTATCCCACTTAAACATCAATATACTCCTCGAGGGAAGTTCCTTACTTCCATCTGGATTCTCAAACAAAACAAAAAAAATCAAGGAGCTATTGTTGAGCCAGGTGGTGGCTCAAATTTTTCGATCCATAGTTAGGTGGTTTTGGGGTAGGACGTATCTATTTGGTCATTAACTTCTGTATTATGCCCATTTTTATTAAAATCATCTAGTCCCAAATGAGCCAAATGGAGATTTAACGAATCCTGAAAGTTGTTTGGAGAAATAATTAGTTAAGAACCTATCCATAGATGCACATGAGTTAGCCAGAGCTTTTCTTGGATCCACATGCAATCTATATGGATTCTAGTATCTACTAAGAAATTAAAATAATTCTTCGAATTGAAGGTAGAGACTATCAATTCGTATAAAGTGGAAGAACCTTTAGACTAAAGTCCGTGTCTTTTGGCTTAATCAATTCATACACCAATTAGGCTTTTGGTTTTTCTTTTATGCAGTAATGACCACCATCTTGTCGCTCCGTTCATTATTAGACAGTGACAAACTTATTATACCCAACTTTGATAGGTGGTATCGAAAGTTGAAAATGGTTCTAAAGCATGAAAGGATTTCATATGTTCTTACAAATCCTGCACCTGTAGAAGCTGCGCCCAATGCATGTGACGAGGTCAAAGACATTTATCAGAAGTGGATCAATGACTGAATCACAATGCAAAGTATAATAAGGGTAGCTATGAATGATGAACTTAATAGTAAATTCGAGAATTCACAATATGAGGAAATACTTCAAATGTTGAAGTTCTTAGTGGAGAATTGTTTCTTTGAGAAAGGAAATAAGAACAAGGTGCAAAAATATCATGCCAGGACTTCTCAACCCAATCAGACCAAGAAGTCTAAAGCTAATCAAAGTATGGTAGAGTGCTTCTATTGTAAGAAGCAGGATCATTGGAAGAAGAATGTCCTCTATATCGAATGTCTCTTGACCCTAATAGGCATAACAAGAGAAAGAAGCAAGGAGTTCCTTGTCAAGGTTGCTATATGATATATAACATCCTATAATTTTTCTATTTGTGATACTACCACTTGGGTATTGGATACCTATAGTTCTATTAATATTTGCAATTAATTGTAAGAACTTTAGGAAAGTAAAAAGTTTAAAAATGGTGAGAGATTCCTAAACGTTTGAGCTGGAAGTCCTATTCCAGTCCTAGCTCTAGGAATCATTGAGCTTGTTTTAATGTAAAAGTTATCATTTTGAATAATTATCACTACTGTCCATCATTTATAATGAATATAATCTCTATATTCTTTCTAGCTAAAGATGATTATCATTTATCAATAAAAAAAAAATATTATGATATCATTATGAATGATGTTACAATAATGCATGGACAACTTAAAAATGATATTTATATTTAATCATAGTCTATAAGTGTAATGTATATAATTAATAAGCGTCATAAACTAAATATTATCACTGATGCCTACCTTTGGCATCTTAGGCTCTATCATATAAACAAGAATAAGATAAACATATTAGTTAAAGAGAAAATCCTCGATGTCAATGATTGTGAATCATTGCCAACTTGTGAGTCCTATTTTTTTGAAAAGATGATCAAGTCATTCTTTACTGGAGAGGGTAAGGGAGCCACTGACACTACTATAAAAAAGGGCTACGACGGCGGCTCATAATCGCTGTCATAGTCCAAAAAATAGCTTCCATAGACTATGGCAGTGGTTCTTTAACTGCTGCTATTGCAGCCACCGCCGTAGCTCTATGACAGTAGTTATTTGAACCGTTGTCATGGATAGTCTATTGCAGTAGTTTATAAACTGCTGCAATAGATCGACTTATAACAGCAGTTATATAACCGCTGCCATAGGTTATCTATAGCTGTAGTTACATAACGCTATCATAGGTAATCTATAGCAGCAGTTTCTTAACCGCTGCCATAGGTCTAATGCAGTGGTTGATACTATTTGCACCAAGAATCTATGAAAGCGGTTGGCATGGATATGGTAGTGGTTATAAAACCACTGTCGTAGATCTTAAATAATTAAAAAATTAAAATTTTTATTTTTTTATATATTTTATCTGATAAATATAAAAATATAACACAAAAAAATATAATAAATACAAAAATTATTCTAAAATACTAAAATTTTATTACTAAATAAAATTTATTATAATATTTTTTTTAAAAATAAAATACATCAAAAGTCTCCTAAATCTACATTATCATCATCGTCACTAGGAACCGAAGCCAGAGTTGGAGCTAGAGTTGGAGCTGGTGCTGGAGCTAGAGCCAGAGCTGGAGCTGGAGCTGGAATATGGGCCAACATATCCTCGAAGCCCGTGACTCTAAAATGCATGCTGAGCATTAACATCATGTCTCTCATGATGCCCTCCAGATGAGATGCGCACTCCTCAGTTCGATCTACCCACGTCGCAGCATGATCTGCCCGTGCCAACGCCTCCTTAAGCTCCTCCTGGCTGACGACACCAGAAGTCTATGAGGAGACACTCGGCTCGGACCAGTAGCTTATCGGCGTATGTCCGGACCTGCATCGGATCCTCCCAGAGTGCTCAGGCTCCAAGACCTGAGATAGATGGTCATGGGGTCCAAAGGTATCCAGGTCATTATGACCTGTAATGTTAATGAACATTAATCAATATAACATATTGAACAATAATATTAGTATAGCATCAATAAATAGTCTCTAATATGTATACTAATCAATTGATGGATCTATCATTATGCAATGCAATAAACAAAAGTAATAAGATATAAACATCCAGAAAATATTATGCAATAAATTCTACAACATGAATTACATTCATAAATAATTAAGGATGGATAAAAGTCGTAGATCTGATCTCTTGCATAAATCTTGGTGTTAATCCAAAAATCTGAAAGAAGAATAAAATAGATGATGGTGGCACCTTAGGGCTTAAAGTTGGAACCTTAGAGAGACATATCAAATTCTATTCACTCAGAAGTCGAGCCGGCTCCATGCCTGAAACAGCCGACTCCATGCCTGAGATGTCTGGCTTGAGTCCTCTCCTAGCTGGCTTAATCACGATCTGAGCTGGCTCGACTATGTATCCGAGCTGGCTCGACTGTGTGCCATCCTCTCGATCACTCCCTCTCTCCCTCTCTTAATCTCTCTCGCCGGCGATGGCCGCGAGGTCGAACCCCTTCCTTCCAGCTTTTCCATCTCTTGATCTTCCTCTCTCCCTCTCTCGATCTTCCTCACCGTCAAGGTCGGACCACATCCCTCCCTCTCTCACTCTCTCGATCTCCCTTGCAACAAGGCCGGACCCCATCCCTCCCAGTGATGCCGATGAGACTCGGACCCCCTCCCTCCCTCTCTCGCTCTCTCGATCTTCCACTCTCCCTCTCTCGATCTCCCTCATCGGCGAGGCCGGACCCCCTTCCTCCTAGTGATGGCAGCGAGGCGGACCCCCTCCCTCCCAATGATGGCGGTGGTCAGATCCCTCCCTTCCTCTCTCCCTCTCTCGATCTCCCTTCGCCAGCGATGGTGGCAAGGCCGGACCCCCTCCCTCCCTCCCTCCCTCCCACTCTTGGTCTTCCTTACTGGCGGCCGGCCCTCCCTCTCTCAATTTGTCAGTCTCCCTCTCAGTCTCTCTCCATTTCTTAGTTTTGGATCCTAAAATTAGGTCCGACCTTTCGAGATCCATTAGGATCTGGGTCTGGTACTTCAAGTACAAACTCATCGGATATTTGGGTTTAGATCTGGTATCAGTAATTAAAATTGGATCCAAATCTGAATATCCAAGTTCTGATTCAAACCCAATTCATTGACAAATTTAGTCCACAGTCGTCGATATGGCACAGCCCAAGGCTACCACCACGACACGATCCAAAAACTATGGCATGCAGATAATTATAATATTTATAATAAATATTTATAATATTTATTATAAATATTATATAAATTATTATAAATATACATGATTAATAAATAATACTATAAAATTAAAAAAAATTATACCTATGGCTATAGAGAGCGGATCACACCAAAAGCTCCGAGGGTCGTCGACGGTGATGCTAGAGGAGGATGACAGTACTAGAGGTAACCTATGAAACAAAAGCAGGATAGTGAGATAGAGAAGAGAGAAAAAAATAAAAGAGAGAGAGAGCGGGGGCGATCGGGGATGGGGAGGCCAAGGGAAAGGGGGCACAGTGACGAGAAGGCCCAGGAGGCATAGTGATGGAAGGATCGATGATCGAAAGGAGGAGTGTGGGGGGTGGAGGCTGGGTGGGGATGGCTGGGAGGGGCCACCGGGATAAGGGGCTGGGGGTGGGGTGGCAGGGTGGCGGGAGGGGCGGTCGAGGATGGAGGGGTGGTCGAGGGAGGGTGGGGGGTGCGGGGTCGGGTAGGGTGTAGCGGGGAGGGAGGCCGGGAGATGGGGGGCTGAGGGGTGGGCAGGGCGGCGGGGAGGGGCGGTCGGGGATGGGGGGAAGGAGGAGCGATCGAGGGGAGGATGGGGGTGGGGGGTGGCGGTGAGGAGTGGTCAGGGATGGGGAAAGGAGGGGCGGTTGGGAGGAGGTGGGCCAGGTGGGGTGGCAGGGAGGGGCGACCGGGGATGGAGGGAAGGAGGGGCGGCCGGAGGGAGGGTGGGGGGTGGGGGTGGTGGGGAGGGGCGGTCAGGGATGGGGGCTCGGAGGGGAGGGGGAAGGAGGGGTGGCACCGATCAAGAGGGAAGGAGGGGCGGCATCGATTGGGGGGAGAAGCCTCACCAACGATGGAGAGACGGGGGAGAGATAGAGAGAGAGAGAGATCGAGCGCGCATGGAAGAAAAGTAAAAAAAATTTGAAGATTTTTAACTTAATCTATGACAGCGGTTATCAAACCACTGCCATAGATCTACGGCAGCAATTCTATAATCACTGTTGTAAATCTATAGCAGCGATTTTTGATAACCGCTGTCGTAAGTTAGAAATAATTTTTTTTATTTTTTTTCTAAATATTATATAATTTTAAAATTTAATGTCCATCTTCATCATTTATTATCTAAATAATTATCATTAGAGTGTCATTGCAAAAGATCGTCTCGATTCGATGGCCCTAGCTTCATCGATTAAAAAAATTTGATTTCGATGATCACGAATGACGATGCAATGATCTGATAGATAGAGATATTCGATGGATCCAAAAATCTACAACGATGATTTCGATGATGTTTGTAGCATACTATCAAAGTTTTATTTTAATCGGATATCGTTATCATGGTCAATTTAGTATGGAATGATTTCGACCATTAAATTAGAAACAAACGATCAAAGAGTTAAACGGCATCCAATTATGAGATAATTTTTTAAATAATCTTTGTTATAATTTTAAATATTTTATATGGCGATGATAGTAAAATTCAAATCATTTTCGTATAAACTATTCATGTTAAGTAGATATTGCAAAAGCACGAGCATAACAACCAGTGAAGTTTCAGAATGGTTATCAGAAGATATATAGTTTTAGATTATTTTTCATCTTATGAGTTGAATTTTATAATCACCATCATAAAAAATAATTAAAATAGTAGCCAAGATCATTTATAAAGAAAATTATCTTATAATCGGATAGCATTTGGTCCTTTGATCACTCGTTTATCATTTAACGGTCGAAACTAATCTATACTAAATTGACCAAGATAATGATATCCGATTAAAGTAAAACTTTGATAGTACATTATAAATATCACCAAGATCATCATTGTAGGTTTTCAAATTCATAGGAGGTCTCCATCTATCAGATCATCGCATCATCCTTCATGGTCGTCGAAAATGAATCTTTCTGATCGATGAAGCTAGGGCCATCGGATCGAGGCGATCTTTTGCGACGACACTCTAATGATAATTATTTAGATAATGAACGGTGAAGATGGATATTAAATTTTAAAATTATATAATATTTAAAATATATATATGACAGCGGTTATAATTAACCGCTGCCATAAATAAGCTTATAACAGTAGTTTCTACTAACCACTACTATAAGTCTAACTTATGGCAGCGATTTTACTAACCACTGTTATAGATCCGACCTATAGCAAGCTGCTATAGGTCAATCTATGATAGTGATTTTTTATAACCGCTGCTATAGGTCTGACTTACGATAGCGATTTTCGTTAACCACTGCTATATGACAAACCTATAGCAGCGGTTATAAAAATTACTGTCATAGATCTGACCTATAGCAATGGTTAACGAAAATCACTGCCGTAGGATCTATAGTAGTGGCTTCGAAAATCGTTGCCATAGTATGTATTGCCATAGATCATTTTTGTAGTAGTATGATATTCTAAGTCTAGCACATGATGTATATATGGACCAATGAACGAAAGTGCTAGAGGAGGGTATCACTACTTTATTATGTTCATAGATGATCTATCGAGGTATAGGTACGTCTATCTTAAGAAATATAAGTTCCAATCATTTAAAATATTTAAATAATTTTATAATAAAGTAAAAAAATAAATTGAGAAGAGTATTAAAACTCTTCAATTTGATCGAGGAGGTGAATATCTTTTCAATCATTTCTTCATATATCCGATAGAGAATAGAAATTTTTCATAGTGAACTTCTTTTGGGACACCATAATATAATGGGATGTCAGAAAAGAGGAATCGAACTCTATTAGATATAATTTAATCCATGATGGGGTTTGCTACTCTGCCTATCTCCTTTTAGGGTGATACACTTGAGACTACTTGTTTGATTTTGAATAATGTTTTGAGCAAGTTAGTCGAAAAAACTTTATATGAGATATGGAGCAGACGTAGACTAACACTCTCCTACTTTCAGGTTTGGAGTTGTCTGGCTTATGTCAAATATTTGTAGACCGATAAGCTTGAACCTCAGTCTGATAAGTATTTGTTTGTAGGATATCCCAAGAAAATCAGAAGATATTAATTACTTCTACCATGCTAAAGAAAAGTTGTTCGTTAGTAATAGGGCAGTCTTTTTAGATAAAAATTTCTTGAAGAGGGAGCTAATGCCACTAAAGTTGAACTTGAGGAAGTTTGACAGGTAGAAGAACTAACACAATCTAATGAATCTACAAAAATGGATTTGATTAGATCAAACCTGAAGGCTAATGTAGAGGCACCATTAAGGTGATCCGATGAAGTACCACATTAGCCAGACAGATACTATGGTTTCTTGGTCTAGGATAAAGATTCTATTAAACTTAATGAGAACGATGAGGATCCGATCACCTATATGAATACCTTATAGAGGTCTAACTCTGAGAAATAGCTAGAAACTATGAAATCTGAAATGGAGTCCATGAATGTCAATGATGTATGGACACTCGTTGATCCACCTAAAGGGATAAAATTCATAGGTTGCAAGTGGATTTTCAAAAAAAAAGATATATAGATAGGAAGGTGGAGACCTATAAAACTCATCTGATTGCTAAAGGATATCATTAGTATTATGGTATAGACTATAATGAGATATTTTTTTCTATGGCAATGCTCAAGTTTATTCGGATCATGTTTGTAATAGCAGCATATTTAGACTATGAAATTTGACAAATAGATATGAAGATAACTTTTCTAAATGGAAAGCTGGATGAAGAGCTGTATATAATATAGCCTGAAGGATTTACATCTACAGATGAGTCTAAAGCATGCAAGCTTCAGAGATTCATTTATGGATTGAAGTAGGCATCTTAGAGTTGGAACATGCATTTTGATAAGACGATCAAAATGTATGACTTCATTAAGAACAGAGAAGAATCATGCATCTACAAATGAATTGATAGTTCTGTAGTTATATTTTTTATATTGTATATGGATTATATTCTCTTAATTGAAAATGGCATTCCAGTATTATAGCAAATAAAAATTTGGCTATCATCACAGTTCTCTATGAAGGATTTAGAAGAAACATCCTACATCTTAGGTATGAAGATCTATAGAGATAGATCTAAAAGATTGCTTGGATTATCCCAGTCCACGTACATTGATACTATACTGAAATGGTTCAGCATGAAGAATTTTAAGAAAAGCTATCTACCAATAGACCATAAAATTTCTCTCTCCAAGAGTGATTATTCGATAATACCTCAAGAGAGAGTATATGAATAGAATTTTATATACTTCGGTAGTGGAATCTATTATGTACGCTAAGACATGTATGAAATCAGATGTGGCTACTCATTAAAGGTAGTGAGCAGATACTAGTCTGATCCAAAAGAGAACCACTGAAAGATTATGAAAATCATCCTTGAGTATTTAAAAAATACTAAGGATCAGTGACTTATTTATGGAGAATCAGATTTAAAACTTGTAGGATTTAAAGATTCTAGTTTTCAATTTGATCATGATGATAGTAAGAGTGTATCAGGATATATTTTTATCCTAAATAGTGAAGCTATCTACTAGAAAATTTTCAAATAGCACACAATGGTCGACTTAGTTTGCGAGATGGAATATATTGCAACATCTAATGTTGCAAAAGAAGCTGTGATTGCAGAAGTTCATTAGCGAGCTCAAAGTAGCACCCTCCAGTGATAGTCTAGTTCTGCTCTACTATGATAGCATTGGAGCCATAGCTTAAGTAAAAAAATCAAAGTCCCATCAGCGCACCAAGCATATTCTGTGATACTACCACCTTGTCTGGCAGATCATGGATTGAAGTGACGTCAACGTTTAGAAGATCGATGGAAAAAAAAATCTGACCAACCTCTTTATTAAAGCCCTCATAAATCAAGAAGTTCAATGATAATAAGTCAAAGATGGATATATGATACTGTACCGATTAGCTTTAGTCTAAGTGGGAGTTGTTAGGAATTATGTTCCAATGTGAATCATTAAGGCTGTTAATGGTTGAGCTCACGTATGTAATTGTATATGAATTAAATGTTAATAAAAGTTATTTGGCTTTTTCATCACATTGTGTACATCTTTTTTGAATTCTTATATTATGATGAAGTTCTTAGGACTATTATAATCGATAAAGAAGGCATTTAGTCCTTAAATGTGTTCGTGACCAAATGATATACTATTACTAGGATGATAGCTATATCAAGTGTAGGTTGTTGTGTGCCATATGGGTTGGTTGTCCCTTCAATCAAGAAGTATGGAGATACTAGTATGATATGTAGGTGAGATATAGGAGTACATCCACACCAAATATGATCAATTTTAGAGCACTCTACTGTCAAGAGTTGTCTTCGAGGGATATGGGTATAAGTGTCCCTCTAACCTGAGATTACCATGGTGACTTGCAAGCAACTCATTGTACTTTGGTGTTAGATTACCTAAATTTTTAATTCAATGATGAAAAATTTCTGGATATAGTCAAGTACTTGTTAAGTCAGTGCATAAGTTAAGATGGGATTGACCGCTCCAAGATCTTAGAGATAATGCATCACTGTATTTTAATTTAGCAAAACCTCAATCGAGGTAATCCATATAATGAAATTAAAATTTGAAATATAATATGGACGACTTATTTAGGATTAATAGTTAAATCCTAGGTCATCTTGAGCATTCAGAGTCAAAGGAACGAATTATACGATAACCATATGCCAATGGATTCTTGAATATTGCTTTGTATATATTCGGCCTACCTGGATATCAGGTACTATTGCTAGATAGTTACTTTGATTACTATAAAAAATTATTCTTGTGCTATCGGCTTAGATTTGAACCTATAGGATCACACTCAAAAAATTTTTTGACTAATCATTTGGCTGATCAAGAGTCCTACTAGACTGGGACTCTATAATGATGAGTCCCACTGGATTGAAATTTTATTATCAAGAGTTTCATTAGATTGAAACTCTATCATCATTGGAGAATTAATTAGCAAATAGGTAGCATATTTTGGATCAAATCTAATTAAATTGGATTCAATTAGTTTGATTCAATTAGGTTATGAGATGACCTAATCATTGAGGAAGATTGATTCCTGATTTAATCAGATCTTGGGCTTGATTAATTCCTAATTTGATTAGAATTTAATTAAGTTGGTTTGGCTTCCAATTAGATTAGTTTCACTCTTATCTATTTGGGTCTAATTAAATATGATTTGGTTAGAACCAGATAACTAAAATCTAGAGTCTAAAATGTTTGGACTTCTCCCCATGCGCCACCTATTCCCACGCCCTTCTTTATTTATGCAAGAATGTTTTATGCATGATGATTTCTTATGCCCAGAAATACGGTTTCTCATTCTTTGCCACCCACTCTAGGATAATGATAAGGTTGGGTTTGAATTCAAAATCGGTTTGAATTTAAACTTGACCTTATCTTATCATATCTTATCTTCCCTTGGACGCCACCCTTAAGAAGGGGTCTTCTAAGGGGGTGTGGGTGTGTGATCTGAGAATGATTTTGACCATGAGAAAGGTTTTTAGAGAAAAGTGGGCATGAGATTGGGGTGGGTCTTCCTTAGCATGAGTGTTTAGAGGAAAGCTAGTTCCTTTTGGGTGAGAGACCTAGATTAGATCTAGGATTTCAAGTGGAAAAATCAAAGAGAGAAGAGAGTTCTTCTCCCTCTTGCTCCATATTGGGATATCAGCTACTCTGATACCACTAGGTTAGTCCTGATCTGAGGTGGTCAATAATCCGAGCTAACCCATGCCACTAGGTTAGTCATAATTGTTATGACTATGACAAGTCTAGTTTAATGAGATCTGAATCAATTCTCTCTAAGAAAAGATTAAGTCTGAGGTCTTTCACCATTATAGATGTGTGGATCCCTTCTGAGGTTGATTGTTCTCGGCTGGATACAGTGGCTCAGTTGCACCAGGAAGACGCAACCATGTCTATTAGGCATTGGATGCTATGGGTTGGAGGATGAGTTGGACTCAATATTTCAGATACGATGAGAGACTCAATTAGGAATCCAGTCTGTGCAAATGGTGGGTCTGACTTAACTAAGGAGTGGATCAATATTCTGGATACGGTGAGATTCATGAATTAGAGACCAAGTTTGGGTGCACCATGATTAGAGAATCATTGAACAAGAGTTGTTCACTCATTGGCTAACCCATCACCAATAACTATTAGGTGAGGTGATGAGTCAGTTGGTGAGACCGCACCACCCACTAGAAATCATTAATCATGGAGATTTTTGCATCTCTACATAGAGGAAGTGTAGGGATCCAAGAAAATAGTGAGAGCTAATTTATTTAAAAATAAAATTTTTAAATAAATTGGTCAAGTCATAATTACAGTATCTAACTAAAATCTTTGACTCTCTATAAGAAAATGTCTGCATCCAACCCATTAGCATGTATCCTGGACACACATAGACTGATCGGACCTAATTATAAAGATTGGCTCAGGAACTACAAAATCATTTTGGGATTTCGAGAAGTTAACCCATGTATTGGATCAGGACCCTCCCACCTTACCAGCCCGTCCATCCGCTGAACAGAGAGCGTCTCTGGAAAAATGGATAGATGAAGATAATAAGGCCAGATATTACATGTTGGGCTCGATGTCTGATGAGCTCCAGTGCCAACATGAAGATATCGGGAACTGCTCACCAAATGTTGGCTCACCTGCAGGAGATGTTTGGTGAACAGAGTCGCGCAGCCAAGTATCAAGTCACGAAATGACTTTTTAAGGCTAAGATGCATGATGGGCAGTCAGTCCAAGATCACTATCTGATGATGATCAAGGACTTGGAAAGAGCTTGAGAAGCTCGGTGTGAAGTTAGACTTGGATCTGCAGAACGATGTTATTCTGCAATCCTTGACTGATGCATATGGGCAATTCATCATGAATTACCACATGCATAAACTTCAAAATTCCTTGGCCGAATTAATGAATATGCTGGTTACCGCTGAGCTTTCTATGAAAGGTTCTAAAGGCTCAGTTCTTGCTATGGAATGGACTTCTTCCAAAAGAAAGTCTTATGGAAAGAAAAAGAAGTCTGCGAAAAAGTAGAAGATGGAAGGAGGAAAGAAGAAGAAGATAGAGCCGAAGAAGAAGATCGCTGTCAAAGAAAAGTGTTTCCATTGCAACAGTGACGGCCACTGAAAGCAGAACTGCCCTACTTACCTGGACCACCCTGAAGAACAAGAAGGAAGGTCCTTCTGGAGGTATGCTCGTTATTGAGTCTAACCTTACGGTTTCTTCTGCATCCAGTTGGGTGCTTGACTCTGGTTCTAGTGCTCATCTGTGCACTTCTCATGCAGGATCTTGAGGATAGCAGGAGGCTGAGGGATGGAGACATGATCCTACGTATCGGTAATGGAGCAAGAGTTGCTGCAGTAGCCGTGGGAACATACCCTCTTCGATTACCATCTGGTTTAGACTTAGTTTTGAAAGACTGTTATTATGTGCCTGCAGCTAGCAGGAATTTGATTTCTGTTTCATGCTTAGCACAAGAAGGCTATGTGATTACCTTCTTTAAGGACCATTGTAACATTCTTTATGAAAGAAATAAAATTGCAAATGGTTTTCTTATTAATGGTCTTTATCAGCTACATATTGATGTACCTATTCTAACTATCGAGCAAAACGTGAATGCCAAACGACCTAGGGATAGTCCAAACGATAGATATCTATGGCACCTGAGATTAGGTCATATAGCAGAAGATAGGATCAACAAATTGGAGAAAAATGGGCTATTGAGTCCATTGACTTTCGAGTCATATCCAACTTGTGAATCTTGTCTTCAAGGCAAAATGACTAAACTCCCTTTTGCTGGACATGGGGAGAGGGCCACAGATCTCCTTGCCCTAGTACATACTGATGTGTGCGGCCCATTTGATGTGCCGGCTAGAGGCAATTTTGTCTACTTCATTACCTTTACCGATGATCTGTCTAGGTATGGGTATGTGTATCTTATGAGACACAAGTCTGAAGCTTTTGAAAAGTTCAAAGAATTCAGACATGAAGTAGAAAAATAAACTGAAAAATCCATTAAGGTTCTTCGATCAGATCGAGGAGGTGAATACCTTAGCCGGAAATTCCTAGACTATCTCAAGAAAAATGGCATAGTCTCTCAATGGACTCCACCAGGAACACCTCAACTCAACGGGGTTTCAGAACGGAGAAATCGGACTCTATTGGATATGGTTCGATCCATGATGAGCTTCACAGACCTCCCTGATTTTCTTTGGGGACACTCATTGTTAACTTCAATTTATCTACTGAATAGGGTTTCCTCTAAAACCGTTCCTACCACACCGTATGAGATATGGCATGGTAAGAAACCAAGTCTGAGTCATCTCAGAATTTGGGGTTGTCCGGCTCATGTCAAAAGACAACAAGCGGACAAGTTAGAGTTTAGGTCCTTTCAGAGCTCGATTCATAGGATATCCTAAAGAGTCATTAGGATACTATTTCTACATTCCAGAAGACCACAATGTGATTGTGAGTCGACATGCCATCTTTCTTGAAAAATAGTTTATTCAAGATAGCGGCATTGGAAAGCAGATTAAGCTTGATGAGAAAGTCTCACAAGTACAACGAGCTAAGGACCAATTGGAACCAAATCAGGTTGAGCCAATAAGAACACTACCTCCTCCACCTCGTAGATCGGAAAGAGTTTTCCGTCCCCCTGAAAGATACTTAGGTATTATTTCAGAGGAAGTAGAGGAAAATGTTCCTCGTAGGTAATGGTGCTCATGGTGATGATCCCAAAACCTACAACGAGGCGATATCAGATATCGACTCCGAGAAATGGCTAGAGGCAATGCAGTCAGAAATTGACTCGATGCACTCAAACCAAGTCTGGACCTTGGTAGATCCACCAGAAGGTATAGTACCTATTGGGTGTAAATGGATCTTCAAGAGAAAGATTGGTGCAGATGGAAATGTGGAGACATTCAAGGCTAGACTAGTGGCAAAAGGTTATAGTCAACGCGAAGGCATTGACTATCAGGATACCTTTTTCCCAGTGGCTATGCTAAAATCCATCCGCACATTGCTTGCCGTTGCAGCCTATTTCGATTATGAAATATGGCAAATGGACGTGAAAATGGCATTCTTAAATGGATATCTTGAGGAAGATATCTATATGGAACAGCCGCTAGGTTTCACATCCAGTGATACTGATCACAAGGTTTGCAAGCTGCAAAGGTCCATATATGGACTTAAGCAAGCATCTCGGAGCTGGAACACTCATTTCAATGATGTGATCAAAAATGTTTGGTTTCATCAAAAATGAAGAGGAACCATGTGTATCTTCAAAAAGGTCAGTGGGAGCGCTGTTGTCTTCCTCGTATTGTACGTGGATGACATCCTCCTTATTGGGAATGATATTCCCATGTTGACGATCAGTCAAAATATGGTTGTCCAAGGAATTCTCCATGAAAGACCTAGGTGAAGCATCCTTTATTCTAGGAATTAAGGTCTATAGGGATAGACCGAATAGGATGCTAGGACTTTCACAGAAGATGTACATAGAGGAAAGTACTAAAGAGGTTTAGTATGGAAAACTCTAAGAGGGGATTAATACCCTTCAGACATGGTATTCATCTTTCCAAGAAGATGTGCCCTAGCACACCTGAGGAAATAGAACGCATGAGCAAGATCCCTTATGCTTCTGCAATAGGGAGCCTCATGTATGCCATGCTATGTACACGACCTGATATAGCCCATGCTGTGAGTGTCACAAGCAGATATCAGTCAAATCCAGGTGAAGAACACTGGACTTCTGTGAAATGTATCCTTAAGTACTTGAGAAGAACTAAGGATATGATGTTGGTCTTTGGTAATGGAGAACTCCAAGTCCAGGGATACACAGACTCGGATTTCATGTCCGATATAGATGATCGAAAGTCGACATCTAGGAGTCTGTTTGTGTGCAATGGTGGTGCTGTCAGCTGAAAGAGTTTCAAGCAAACCATGATAGCAGATTCCACCATGGAAGCAGAATATATCGCTGCATCAGAGGCTGCGAAGGAAGCATTCTGGTACAAGAAGTTTGCTGCAGAAATTGGAGTAATGCCATCAGATGCCATTCCTCTATACTGCGACAACAATGGCGCCATAGCCCTTGCTAAGGAGCCGAGGTCTCACCAGAAATCCAAGCACATTGAGCGGCGATACCACCTCATCCGCGATTACCTCGAGAAGGGTTACGTCGAGGTCAAGAGAGTCAACTCCTGCAGATAATGTGGCAGACCCACTTACAAAGCCGTTGGGCCAGCAGAAGATCGAAGCCCACCTTGAGAAGATGGGACTTAGACTTGTAGCCAATTGGCTTTAGGACAAGTGGGAAGATTGTTAGATATATGTGCCCTAGAAGCCAGAATTGGCTGACACTTGTAATACACTTCTAGGGGCAAAATTATAATTTTGACTATAATCAATAAAATGGGATTATTTTCTATCACATATGTGTATTTAGTGTCTGTGATACATCCTTTGAGTTAATGGTAATGATAATTCATATTTTCAAGAGTTGAAAATTTAAGACATGAATAATCATTATTAACTCATAAAATGCTCCCGACCATAGGATCATCACGAGGATGGTGATTGATCCGGAAAGGTTGGTGTACAATCGCTTCTCTTTAGTAGATGAGTCTTGAGTCTATGGTGTGGAGACATCGGAGCGAGAGTACAGGATACTCGTTAGAGAATGAGGGCACTGAGCGTGACCACCTCGAGTAGTCATTAGGAAGTCTACCTTCTCGTCAATGACTGACTCGATGCTGCAGTAGTGTGTCTGGTTCTTTGACCTGAGGATGCATCGACAGTTCACCTTGAGGGTGTTATAGTTTGACTACACCATTACTCGGTCTCCTAGCCATATGGAACCCTGAGGTGTATGTTGGCTATAGCATGTTCATTGTAGGAACTGGATTGCATCAAGATGGAATCTATCTACCTCGGTGGTAGAGGAGCAGCCCTATGATGATCATGAGAATCAAGTCCAGAAGCCCATGGCCATGGCAGAGTGAAATAATAGAAAGAGTTTCTATTTAGATTTTCACATCGGACTCGAATCGAATGATTACATCATATGACAGAAACTAGGGTTTGACGAGTTCACCTTAACCCTAATCTGATCGGGGCTCAAGATAGAAGAACTTAATCACACAGGTAGCTGCACCAAGAGGTTCACATTCAGCTCTGATGGGTTGCCACCATATACTGCTAGGTGTCACTGGTGGATTTTGGGAGCAATTAGAATGATTTAGATGATCGATCATTCTAGCTGTTCGAATCAGAAGAGTTCTGATCCATCGAAAGGAGTTTCGATGATGTCGATGATAGAGATCATGACATATCCCATTACCATACAGAACTGAACCTAACTGGGTCACACAAACAAGGGTTTGAATCTGGTGATCATCAATTGAACTGATCTAGTTCAATTGATCTGAATGAGATTCAATTAGGTTCAAGAAAATCGTGCTAGCACTCGATTGAACCTAACGTTCTTCTTTTACTATCATAAATAGTTATCCTGACTGAGCCAAAGGAGTTTGTGCTCGATCAGAGGCCTTCACTTGGTCTGACTGAAGCCTGTCTAGGTCAGAAAAGGGTTGTTTTATTTTGTAAGATAATACCTACCATTTTTGGTCATCTACCATTTTTCGTCCTTTGACTTTGGTCAAAAGTTGATCTTTGACTGGTCAAATATTGACCATTGATACTTTGACTTCTATCCACATGTCACGCACCTATTGGAGAGCTGGTGGGGGCTTGTCCCCCTGCCAGAAATCGGCAAGGAGGCGCCCAAAAGTTCCTGTTGGATAGAGACTCCATCTTCTTATTGGATTCTGATTAGACTCTTCCTAAAAATTAATTTTGACTGATCTTAGGCACCATCTAAGAATGAATCCAAGGAACTCTATTCCCATCAATCAGATTTAGATCTGATTTCACAAAGGATTGTAATTAGTTGGGATGAAGAGGAGTTGGATCACACATAGTCTATAAATAAGATTCTGCGCCCAACTCAAAGCATTGAATAATTCTCCATGCCCCAAGACTGCCTCTCTCTTCCTCCTCCATGCCAAGCTCATCTTCTCCCTCTCCTCTCCATGTCCAAAGAAGTTTGGGATCTCAGTTAGTACAATCTAGGAGAGAGAAAGGCGACAGAAAGCTAGAAGGCTGTGCTGTTGTAAAGGACAACTGCTGATCTTCGAAAGCTATTTTGAAGATCCTCCAAATCAGATTCAGATCTAATTTTTAGAGACATGATAGAGAAGAAGAGGATCTTCAGATCTAGTCCAAGTGGATACCGGTAGAGGTCAGACACTTGTATGGCAGATCTAGAATCTTTCGCTGCTTACAGAATCATCAACGAATAATAGGATTATCCTACATCAAGGTAAATTAAATCTAATTTAATTTATCTATATTTTATTTTAATTATTAGAATAATAAAAATTAGATCTGAAATATTCTAGATCTGATTTAGATCAAAGAGAAAAGTTTTTGAAATATATCTCTTGATTCGATGAGATCTTAACGAATCTGATCCAAAAAATTAGGATTTTTCTTCAGATCGGTCCAAAGGCTCACTTCCACGGGGCATGCAAAGCTTCACTATGAAAGAAAAAATCAAACAATACAAGAGAAACTTATCATTCAATCCTTGTACAAGAATCTCTCAATAAGAAGCCCTAAACTCTTACAAAAGCTTTCTAAAATTTCTTAAGAAGCCTCTCAGCACCTCCAAGATGTCACTAGCTTTTCAACATAATAAATGATTCGTCAATCGAAGTTATATAGACTTCAGAAAATCAAAAATAGTATTTTAATAAGAAATCTAGTTCTAAACATACTCGAGATCGATTTTGGATCATTCGATCACGATCGGCTCTCTCTTGAACCATTGAATTGCACACAGTAATCCTGATCAGGCTCAGATTAATTTTTGATCGTCAGATCATGATCGAGAGCTCTCCTAGCTATCGGATTGCGCAAAATAGTGCTCCATCATGTCTTATCAAAGCCAGATCAAATCCCAGCCATCTGATCGTGACTAGCTTGAACCAAAGCCATCGGATCACGATCGATCTATGGAATAGTGCTGTGAACCATGCAAAATGCAAAAAAAATACCAACTAGTCCATGCGGGTGCTCATGAGTCAATGGACCACACTCCACCGCATGTGCTGAGGGCCCACGCGGTCTGCTCCCGCACAGCCCTTGCGCACCCCCCGCACACGCTCGTGTGCCTGCTCGACCCAGCTTATGGCTTGCCCAGCGCCACCATGCACGACCAGTTTGGGCTATGCTATTGCCATCTGGCGCCGCCTGTGGGCCCCTCCAATGGCTCGAATGCTGGTAACTCTACTCCGATCTTCTTTCGCACGTATCTTCTCTGTTTGAACTCTGTTTGGACTATTCTTAGGCTTGTTAGACTCTATTCATCATCCTGGACTTTATTGTGGACTTATTATAAAAGAATTTAAAGTTTTTTTATCAACACTCCACCATCAGATCCTCTTCTCGATCCATCTTTAGATCTAGAAAAGTTCAGAAAATCAATAAAAAGAGAGAAATCAGCCATTCGATAGCCTTTCACGCAAGCTAGCACTCTCGAAAAGGAAGATCAGATTGAGACTTCAAGTGGATGATCTATAGAGGCCGGACATCCGATGCAGTTATGAGCGATCAAAAGATCCCTTAAATCTACATTCCTAGTCACAACGATCATCTACCCACACTCTAGTAAGAGATCTAATCTCGGTAGATAACATCTACTCATGTGGTTTGCATGTTGTAGATGAGATATGCATCATGAATTGATATGATCAATAATTTTTGAAATCAGCTCATGCATATATTTATATCATATAATGCTTATTTAGTGGTTTCTAGATCTGATCTAGGACACGCATAATAGATTAAAGTGTTTAATCTATAGTCTTTCACTGAAAATTTTAAAATGCATGCTTGAAACTACTGAGTTTTCTTTCACTCGGATCCTATCATGGTTGGCTCTTCAATATTCTCAGATCTTGTCGAGGATGCCCTCTCATCTGGGATAGTGCATTCTACTAGAAAGTCAGCCAACACCTGAGCTTTCATTGTAGATCGAGGTCGAAAGCTGGTGCCAAATTCTCCAAGCTCGAATGCCCATTTCGCCATGCACCTAGAGGTGTCAGTTCTTCAAAAGATTGCCTTCAAAGACTGATCAATTAAAACAAACATGGAATGGGCTTGAAAGTAAGGTCAGAGACATCTCGTGGAAGTAATGAGCGCATAGATCATCTTTCCAATCTTGGAGTACCTTGTTTCTAAATCTCAAAGGATCTTGCTTGTGTAGTAAACCAGCTTCTAGGTTCCTACATTCTCTCATACTAGAATTGAGCTAATCACGTTAGGTGAAATAGCTAAATATAATGATAATTGCTCACCTTCCTTTGGCTTGGAGAGAAGCAAAGGGGTTCTGAGGTACTATTTGAGATCTTCAAAAGTGGCTCGGCACTCATTCGACCCCTCAAAAGTCTTCATTTGCCTTATTGCCTTGAAGAAGGAAAGGCACTTCTCAGCTAATCTAAAGATGAATCGGCTGAGAGCTGCAATCCGATCTAATAAGGTCTGAATTTCTTGCTTGATGGTTGGGTGTTTCATGCTGAGAAGTGCTCGGATCTTCTTCAGGTTAGCCTCAATTGCTCGTTGGTCATTCAGAAGCCGAGAAATTTGCCTAATGTGACCCTGAAGATATTTATTTGGGTTCAGTTTTATTTGGTATCGCCATAGCTTGTCAAAAGCTTTTTCTAGATCAACAATATATTGAGTTGCTTCCATAGTTTTGACAAGCATATCATCATCATAAACCTCCATGTTATGATCGATTTGGTATTTGAACACCTTGTTAACAAAGTGCTGATACGTTACACCTATATTCTTTAGACCAAAAGATATTATTTTATAATATTATAAACTTTTATCCATTATGAAGATGGTCTTCTCCTCATCCTCAGATGTCATTCGAATCTGATTGTCCCCCAGAAGGCATCCATGAAGCTCGATAGTTGGCATCTCAAGGTAGCAATGACGAGTTGGTTGATTCTTGGGAGGAAGAAGCTATCTTTTGGACAAACTTTGTTAAGGTCTGTAGTCAATATAAATCCTTATACTTGCCATTAGTTTTTTTGACTATAATGATATTGGAGATCCATTCCAAATACTATGCTTTCTGGATGAATCCTGCCATCATCAACTTGTCAACTTCTTCATCACTTGCCCACTATCGCTCTAGGGCAAAACTTCATTTCTTTTGTCACACTAGTCAGTGATCGAGATTCACATTTAATTTATAAACAATAACATCATATGGAATACCTATCATGTCTATCATCGACGAGGTAAAGATATCCTTGTTGGCTTGCAATAAGGTCATCATTTGATCTTTGTAGTCGATCGTCAGTGGGGATCCGATCTGAATTTTTCGATTTGGATCATTCCCAAAGGAAATGGTGACAAGCTCTTCGATTGGTTCTCCTCAGAATTCTTTTGAGTCTTTTCTATGATCTTTAATTGGTAGGGCCTCCATTGGCTTCTTCCCCTTAATGGTCATAAGGAAGCACTGTCAAGCCAACTCTGGTCTCCTCGGATCTCACCAACTCCATTTCGAGTTGGAAAACAGACTAGTAGATGGTAGGTGGAGATAATTGCTCGAAGGGTGTTAAATCTCGATCGTCCAAGAATTGCATTATAAGCAAAAGATACTCGGATGACAAGAAAGGTCAGCTACATGGTCTTTTGATAAGATTTTATTCCTTCAGTTACTGGCAACGCAATCACTTCTTCAACTACCACAGAATCTCCTGAAAATCCTATCAGAGGAGTATTTACTTGCCTTAACTGATCAAGCGATAATTTTATACGTTAAAACGCATCATAAAATAAGACATCATCTGAACTTTCATTATCAATAAAGACTTTCTTTACATCATAATTTATTATCATCATTGATATGATGACAGTATCATCATGAGGAGTTTGAACTTCTTGGACATCATTATCAGAAAAAGAAATTAAAACAGTTGTCCTTTACCTCTTCAAACTTTTGGCTTGATATTTTGCCTCCCTACCACTTTCGAAGCTTAAGACCTTGATGACATCAGCCATTGGTTGGTTGTTATTGTTGTCCTCATCGGTCTGATACTTAGATGGCTTCTTGGGTGCTCGATTCTGTCACTCTTGAGCATACTTTTTGAGGTTGCCTCTTCAGATGAGAGCCTTGATCTAATCCTTCAATTGGAGGCAATTTTTGGTGTTGTGATCGTGGTCATGATGAAAGTGATAGTACTTCCATCTGTTCTATCGAGTTGATGGAGTCTTCATTGGTAGAGGTCGGTAGAGGTCTTCTTCATCCTTGATCTCCATGAGGAGCTAAGCTCGAGGGACAGTCAATAGGATGTAGTTGTTAGAATACCAAGGACTCCTTGGATGAAGAGTCTTTGCAGGTTGGGAGGATTCTCCTTCATCTTGGTTTGGGTGCATGTCCTCCTAAGCATGCTTCTTCTTATTGGGAGCCCAACCTTCCTTCTGCCGACATGCAATCCAACCCTCTTAGGTCTGCAGATACTTACAGGCCTAGACCAGAAGGTTGGCATAATCTATCAAGAATGTCTTATTAAGGGAGTAGATGAGGTGCTCATTATGAAGGCCTCACTTCAGAGCCGACATGGTGATGGTTTCATCAAGATTGTTTAGGCCTCACTTCTAATATGGATATGTTGAAACGTACCATGTAGTCCCACAAAGATTCATCTTCTTCTTGATGGATGGAGAAGCCGTTTGAGATCCGCGACTGGATTTAGTTAATATTTTTGAAATGTGCAACGAATTGACATCCAAGCTGCTTAAAAGAGTAGATCGACTCTTATTAGAGATCAGAGTACCAAACTCTTGCCTTCTCAAGATCGTAGGAAAGGCAAGGCAAAAGAGGGCATCCGAGATGTTCTGGAGCATCATGAGGGCCTTATAGCCCTCCAAATGATCCGAAGGATCAATAGAGCCATCATATAGCTCTACTGGTGGCATCTTGAATCAACTCATGATTAATTCATAGAAAATGGTGCAGGAGAAAGGTGGTCAAAAATGAAAACAAGGGACTCATTGTTTCTTCTACTGCCAACCTAGACCTTAGCCAAGCGACACTTGATCTTCCGAATCTTTCACTCAAGATCCTCTTCTTAGCAGCATGGTGAATAAGTCAAAGTTGAATCTCCACTAGAGGAGGTCAAGGAGCACTAATGTCGAGCCTCAAAGTTGGAGCCTCGGTGAGAAAGTGATTGTCGATCTATGGGGCTTAATCGGTGTGTGCTTTAAGAAGCATGATCTAGAATCGAAGAATGGTTCTAGTGATTATGTCGGGAAGGCTCATGTGGAGTAGGCTATGAAGGTTGTTGCTACTCTATAGTTTACTGTAGATTCTGGATGGCATCGATTAGCACTTAGGCTTGGTGGATCAAGTCACCGAATCACTATGGATCTGCCATCATGAGCAGTTATGCAAAGTGTGTAGGCCCATTCGAAGTGGACATTTGGGCGGCTTTGCCCTTGCTTTGCCAGGAGGACTGTCGGTAAAAAGCGATAAAGTAGTTGAATCATGGTATTTTCTCTCTCTTCAATTGGATTGTTGGACTCTTTCTCTAGTACCAAACTATTGCGTCAAGGCTCCTGTGGTCACTGATGTGGCTAAGGGCAAACATCAATCTCGAAACTGATGCATTGAAAGGAACCTACAAAAAAAAGTCTATACACACGAGGGGTCTCCAGTGGGGGATCCTCCAATGCTTAAGTTAGTAGAAGCTTGAGCATAAGATAGAGAGAGGAAGGGAGCTTGGCTTAGAGTAGTTGAGCTTAGCCTAGTTTAACTTCACTTAGCTTACCTTAATGGTTTCCTTATTATCTCTTTATATAAAGGGATACCATAGGTTATTATGCCTCAATCCGGTAGGCTGCTAGGATAAAAAATCCAGATTGTTAGTCATGGATGGTTGTTGTAAGTTGTACCTACATTTTGAGAGTTTATTAGAATATTCCAACTAATTGTCCATGTGGCTGAATGGGCCAATAGATTAAGATTGGCTCATAGCCGAGATGTCATCCTAGATATATCTGAAGGGAAATCCTGATTTTTCGGTCCAGGTTCGTTCAGATCTGATCAGATCAAGAGATATATTTCAAAAATTTTTTTCTTGATCCCAATCAGATCTTGATATATTTTAGATCTGATTCTTATTATTTTAATAAAATAAAATTAAAAGATAAATTAAATCAAATTTAATTTACCTGATCTGGGTAATCCTATTATCCTGTTGATGATCCTGTTTGCAGCGAAAGGTTCTGGATCTTAGCCACGCAAGCGCCTGGCCTCTACCGGTATCCACTCGGGTTGGATCTGGAGATCCTCTTCTTCTCTATCACACCTCCAAAAATTAGATCTGAATCTGATCTGGAGGATCTTCAAAACTCTTTTGAAGATGAGCAGTCGTCCTTTGCAGCAGCGCAGCCTTCTTGTTTTTGATCGCCTTTCTTTGATCTGAATCGCACCAACCAAGGTCCAAAACTCCTTTTGGACGTGGAGAGCAAGGGGAGAAGAGACTATGGCATGGAGAAGGAGGGGAGAGGCAGCCTTGGGGCGTGGAGAAACTATGATCATATCATATCTCTGTATCTCATGACAATCTGAGTTGGATACAGGGTCTTATTTATAGACTAGCTGTGATCCAACTCCTCTTCTTCCCAACCAATCACAACCCTTTGTGAAATCAGATCTAAATCTGATTGGTGGGAATAGAGACCCCTGAATTTCTCCTTAGAGGGTGCCTAAGATCAGTCAAAGTTGATTCTTAGAAGAACTCTAATTGGAATCCAAAAAGGAGATGGAGTCCTTGTCCAACAAGGACTCCTAGGCGCCTCCAACTTGGGCACACGCCTAGGATGGCGTGCGCCCTTCTCCTTGCCAGGTTCTAGCAGGGGGACAGGCCCCCACCAGCTCTCCAATAGGTGCATGACATGTGGTCAAAAGTCAAAGTATCAACGGTCAACGTTTGACCAGTCAAAGGTAGACTTTTGACCAAAGTCAAAGAACAAGAAATGGCAGGTGACCAAAAATGGCAGGTAATGTCTTACAAATAAGACAACCTTTTATAACTTGGACAAATCCTGTCAGACCATATGAAGGCCTCTGTTTGAGCACAAACTCCTTTGGCTCAGACAGGACAACTTATTTATGATAGCAAAAGAAGAACGTTAGGTTCAATCGAGTGCTAGCACGATTTCCTTGAACCTAATTGAATCTCATTCAGATCAATTGAACTAGATCAGTTCAATTGATGATCACCAGATTCAAACCCTTGTTTGTGTGACCCAGTTAGGTTCAGTTCTGTATGGTAATGGGATATGTCATGATCTCTATCATTGACATCATCGAAACTCCTTTCGATGGATCAGAACTCTTCTGATTCGAACAGCTAGAATGATCGATCATCTAAATCATTCTAATTGCTCCCAAAATCCACCAGTGACACCTAGCAGTATATGGTGGCAACCCATCAGAGCTGAATGTGAACCTCTTGGTGCAGCTACCTGTGTGATTCAGTTCTTCTATCTTGAGCCCCGATCAGATTAGGGTTAAGGTGAACTCGTCAAACCCTAGTCTCTGTCATATGATGTAATCATTCGATTCGAGTCCAATGTGAAAATCTAAATAGAAACTCTTTCTATTATTTCACTCTACCATGGCCATGGATTTCTGGACTTGATTCTCATGATCATCATAGGGCTACTCCTCTACCACCGAGGTAGATAGATTCCATCTTGATGCAATCCAGTTCCTACAATAAACATGTCATAGCCAACATACACCTCAGGGATTCCATATGGCTAGGAGACCGAGTAATGGTGTAGTCAAACTATAATACCCTCAAGGTGAACTGTCGATGCATCTCAGATCAAAGAACCAGACACACTACTGCAGCATCGAGTCAGTCATTGACGAGAAGGTAGACTCCCTAATGACTACTCGAGGTGGTCACGCTCAGTGCCCTCGTTCTCTAACGAGTACCTGTACTCTCGCTCCGATGTCTCCACACCGTAGACTCAAGACTCATCTACTAAAGAGAAGCGATTGTACACCAACCTTCCGGATCAATCACCATCCTCGTGATGATCCTATGGTCAGGAGCAATTTATGAGTTAATAATGATTATTCATGTCTTAAATTTTCAACTCTTGAAAATATGAATTATCATTACCATTAACTCAAAGGATGTATCACAGACACTAAATACACATATGTGATAGAAAATAACCCATTTATTGATTTTAGTCAAAATTATAATTTTGCCCCTAGAAGTGTATTACAAGTGTCAGCCAATTCTGGCTTCTAGGGCACATATATCTAACAATATCCACATCGATATTGGTTGTAGAATTTTATCCTTGTTATTAAATAACTTTCGAGCCGGAGGTTGGCTTTGATCCGAGCTAAGGATTGGACAAAACTGATGAATTTGCTTCATCCTTGCTCTCCATGGCAGTATCGATGATACTTATCATCGGGGTTTTTTTCAGTATTTCAACGGATCTCAGCAAAATTTTCGAGGATGAGTCCTGAGGACAATGGCCAACACATTATTACCCTATAAAAATTGTTTTGTTGAAAAACTTGAAATATAAAAATTGTTTTGTTGAAAAACTTGAAATAACAATAAGATACATACATACATACATACATATATATATATATATATATATATATATATATATATATATATATATATATATATATATATATATATATATATATATATATATAAGAAAACATGTTTTCCTCTAACTCGGACCTTTATCACTTATTTAATTATGGTTTATTTGAGTTAAGATAATTCAAACCATCTGAACTAAGAGACTATATAACTTAACTCTATTTGATCCTCATTACTTAAATAATCAAAATTGGAAGTTAGAACCTAACCCTAGACCAAAATTTCTAATCCAAAAAAAAAAAAAAGATTAGATCAAATTAGGTCGATCAACTTATGTTTTCTTAAATAAGAATTTGCTTGAAGTAAAAGCAAATCCTGAATCTTAATCCAAAATTTTAAACCCAAAAAGCAATTTTTGTCGAATCTGACTAGGTTAGTAAAGTTTATTTAGCTAGAGATGGGCCCACATTAAACAAGCATCTGTATGGTTCCAGGGAGTTCTAGCAAACCAAAGACTAAAAAGACAAGGAGAAATTCTACCCATTCTACTAAAATGGTAAATATCAAATAAAACTTGATTTACAGCAACTCCTTGATTCCTTTCTTTGAAGAAATTTTCCAAATTTCCATGATAAGAGGTCAAATAATCAAAGAACATATATAGACTACATGCATTGCTCATAAGAGAATGATACCGAGATATAAGAAAGAGAGAGAGATCAAATAAAGAACAAAGAAAGCTGCCTCTCCCTAATAGGGGGGCTGCAGCGCTCCATGCCAAAGTTTTTCAGCACCATAGAGGGCGATTTAGATGCAAGTTGGCTTATAGAGGATGGTGATAGAGCGCTTGGATTAGGTGGAGCAAAAGTGCACCAAGGCTAGTAGTGGTTGGTGGAGACACGAACACTAATGATAGATGACCGAGTTATTGAGCGAAATAAAAAAATCTAAGAGTGCATTTGATTATATTTTTAATTTTTAATTTTTAATTTTTAAAAAATATTTTTTATTTATTTTTATTTTTATTATTGAGTAAAAATAAAAAAAACATGTTTGGTAACTATGTTGCTATAAAGCAAAAGGCAATTATATACAACATAAAATATAAAAAATAAAAAAATTTTACTTTTCATATAAAATAATTATTTTGATTATTTTAATTTTTGATTTTGATTTTTTACTTTTTATGATATTATCAAATATTACTTTTTGATTTTTATTTTTTAAAATAAAAATAAAAAAAAAATTTTAATGATTAATCAAATGCACCCTAAATGCTAAAGGCTTATTTGGATATGTTTATAGGATTATGTATAAAATTTGATATGAATCGAATCTATTGATCCATCTAGCTTTTATTTTCTGAAAATCTATCCACAAACAATTAGATCCTAATTTTTGGATTGCAAAAAAAAAAAAATCTGTGGAAATCCTTTGTTCTTCTCATAGGAATTGGGCTACTTGAAGTTTGGTTGATATAAGGCTATGTTTAAGTAGATGATCCAATTCATGAATCATATAGAGTTTTTAGTTCAATCCCGTAGAACAAGGCGACGGAAACCTATTCTCCAATGGAGTTATTGAAAGAATGGACTTTATTTTCTTATCTATTAGAGGTATTGTTATTTTAGCATACCTGATTAAGTTAACCATGTCTCATGGTTCATATGAGACGCTACAAAGAGGACTATATTGTAAATAAATATAATATCTCTTTATCTAGATTGATTTGTAAATAGGGACGAGGACAGGTTTAATGCGTAATATTGATAAAATATTGGTGACCGGCCTAAAATTAGGTACATGAAATCGTCTTCACGATATCCATATAAAAATTTCTGCAAGCAGAAAAGATCTGCCGGTAAATTTCTCTCTCAAGTAAATCCTGACCGCCCATGTATAAATTTAGGTTTCTCCGTCGTCCTCACTGAGATGACGCCCGGCCTGACGCCATACATCAACAGTTTGGATCGATGTAGGTAGAAAGATATAATACGGCATATCTTAGTCCTCATATAACTTCTATGAGAACGCTTGTAGGAGAGAGTTCTCTTGTGGTCCGCGTCCCTTCTCCCCACCATGCGGTCAACGATCCGAACAGATTTCGAATCAGTTTCCCAAATTCCTTTAGTTCGTTTCTCCATCATTCCCAGTTGGAAGTTGAATCGCGTTCCCATTCGTTTCCCTTGTGGTTCTGAAACGCGCTCTCTGCTGGAAAACACTATTCCCACATTGGCCCTCTTCGCCCCTCTCCCTGCGCCCTTCTCCTCTCCTCTCCTCTCGCTTCCTCCTCTCTTCTCGCTCCCTCTCTCCTTCTGAAGAGATCGACGAGCTGGATTCCATCATCCGAGCGAGTTCCCGTTGATTCGCTGTGGGTTCTCCCTCCCAGCTCATTTTCGCCTAGCAAGATCTAGGTTGCTGAGGTGATAATGGATCTCCTTGGCCTCAGATCCAGTCTCGATCAATTCGGCGTTTATCGAGCTAAACAGCTCCCTGATATCGATTTCCACTACTTTTCTTTTCCTTTTCTTTGGCTGTAAAAGTTTCGCCTTTGTTGGTTTTGTGTTTTATTCACTAGTGTTTGGCCCAATTAGGGTTTCGGAGTGACATTGGCAGCACAATTGAAGTCTTCCGTTGTGCTGATCTTTCGAATTGAGTGCAGGATTTGGGGGGGTTTTGATCTGGAGGATGGATTGAGAGGTGGAAGGGAAGAGATAGAGTGAGATTGCTGGGTATCATGGGCAACAGCGAGGCCGACACATCGGCCAAGACGCCGAAGACCTCAGCGTCTCAGGTACTTGATCTCATCCTTCTGCTTCAATTCGTTCGTATTTAAGCGGTTTGGTATCTATTTTGGTGAAAAAGATCATTTTTTTTAAAAAACCTTTCTTACGGGTTCTTGATTAGGACGGATCTCCGGCCAGTAGTGCCAGCCCTGCTGCCACAGTGTATCCGGACTGGACCAGCTTTCAGGTGCAAAATCTCATCTTTGTTGGTTTCCTCTTACTTATTGACAAAATTTTGTGTTTTAGGGCTTATATGATCTTGTTATTTTCATTTTATTAGGCATATTCGCCGATTCCACCACATGGATTCTTTCATTCTTCCGTGGCATCGAGCCCCCAGGCTCATCCTTACATGTGGGGAGCTCAGGTGCTTTTTAATTATTCGTACTGATTGCCAGAATTATTCTGCTGTATGGATTGGATTTCTATATCTAAGTGTTATGATGCGCTTGATGCCCGGCAGTTTAGAATTGTGAATAAACGAAATTTGGAGGAATTAGACCACAGGAAATTGCTTTCCCGATTAATTATGGCACTATTTGGCATGGTCCTATTGTTTCTTGATCGAGAGGATCGAACAACATGGCACACTGGGACAAATTCTTAAACACTGGTGGCATGTTTTTATTGAATCTCTGGCAGTTTGCTTGTCCATAAGTACTCCTAGGCAATAAGTTGACAAAAATTCTAACTTCAGGCACCTGCAAAAAGTTTAAAACATGGTTTGCCTTTATATACTAAATACCTGAAGCTTGATGAAGAAAGTAGAAAATGATTTTATTCGTCCCTTACAAATCAACCTTGATTTCTTTGGGATTGGAAATTACAAGAGCAAGGTGGAACTTTTCTAACACAGGACTTAGATCTTCTGGTTGTTTCAAGGCATAAAGGACTATATTTATGACTCTTCACATGGTCTTTAGGTTGCTTTCCTGTTTTGGTACTCCTACATGTGACGTTGTTTTTCCTTGGTCGGCATATCAAGATCACCTTTACGAGTATAGAGTAAAAGAAGTAAAAAGAGGTTCCGAACAATGGATTAGTGATGGCCAAATGAGAAGCTAATATTCAATATTAAATTATCCCACTTTTGTTGCCATAGCTCCGTCTATTCATTCCTTTTCTCCTCTGCAGCAATTTATGCCACCGTATGGGACACCACCGCATCCATTTGTCATGTATCCTCCTGGAGGATTATATGCTCATCCGTCTATGCCACCGGTATATTCTTAACAATAAATGCCCAATCCTTTATTCTGTTGTTCTATGAGTGCACAATATTTCATTCTGATTTCATTTTAAAGTGTCTCTGATTATTTTGTGTAATCCTACAAATATTAAACAGGGGTCACACCCATTCAGTCCATATGCTATGCCTTCTCCAAATGGAAATGCTGAGACTGTGAGTTACCTGCTAAGCCAAATGGTCTTTTGACATTGTTGAAATGTTGGCATTCTCATGTATTTATGTAGCAAATTGATTGATGTGTATTTCATCTTTTAGGGAGCTGTGCCTGGTGGAACAGAAATGGATGGTAAGTCATCAGAAGGTAAGGAAAGAAGTCCCCTCAAAAGATCCAAAGGAAGTTTAGGTAGTTTGAATATGATTACAGGAAAGAACAACGAGCCAGGTAAAACATCAGGGGCATCCGCAAATGGGGGCTTCTCTCAGAGGTATATTAGTCATGTAGAGTTATTGAATCATCATGTGCCTGTTACCTCTGGTTAGCCATTCAACAATTTGTACTGCTTCCTCTAATTGTTAAGAGAAATATGAATTTTGCAGTGGTGAAAGTGGAACTGAAAGTTCAAGTGAAGGAAGTGATGCTAATTCTCAAAATGTGAGCACCACTCCAATTGGTTTGTTTATTTGGTAGATCTGAATCTTGTTAGACTATCCTATACACATCATTCATTAGTTTTCATGCAAGTCATGGACTATGATTGCTGACAGGGCATTGTCCTATTTTTTGTGTCATGAGACACCAGGGATGGATATAGACATGTTGTTCTAGATGTGAGTGTCATTGTTTGTGGTCTGAACATTACAGGATTTGGCTATAGTACAACACCTGTACAAGTAATTATTTACACATCTGACTATCCCAGGTAGTAGTAATGTTGCTGTGAAATGATAAGTGTGGGTTTTGAACATGATATCAAGTAGCAGGATCTGAAGGACTGAATTTACATGCTTGAATAAATGAAAAGAAATTGCATATTCACTGTGATGCAATTGTGCTAGACGCATGGACCCTTGGTTGATAATTATTCAGCATTTAATAGAACTTGTGTTTTTCTGTTTTTGCATGCAATCTTTGAAAAAATATCGGCAGTGGCTTATCTTGGAGTCGTTTGTTTGCCCATAAGCTGATTTTGGAGTTTGCAATTCTGATGCATAAACAAGTGTTTTTTCAAGATTTGCCATATTGGTACCGGACTCCATACCCATATCATCATATTATAGTGTTGGGATGCGGTACAGCATGGGATGGCGAGGCATGCTGAGTGTCAATATGGTACAAACCTGTTTACTAGTTTCGTATCAGTATGGTATGATTCACCTGGTATGTATGATACCAACCGGTACAGCAAACCTTAGTTTATTTGGTGGTTGCATGAAATTGAAACTTATCCCAAGGCTCGGTGAAAACAGTAAAAGAGGAGGGATAGAAAAGGTAGGGTAGGGTAGAGAGAGGGCAAGGAGAAGATACCCACACCACAGTTCATGCTTTTCCATATATAACTAGATTCATAGACACATCTGCGCATACATCCTTTTTTTTTAAAAAAAAAAAACCATGCACAGGCTTTTATTTCCTCATTAATTTTATAGCTCTCATGAAAATTTTCAAGTAACATCACCAAATCTAGAAGTCAAACTTAAGTTTTTACACCCCCCCCTTTCTCTCTCTCTCTCTCTGTTGTCTCTTGTGCATTTTTCATTCATTGCTTTGGTTTCCACAAGTGTTGATGGTATGGATAAATTGAGCTTTTCTCCCTCATTTTTAGTTACTGAGATTTTAGCACTTGTTAGATCTAAATGCTGCTGCATTTAAAAGTATTTTAGCTAATTCTAAAACTTTCTGTGGTCCTGCACAGGATTCGCAGCCCAAGACAAGTGGTGGGCAAGAATCTTTTGATGGTAGGCATATCAAGTAATGCTTTTGGTTAGATAATTTGATACGTATCTTTTATATTAATAATCTCGATGTCTTTATTTCATTTCAACAGAGACTTCCCACAGAGGCAACCCTGCACCAGGTTCTCAGAATGGTGGGACTCAGATGCTGTCACAGGCAGTGTTAGGTCAAACCATACCTATCATGCCTATGCCAGCAGCTGGTGCAACCAGTGGGGTTGCTGGTCCTACCACAAATTTAAATATAGGGATGGACTATTGGGGGGCTCCAAGTTCATCTTCTCTCCCTCCAATGCATGGTAAGGTTCCTGCCAGTGCAGTTGCAGGGGCTGTGGTTCCTGGTGCTCCATCAGAGCTTTGGATGCAGGTTCTTTTGTCTTAAACTCCCACCTTTTGAGTTGTAAATTCAAGCAGTTTTTTAAATTAGATACTATTTTGGCATTTAATTTGGTTTCGAGCTCGTCTGGAAGAATTAATTCGCAAGCATTGTATCTGATTTATTCTTGTAACATGATAGATGAGTTTCCTCCTTTTTCTCTTTTAGTGATTAGGCTATCATGAAAATAAGTTTCCAATGTACGGTACAAATTGTGCTACTTGTACAACAGAAGGGGAAAAAAAGAAGAAAATATCCTGCAGATCTGTTGACCCAAATATTTGTTCATTCAACCACTTTATGAAGCCAAATAAGTTGTAAATAAGTATGCTGAACTACAACCTAAAGTATTCTTACATTGTTTAATCAAGATTCTTACTTTCATTTGCGTCCAAAATAGTGCCTGCCCAAACTTAACATAGAAAACATTCTATCTTACTAATACTTAGCTAATTTTTGCATTTCTTGATATTAATCATATTAGTTTCTGTCTGTTCTTTTTTTTAAAAAAATGCTTGTGTTATATATGTGGCTTCTATCTAATCCTTTCTCTGTGTAGATGAAGACCTTTCAACTGGTCAGTGAAACTATAGGCAACATAAGGCTTGCAAAACCTAGGACATTGTGTGGTGAGGAAGACCTCATTGCTCCAAGAGTAAGCTGAAGAGACACGGAAGAAAATCTCCAAAATTCCACTAGAATTTGATGGAGTCTGCACAAAAAGAAAAATGTGCAATGCTTTTTACATGGAGCTCTTTACCTACATTCATCTTTGAGGTGCAAATTATGATATAGAGTAAAGAGTCAACTTAAACACTGCTAGTAACCAAACTATTTAAGTCTCTTGGTGGTGGTACCAGGGACTCTAAGCTCAAATCCTGCCTTCCTGAGGATTTGGGGACTTAGGGGTACGAAGGGGAGACTAACCCACCCCCACCATCCACACAAAAGAAAGAAAGAAAGAAAGAAAGAAAAGAAGAATGTCTTTGTATTGTTTTTGTTTATACATCTTTATTCTCAACTAACATAGCTTAGGGTTGCATTTGGTGCATCGCCAGGCAATCTTGAAAGTTAATGTAGATTGCCTTCAAAATAGATTGCCACCATTAAATTGCCAATAATGTTGATTACTGTGTTTGGTATATATAGGTAATGTTGTAGTTAAATTCTTGGAAATCTTGATTGACATGTTGGTACGACAATCAAATTATCAATAATATAAAATTAAATTTCTAAAATGCCCCCAGTAATGTTACTCTTCTTTCTTCCTAGTGAGAAGCAATGGGAGTGGTGGTGGCATAGAGAAGCGGCAGGTCGAGGGGTGTGAGGAGGGCCGAGGGGTGTGGGGAGTGAGATAGTTTGAGAGAGATCGAGAAAGAGAAGAATTAGAACTATGCTGCCCCAAATCCGTCTTCTCGTTGTTCTACCTTTTGGCCAGATCTCTCTTCTGCCTGCCATGCTCATCCTGCTTGACCTCAACCCGGCCGCCGTCTAGCCCTCCCTACCTTTCCCCACATCCTCCCCACCCACTGCCATCTCGGCGTTCCCCGAGCAGTCCAACATCGCCAGCATTGCATGCCCCCTCAACCTCCCCGACAACCACCTTCCGTCGTCTCCGCTTCTTGCTTCACATCTTCCACCGGCCGCCTCCCCTACTGGTCTCCCTGTTGCCCGGCCCTTGCCGCCTGGCTCTACGCCAGCTACTTTGCCATTGCCCTCGTAGCCCACCCACCCCCCCCCAACCCCCCGCTTGCGCCTCCCACACTCGACCTGCCAGATGACTCTGGGGCCTGCATTGGCAGCATCAAGCGTGCCCCTTGCTATAGCGTCTGCCTCCCCGAATCAGTGGGGGAAGTGTTCGCGGTGTGCAGCATGGAGGGTGGTGGGTCTTGAGGAGCCACGGGGGATGGTGGGGGATGACGGCAGAGGAGCTGCGGGAGGTGGGGGGCGGAGGAGCTGCGGGTCGCAAGGCGAAGGGACATAGAGGAGCCATGGGCAGGGGCGTGCGCATAGGAGCCACAGGTGGTGCCGGGGGAAGGGGAGGGGTTGGACAATTGGTTTTTAATTTTTTTTTTTAGGGATAATTTTGTCCAAAATTTTTACTGTAATATTGTCAAAGAAGTGGCAATCTGGATGGCTACCCCTCTCCAAGGCAATGTAGATTACCACTTGAGAGGCAATGTGGATTGCCATTCAAAATGCATGCCAAACAGTAATTTGGTGGGCCTGTTTTAAATTGCCAGCAATCTAGATAGATTGCCAGCCACCAAACACAACCTAGAGTTTCTGCCAGTAGAATTTTCCCCCCCTAATAATTAGGCGAATATATTAGATACATGCCCATCCTAGTTGTCTCATTCAAACATCACCTAAAAAGAGATAGCCCAAAGGGGCATATGTTACTGAAAATGGGAGTGCAGCTAAGACATGCTGAAGCAAAGTTAGAGCCGGTCAAAGTAGACAAACATGGAGACTTGTTCCCAAGCAAAGGCCTCCACTAACAATGAGGAATGATGGGTACCTACTGGAATTTCACCTGTGAGAAAGCTTTGGTATATCAGCATCTGCAATAAATAGTGAAAGGGATGCGGGGCAGGTCACGTGCCATTCATACAACCTGGCTGCCTTTAAAGGCCTACTATACATTTGCCTTTCTTAATTATATTAACACCAAATGAGAAGTTGTAAGGGGCTTACATGAGAGGGTCTCAAGGTAGCCTGTTCCTTTCTTTCATATCAGATTTTCGTAGGAAGGCGATTGCTCTACATCTTTTTTGCCTCTGTCCAGAATAATAAGTATCTAAATTTTGTTGCTTCTTCATCTGAGTTAGCGATAACCTGCACGGGTGGTGTATGGTTGGAGCACCTAAAGTTTGACAGTCCCCTACAATGTATTAATGTAAGTAAAACTCGCCAGTTACGGTAATTGCCTACCAGTCTGTCCCTGACTTTTTTAGGAGCCAAGCATGATTTTCTATAGATAGGTTTCTCATGTTCATTCTGATTTGTTTTCCAGTTATCTTATCCTTGTTCTCTTTAGCTCAATCTAACTTTAACTTTTTTTAACTACGAGTAAGTTTCTAACCACATCTGGACATTCAGAAAGGGCATACATTATGTTAGCTCTCAATATTAAGTTCTGAAGTTTCAAACCTATAATGTGGCATGGGAAAATGCTTAATGAGTATATCTTGTTCTCTGCACAACCCACATACATGTAGAACTTGGGTTGCATAATGTTACTGCTGACATTTTGTCCATATTCAGGATGAAAGAGAACTCAAACGGCAGAGAAGAAAGCAGTCAAACAGGGAATCTGCACGTAGATCTAGGTTGCGCAAGCAGGTAGATGATATGGTGCTTTTGAATGTTTCAGGCAACAACATTCTTTCTAATAATCTAGTACTTTTAGTTCTTCTAGTCTCAGCTTATAAAAAACAAAAGTATTAACCTTAGTAGTTATGGTTTCCAGGCAGAGTGCGAAGAGCTGGCTCAACGAGCTGAGTCTTTGAAAGAGGAAAACGCTTCTCTTAGAGCAGAGGTAAACCGGATTAGGAAGGAGTATGAGCAACTTCTTTCTCAGAACACCTCTCTTAAGGTGATGGACCTCACCTTGGTTCAAAGGTTTATTTATCTGTATGCAGCACGTGTCCTGAATTTTGATTTTGGATGCAACTTTGCAGGAAAGACTTGGAGGAATGCAACAAGCCACGGACAATCCACGACTCAATGGAGATGAACAAAATTCTGGTGATGACAACCATAAAAGGCACTCGGATTCTGATGCGCAAGCAGGGGAAAAAGATCCAGTGCAGAGTGGCCTCTAAATTCTGAAGCCTTGCCTGCTTTAGACCATAACCTGGAGTGTAACCCTCACTTAGTTATCAGCACACCCTGATTAAATATTATAACAGGATTTGAAGATTACAATTGGTTGCAGTTGATTGGAATTAGGTAGCTGTGATGTCAATGCTGACTTACCTAGGCTGGTTTCTCTTGTAATTTTTTCTTGACTTATCTTTTAAAGGTCGAGCTCAAGCAGGAAATATAGGGTAAAAACCCAGTTTCACCTTGTCTGTCAAAGTAAAACTTGTGACTTTTCTCATCAACTTGGCAAATGTTTTGATGCAGTGTATACTTAATAGGAGATAATTATTGTTTTTGCAGCACTTATTATATTATACAGCTTTGTGGGTGATGTAGCGTTAATACTTTGTTCGGTGGAGAACTAGGATTATGTTCTGATAGTAAGTTTTTTTAGGACAAAATATTTGGAGTATGCCATGCTTGAACATATATATTTTGGTCATGTTTACATATAAATTACTGCTAATGGTTTGAATACTTGCATGGATTTGAGAATCTCAAGTTTCTGTGACAATTCATTCCAAAAAATTTTGCTTGATTGCAGATTTTTACAGGCTTGTGTCCAAAACTATTCAATCCAAATTTAATGTTAACATATTTTGCTTTGAATCTAGTTGAAACAGCTAGAAAGTTGCAAGGACCCCAAGAAAAAGGATTAGGCATTACCATAATGATGTTGGAAACAAAAGCTGCTATTTGCCTAAGACGCTGCTTTGATGGATATCGGATGTCTCAGGTATAAAGGGCAAATCTGTTGTTTTGACTATGAAATTATATCAGAAATAGTCACTTAAAGGCTTCACAACTTAATTTATTGGCTTAAGGCTTACTACATGGAGGTGGTTCTGTAATGCAACACACTAGCGTTGATGTATCTTGCCAGAGTAGTTCTGCTATTTGAAAACAAGTTTTGTCAATGATAGGATCATGGATGAAGCTATTGTTGTAAGTAGTTATCTTTAAATCAGGTTAGAAAAATAATTGAACTTTGTTACAAGAAATTGCAATCAGTATGGAAAGCACATGTTTTTTTCAGAACCTCCAAGTGAATCCTCTTCTATATTGGAAGCTTCATCACTGAAAATATCATGCATGATACTGTGGTGGTAAACAGTCCTGGAGAGTGAAGTTTGGAAGAACCCGACTTCCTAGGTCCATCATCAAATTGCACAGGTGCTGGGCTGATGGTCAGATTTGTACTTGGGGTACCGACCAAAGGTGGTGGTGGTTGTGCATGGGGGGGAGCTAATGGTGGTTCTGTTGCTGCAGTTGGTGTAGTTGCATTGGAGCATGTGGCTGGTGTAGCTCTTCTGGGCATTGCTGCCTTCATAATTCCATTAATTCCATGGCAGCGGAATGAAGTTCCTGCAGTACAGATGTTTGGGCTGACAAGCTCAATGTTATTGAGGTACAGCCTTTTCCTTCCCTTATTGTATATTCTGATCTTATAATCTTGCTGATATGTAGGAATGATGGTTCCAGAAGGGAGATGTTTCAAGTCCTCGAACAAAAGCGGTGAAGGCATCGAATGCCTTGACAAGAACTGCATCACCTTGTTCTCAGGGATGGAGGCTTTTGACAGCATCCGATCACTGGGCATCAGGAACGTGGTGTTGCTAGGTATTTCATCCTTCACCATATTAATCAGCATCACGAAGGTGAAGTAGTCGGCACGCTGCATCTCTTGCACTGCCACAATGATATCTTTGTTCTTCTGCGAAGGCTCATCAAGGGCTGAGGCCAATATTATGAGAACCATTAGCAGGTTTGATGTCAGCTGAGTAGTCATGGAGAATCTATTGATGCCCCTGTCGCCCATTGTAACTTTTGCTTACTGGCAGTCACTGAGTTTGGATGTCGCTGTATTATAGGATGGCTCCACGCATATCTGCTGCTTCAACTACCACGATTCATACGTCTTGCATGGTGAACTCTTTTATCTCCAGGATTTATAGGTGACCTCACAATTGGTTATGGTTCATGATTCGTATGAAGTAGTTGATCGATGACAATCTTCCATCATATATTATCACTTATTTAATATGTGCCTATTATATTGGTTATCTTCCTTCGTTGTTTACCCTGAAATTGCCTGCTGCCATTTCTATATAATGCATGTTTGATGATCACAGACAAGCAACAGGTATATGTTCATATCTAGAAAGCTAAATGGGTTTGCAGAATTCTGCATCTATACTTTTCTTTCTTGAGATAATCAGATTTGTCTTATTGGCATGGTATGACCGTTTTGAGAAGATAACCATTTTTAAACCGGTATGGTCTGCCATGCTGCAGGATAAATTTGATGAAAACCTAGACCTGATGGAAATATGAAGGTGAAACAGATGACTGGCTGCACTTGTTTAGCCTCGTTGGTGCTGTATTCGCCACGCTCGGGTTGGTGGTGTTTGGCTAACAAGTTGTTGTACATACCCACCTCTGGAGTATGGTAATTCTTGGTTAGTTGTTTTAGTTATTTGAAGAGTTTTAAGAATGCTTATGTTAATTTCTCAGTTTTTCTTGCTGTTTAATCGTTCCTAGATTCACAAAACTCACATTGCATGATTCATGAAGTGCTTTACCTGATTTAGACCAAAAGCTTCTCGTCTGATGTAGACCAGTGCAATGTGCCCACAGTGGTGCATTCGCCCAAGGAGATCATTTGCTTAGTGGCACATTTCTGTTTAGGGCAAATCTTGACGCAACAATGTTGTGCATAACCACAAAAATAACATGGTAAATCTCAAGGGCCTGTTTGGTATTGTGATCCTTTTCTGTTTGTCTCAAGAAAAACCCAGATGTTTGATGGGATCCTTTTGTTCTGTGTAAAATCTTTAGGGCTTTTGATAGCAAGGATTTGTTACTTTGATGATAATAATGAAGACAAGGAATAACAGATGATTGCTGCAAATGCTATCTTCATCGCCAATGTACATGCGGCATTTTTACTAATTGTGGAGGAACAAAAACACAATTTACTATCATTTTGATTAACATGTATCCCAACCTTTTTTATGTGCTCAAGTTGCTGGTACATCAAGTAATCCATGTTGGAAGCTGGGAGATTTGGTACAACTGTTCGATAACTGTGACATAAACTTGCATCAAAAATACTCTGAACTGCTATGGAATTGCTACACTTTGGTAGTCAGGTAGCTTTAACCATGTTTTCTAGTCACAGCTTTAATTCAAAGTTCTTAACCAAAAGAGAAAAAAAAAAAAATCCAACACCTGATATTTAAGGAATTTGACTTTTCTCTCTTCAGAAAAAAGAAGCCTTGGATTACCGGGTCAAAATATATTAAGAATTGGGGATAGAAAAAGAAAACTTGGTGGCTGTTTAGATATCAAATTTAATCGTTCACCGATAACTCATTCGTGATGAAAATTTTACAACTCTAAAATGAGGCAAGACCGAGAGGGAGCTGACTGCTGAGGCAGGTGGGAAAGCGTTCGATCCCCAACATTTCTATTTTTTTTCCAAAAATCAGGATTAAAAGTGCCACCGGATGCAACTTCTCTTTTCTTTGTTTACCTTCCTCTAAAACATAATGTTCGCCCACCGCTGGAAGGTCTTATCTGGCCGATTCGATCTCAGCATCCATGCAGACCGGTCTCGAAGATGGCTCTTTCGCAGCCTTTTGACAGGCTATCCAACATGCTATATATCACATATCCAAAATTGGTCATAATTTTTTTTTCTTTCCTTGATGCGGAACATGGACATCGTATCTATTAATTACCTGGACATACTTAGGAGTACGTGCAATTGTTTTGCTGGCACAACTCTTTCTCTCTCTTTTTGTTGATTAGATTGGTCAGTTCCTGCTTGGTCCCTTGGTTGCGTATCAAAACACGGTTGCCAATTGCTTGAGGTTCCACTTGAGTTTCATTGTCCATATCGGTTAACACCACAGAAAGGTCCGGTGTCGTGGACACCTTAAAGAGTATGTGCGATACCTGATTTGCCATCGAGAGTTAATAGAGAGGGATGGTCTATTTTTAACCATGTGGCTGTCCCACATAATAAAAATCACTTAAATGCCGTCGTGCTATGAGCGCTATCATCCCTGCAACCCACAAAGATGCGACCGGTGAAGAGAAGATATCCCCTGGAAGGTCCGGTGAGATTCCCGGAACCAAATGACATGAATGCTTCCCGAACCGCTTCCAGATGCAAACCAAACTGAAAAAGGATGTAAGATCTTTCTAGGAGATACAAAATATCTGGAAAGATTTTAAAACAAGTTTCACGATCACCTGGAAAGGTTTAGGCCTGGTCCACAATTTGATTCATGACCTACCAACTCCTGTGCCGTATCACGAGCAAAGCGAGTGGTTGTCGATGTTGGTCGGACCCCCCTGCATACCTTTCTTCTACCGCTTCTTTGCTCCATTACACGGATCCGACGTGCATGGAATAATAAAAATGGGAGGCAGCCGGAGCATCAAAACCACTTACACGATGTTGCACGAATTATAAGAGGTGACCAAAATTCTAGACACATGATTAAGGTTGTGACAAGGACGGGTCAGAGTTTCTTGACACTTGAGCATGTCCTACTTATCTAATGGTTGAAATAGGTCTTGGCTACGAACAAAAAGGAGGTCAGCTCATTTCAAGCCCTATTTTGTAGAGGAAGAAATTTACACCCACTAAACTCAATATATGAGAAGAAAAAGTGCAAATCTGAACAATTAGTGTGATAATAGCTTTTACTCCCTCTTATTCCACTTCCAAAAAAGTCTAGCTGGCGAGTTAATTTGTTAATATAAATTGCCTTTGATGACCATATAGGGGTTGCGGTTGTAATACGCATACGGTGTAAAGGAAGAAAATTGCACCCACTAAACTCAATATCTGAAAAAAGTGCAAATCTAAACAATGTGTGAATTTCAAGGCCTAAACTTTTGTAAGCATCAAGTCGGTCCAAATCAATATATCGATCTTATTAAGGATAAATCCTACTCCTATCGAAGTTCGATCTAATATTCAGTCAAGTATAATTTATAATCGTAGAAGAGCTTTAATTGCCACTTTTCCATCAGTCGGACTCCTTCAGTCGGACTTCTCCATCAGTCAAAATTCTTTCGGAGTTCTCTTGCAGCCGGACTTCTCCATCAGTCAGACTCCTTTCGGACTTTTCCATCAGTCGAATTTCATCCAGATTCCTCTAGCGGATTACTTCCAGATTTCAACTAGCATTCCTCCTGGATGATCCCCTCTAGTCGTATTCCCTCTAGGTGATTTCTTTCAATCAAATCCCTTTTAATCTACAGCTCTCTATACGGCATGAATCAACTTACTCATAAACAACTTAGAGGAGTCCGAACTTCTCTGAAATTGATATATATCAAAGCTCTTCACCAACCAACGTCTGCTTCCTCCGAACTTCGACTATTAGATCCTAACAAACGGACACGTTAAGACAATGGATACTACTCTCCATAACAAACTCCACGTAGCCCTGAGCGGCCCACTATCCGACGGTTACAGCTGTCACTTTCAAGTTTGTTACATGCTCCATCTATAAAAGAAATCCTCCATATATATTTTCGCTAAGCTCTCTTCTTCTTTCCAAAACTCTACTGAATTTTTTTCTGAGCACTTCATTTCTGTTGGCCAGAATAGCTGACTTGATCGTCGGAGGGTCCTGCTAGAGCCACCACCATCGACTCTAAATGAAACTTTATTTTGCAGGTCACCGACGGCGACCTCTTCTTCCTCAACTCCAGCTCGATCCGACGTCAACCAAATTCTGCACCAACAGGATTGGCGCTAGAGAAAGGGCAATTTATAAATTCTTATTTTTAAAGGAGTGCTCAGTCAATCCTGTGGATCTTCTTCTTTAAGGTTCATCTCTATCCTCTCCCTCAATCCCAAGAAATGCCTCTAAAGAAGGCGACTATCCGAAGATCTACTGCTTCTGCCGTCAGATCTGAGCCAAATCCATCCATTTTCGCTCCATCATCAATGCTTCAACCTCCTCCACTAGTGGTCATGGTAGATCCAGAGTAGTTTAACCTACTAATACAGCGGGTTCAGGGCCTCACAGAAATGGTGCAGGCCATGCAACAACCTCCAGCGACGGTTCTATCAGAAAATCCATCATCGGGATGTCAGAAATCAATCCCAAAAAGGTGCACTTGGGCTAGCATACCCGTCTCTCCTGAAAAGAAAAAATAGAAAGCAGAGGATCTTTGTTCAGATCATGATTCTTCTCTGAAAAAGATCTTCCTCATCTACAGTCGGAAGCCTTCCAAGATCTGTGATCGAGATAATGTCCTCGATCAGAAACTACAAGACATGGACCGACAGATTGAGAAACTCCACCACGTCGCTCTGGCTCACCATGATGATGTCTGCACCGATCCTCCTTTCTCTCCCTGAATTATGCAAGGGTCCGTTCCGTCGAACTTCAAGCTTCCTCAATTTAAAAACTATGATGGAACCTCTGATCCAATCGATCATCTGGAGGCCTTTCGGATCATGATGCTGCTCCATGGCGCACCAGACGTCATCCTATATCGAGCTTTTCTATCTATCTTGAAGGGAGCAGCAAAAAACTAGTACTCGACATTGAAGTCAGGTATGATCTTCTTCTTTGACCAGATGAGCCATCAATTTATCGCTCATTTTATTAGCAGTTGGCATCCCCAGAGAGGTTCGGACTCCCTCATTAACATCAAGTAGAAGAAAGAGGAGTCCATTTGGACTTATGTCAATCGCTTCAATATTGCCACACTAGAAGTTCGAAACTTGGATCAGTCTATTGCAATGGTCGCGCTGAAGGACAGCCTTAAGAAGAATGATTTGCTGTTCTCCCTGGAGAAGAAGTACCCCAGAAACTTTACTGATCTGCTCGCTTGGGCTGAAGGATATGCTCGAACGAAAGAAGCCTTCAAGTTGAAGGATGAGGAAACCATAAGAGAGCGGAAAGTGGGCGAGTCTAATAAGCCCACAGCTGATAGAGGGCCGAATGAAGTTCGACCATGCTCACAAACTCCCTCCGAGCGTAAGCAAGCCCGAACTCCTCCTCGAGCTCGTCGTCAAAAAAGCTCTGACAGAAAGACACGAAGAAGTTCTCCCTCTAGATGGTTTCACAACTACGCCCTCCTCAATGCTCCAAAATGGCAAGTATTGATGGAGATCAAGGAGCAACTGTCGAGGCCTGAAAGGATATGCACTCATCCTGATAAGCGCAATCCTAACAAGTACTACCTCTACCATCATGACCATGGCCATGATACTGAAGAATGTATTCAGCTTCAAGATGAGATCGAGAAGCTCATCAGGAAAGATCGGCTGGGTCGATTCCTCAGACGCCGATTCAAAGTAAGAGAAAATCGATCGAGGGCACTGCCATAGTCAGAACCACTAAGGAGGGAGGAATAATAAGAAGATTGGCCGCCTCTCGATATCATCAACACTATCTTCGGGATACTTCGACAAGAAGAGGCCAGCAGATCTGAGGGATCAGTGAAGAGACAGAGGACTGAAGAACCTATAACCTTCACTAAGGTAGATGCCTGAAGAGTACAGTTTTCACACCATGATGCGGTTATAATCTCTTTAAATATAGCAGACTATGATGTACGTTGCATCCTAGTTGATAATGAAAGTTCGGCTAACGTCTTGTTTTATGATGCTTTCTCCAAAATGTCAATATCTAATAGTCAGCTTAGACCAATAAACTTTCCACTAGTAGTCTTTGCTGGTGTTGCAGTACCAGTTAAAGATGTAATAACTCTAGCTGTGGCTGTAGGACAATATCCAAGATAATTCAGAGTGTTGGTAGATTTTCTGATAGTAAAGGCTTCCTCTGCTTACAATGTAATTCTCGATCGATCTGGTCTAAATGCACTTCGAATGGTGGTGTCAACTTATTATTTGAAGATGAAGTTTTCGATAAGTTATGGGATTGGAGAGGTCAAGGAAGATTAAGCTCTGGCAAGGCATTGCTACTCAATTGCCCTACAAAAGGAAGAACAGTCCGACCTTTATCCTGTCAATGGGTTAGATGTCCAGGACTACCTTACAAAACAAAGGAGAGAATCGATGGAAGATCTTATCTCAGTCTCTTTGAATGATGAGAATATGGAGCACACGATATAGATTGGTTCCAATCTAACTGATGGGATACAAGAGTAGATCATTGAATTTCTTCGAAGAAATGCAGATGTTTTTGCCTGGGTCCCCGCAGACATGTCGGGAATTGATGCAGAAGTCATAGAGCATCGTTTGGCTATTGATCCAAAACATCGGCCAATAAAAAAAAAGATGCAGAGCCATGCCCTAAAAAGACAGAAGGCAATTGCAGAAAAAGTTGGCAAGCTTCTTAAGACTGGATTTATCTGAGAAGTTAACTATCCGAACTGGATCTCAAATATTGTACTCATCAAAAAGACAAACAGCAAATAGAGAATGTGCATAGATTTCAAAAAACTAAACAAAGTCTGTCCAAAAAATAGCTATCCTCTGTCCAGAATTGATCAACTAATGGATGCAACTTCGGGCCACGAACTCCTCACTTTCATGGATGTCTTCTCCGGCTATAATCAAATCCGAATGGTACCAGAGGATGAGAAAAAAATTGCTTTTATTACTGACCGTGGTCTTTACTGTTATAGGATTATGCCTTTTGGACTCAAAAATGCAGGAGCAACATAACAGCGCTTAGTCAATAAGATCTTCAAGGAGCAAATCGGCCGCAACATAGAAGTGTATGTAGATGACATACTTATCAAGAGCCGAACTTCAATAAATCATATTGTCGACCTTAAGAAAACCTTTAATATCCTTCAAAAATATAAGATGAGGTTGAACCCAACCAAATGCGCCTTCGGTGTGACTTCAGCGAAATTCTTGGGGTTCATGCTATCAAGGTGCGAGATTGAAGCAAATCCGGAGAAGATTCAAGCCATTCAAGAGATGATGGCTCCTAAATCCATCAAAGAAGTTCAGTGCCTGATTGAAAAGGTGGCAGCCCTGAACTGCTTCATCTCAAGGTCAGCCGAGTGATGCATGCCCTTTTTTCAAGTTCTCAAGCAACCAAAGGACTTCTGTTAGACCACCCAATGCCAGCAAGCTTTTAAAGAGCTCAAGGACTACCTTTGTTCACCTCTCCTATTAGTCAAGTCCGAACCTAGAGAAGAACTGTTTCTATACTTAGTGGTCTCCCCAGCAGCTCTGGCAGTAGTCTTAGTTAAAGAAGAAGCGAAAGTACAGCGATCGATCTACTACATAAGCTAGGTCTTGAGAGATGCCGAGATCAGATATACCAAGTTAGAAAAACTAACTTATGCTCTATTGATTGCAACCTAGAAATTCTGACCTTATTTTCAGGGGCACACCATAATCCTCCTTACTGATCAACCAATCAACATAGTTATCCATCGAACATATGCCTTTGGAAGAATAGCAAAATGAATAATTAAGCTCACCAAATTCGACATTAACTACCAACCTCGGTCGTCAGTCAAAGTCCAAATATTGGCAAATTTTATAGTAGAATGCACCATTTCGAATGAAGTCGAGCTTGAACATAATGAAACCAGCATTTCATGGTTGCAGCCGAGCTCCTCTGAAGAAAGAGCCGATCTCTCCGAAGATTTCTAGGCCCTATATGTGGATGGTTCATCCAACAATTCTGGTGCAGGCGCAAAGCTGATCTTGGTTAACTCGAAGGAGATCATCATCGAATATGCGTTGTGCTTTGAATTTTTTGCAACTAATAATGGGACCGAATATGAAGCGTTGATCGCTGGATTAAAGATAGCTAAAGAGTTAGAAGCAGATCGGCTCCAAGTCTATAGTGATTTTCAACTGGTGGTCGGATAAGTTAGTAGTAGTTATGAAGCACGGAAGAAAAGCATGATAAAATATCTTGAAAAAGTGAAGAACTTGATTCCGACCTTCAACAATTTTAACATCCAACAAATTCCAAGGGCAGAAAATATCAGAGCCAACCTTCTCTCTAAATTGGCCACTTTAGCCCTGACCGAACTACCTAAGGAAGTATTCTTTGAAGTTCTGAAATGTCTAAGTTTGGAGGAACCATAATCTGTAATGCAGATCAACCATGAGCTGTGTTGGATTGATCCACTGGTCGTCTATCTTAAAGATGGAGTTATTCCTTATAATCCGAAAGAAGTTCGAAAACTCAAAAACCAAGCCTTTCGATATGTTCTGTATGAAGGCAAGCTGTATAAAAGATGGTATTCTTTACCGCTCTTGAGATGTCTCGGACCTTCAAAAGCTGATTTTGCATTATGAAAAGTACATGAGGGAATCTGCAAAAGTCATGTAGGAGCGAAATCTTTATCACAAATACTACTTCGGTAGGGTTACTATTGGCCAATCTTGTACCATGATTCTATAAAATATGTCAAAAAATATGACCGCTGCCAAAAAAAATACCAACATCCAAAGACAGTCAGCCTCCGAACTTACACCCCTGAGTGCCCCATGGCCATTTGCACAATAGAAAATGGATATACTTGGATCTTTTTCAATGGCGTCCGGATAATGAAAGTTTCTCTTGGTGGCAATAGACTATTTCACAAAGTGGGTTGAAGCAGAACCTCTGACAAAAATAACTGAAGCAAAAGTGCAGGACTTCATCTAAAAATTGATTATTTGCAGATTCGGCCTACCTTAGACCCTCATAATAGATAATGGACGATAATTTGCTGGAGCAAAATTTGCTGAATTCTATGAAGATCTGAATATCTTCCACTATTTTACATCAGTGGCTCACCCACAGGCAAATGGAGAGACCGAAGTAACTAACAAAATTCTGCTGCAAGGTATCAAAGTAAGGCTTAAGAGGACAAAAGGGACTTGGATAAATGAACTCTATCATGTGCTCTGAACTTACCGAACTATCCAAAGATTGCCAATTGGAGAAACTCCATTCGCTTTGGCATTCGAAACTGAAGCTATCATCCCGATAGAACATAAACTCCTATCAGCACGAGTCGTGGCATTCAATGAGCAGCGCAACTCACAAGACCTAAGGGTTAACCTCGACTTGGTGGAAAAAAATGTAAAAAAGCTCAAGTTTAGATGGCAGCCTACAAGCAAAAAGTAGCTCGCTACTACAACTCAAAAGTCAAAGGTAGAATATTCAAAGTGAGAAACTTGGTACTTCGGCGAGCAGCTATTTCACAACTTCAGAATCAAGGAAAGCTTACTCTAAATTAGGAAGGCCCGTATAAAGTAAAAGAGGTTGTCTGGTCCGAAACTTATCGTCTGAAGAAACTCGAAGGAACAATACTCCCACAACCTTGGAATTCAAAAAATCTGAGAATGTACTATCAATAATTTTTTTTCAATAAAATTCTTTCATTTTAACATTATTGTTTCTTGATGCAAAAACTATGTGATGACAAGAAAGAAGCAATTAAAAGTAGCCATATTAGGAATAGAAGGAGAATCTCATCCTAATATGAGCAAGTCAAAGATCTCTAGTTATTTAAGATAAGAAGAGGGGAGAGGCCCATTCAACAGTCCATTTATGCCCCTATTGCCATGATAGGGACAGAAGGAGAACCTCGTCCTAATATGAGCAAGTCGAAGATCTTCGATTATTTAAGATAGAAAGAGGTGAGAGGCACATTCAATGGCCCATTTGTGTCCCTATTGCTATGATAGGGACAGGAGAAGAATCTTATCCTAACATGAGCAAGTCGAAGATCTCTGGTTATTTAAGATAGAAGGAAGAGAGAGGCCCATTCAACGGCTCATTTATGTCTCTATTGCCATGATAGGGACAGAAGAAGAATCTTGTCCTAACATGAGCAAGTCGAAAGCCTCGTTAATTTAAGATGGGATGAGGAGAGAGGCCCATTCAATGGCTCATTTGTCCTCCTACAACCTTATTAGGAATAGGAGGAGAATCTTGTCCTAACTTGAGCAAAATCGAAAGCTTCATTAATTTAAGATGGAATGAGGGGAGAGGTCTATTCAACGATCCATTCGTGCCCCTACAGTCTTGTTAGGAATAGGAAGAGAACCTCGTTCTAACTTGAGCAAAGTCAAAGGCCACATTAATTTAAGATGAGATGAGAGGAGAGGCCCATTCAACGGTCCATTTGTGCCTCTACTGTCATATTAGAGACAAGAGGAGGACCTCACCCTAACATGAGCAAACCAAAGACCTCCAGTTATTAAAAATAGGAGGAGAGAAAAAGACCTATCAACAGCCCAACCATGCCACTGCAGTCCTATTAACAGAAAGAAAACCTCGTCCTAATATGAGCAAATCAAAGACCTCCGGTTGTCTGAGATAGAAGAAAAATCTCATCATGGCAAAAGCAAAAACCAACCTCATCAAGAATAAGTAAAGACTTCATCTTGACAAAAGGATCAAGAAAAATCAACTAAGTTGGAAACGGAAAGACAACATCATCCTAACATCGTCCTGATACAAATAAAGATCTCCGATCATGAAAAAATAGGAGAAAAGCTACTTTTCGATGATTATTCCAACAAAAGATAAAATGAAGGAGAAAAGTGAAGAAATAAAATAGAAAAATAATTAAAGAAGATATTTCTTCATTAAAGTTAGAGTTGTTACAAAATGAAGGTCTGTAAGATCGATTACAAAAGCAAGGAGGAAAAGGCTAAAGCTCTAAAAAGGATCTGATCCCTCAGACTTTTAGCTGCTAGCCATCATCAAAGTTCCTTTAAACTGACTATCTCTTCCTCAAGTTCTTTCTTCCTTAGCAGACTCTCCACATACATCTTATTGGCTCATTGATAATTATCTTCGAATTCTCTCAACTGCCTCTTCAAAACTGTCGACTCAGCCTCCACCTCCTTCACAGCTTGATGCTTGTATACCATCTGGATCTTCAACTATTAGAGTTCAGCCTTATCCTTCTTGTATGCAAATGAAAGACTGCGAAAGGATTTCCTCAGAAAAATAACCCACTCCGATTGTTTATCAGCACTGGCTTGCTGATTATCGTGTAATTACCTCCGAAGATGAGCCACCTCTTCATTCATCGATTTGAGCTCACTTTCAAGCCTACTCATTTTCTCCTTATAATCAGTCCTACACTTATCGTGCCAAGCTTTGGTGTCATGAAGCTGCCTCTAGAGCTCGAAAACTTTTTCGACCAGTCCCAATCGTGTCTCAACTTATCAGAAGACCATGATGAACTCTCCTTCAACAATCGGATTGTCTCTTTCGCTGAATCAAGTTCAACTTTAAGAGAGCTGATCTTCATGGTCAACGCCCAGGACTTATCACTGGCACTTTTTTTAAACTTTACTAACTCCTCGAAATTATCCTTCTTAATGCTGAAGCTCATGAAAGTCTTTATGTGTAATTTGCAGAGGTGAATGACTTCAATCATCACCTTTGAAGCATTTTTTCTGGATCTTTGGAGTTCGTCTTCTATCTTTTTCAATTTTTTTCTCAGATGATGAATTTTTCTCTTCAAACTCTTAATTACCGATTTTAAAAAAATTTCTTGAGGCAGCGACTCGACATCGGTGGGAGACTGCATCCAACATATGAAAGAAATTCTAAGCTATTAATAAAAAGAAGTCTTACTTTCATTGATAAAAGTTTTTCAAGTACAGGATGAAATAAAAAAGAAAATATAATAACTAAAAGCTCCCAACCTTGGGAGGGAAAACAATGGGGAACTCGGCACTCCTGTAGTAGCTGCGGACTCAGGAGCAAGTTCGGTTGGTGGTTTAGAAGGTCCGGGCTCCTCAACAGTAGGTTCGAAAGGTTCTATGATCGCTCCGATGAGAGAAGGATCGACTGCAGTAGTGGATGGTTTGGCTTTTCCATCGATAGCCTCCTCTTCTTCCAGAAAACTTAGGTCAAGCTTGAAAAACTTTCGAGCAACTCGATCCTTGCAGAGCTCAAAACCTTTAATGAACGCCTGCTAGCCGAACTCGACATTCAAGTTCCTCATTTCGGAAGAGGCCTTGAACTCTTCCACAGCCTAGATCATCGCCTCCGAGATCGACTTCGCCATCCGAGCTTTCAATTCGGCGACTTTGATCTCAACTTCTTTCTTCCTTTCCTCCTCCAGAGCCAGTGCAACCTTAAATCCAGTCGAGACAAACTCCTCCTTCCTGAGCGCACCCTAGAGACTTTCGATTTTCGCTATCTTCTCCTCCATAAGATGCTCAACCTCGCCGACCTTTTTCTGAAGGCGATTGACCTCGGCTCGAAGATCCTCCTAGACCTTCTCTACCTCCACCTCCAGACGGTGTGCCCTCTTGATGTGGATGAGCATTTGGTGACCCAACTGCAACAAATCATCGATGTTAAAAAAAAAAAAGAAAGAAAAGGAGAAGAACGAGAGAAGAGAGAAGAAGGAAAAAGCAAAAGATAAGAAAAGAAGTTGGGCAACGAAGCAATCACCTTGAGGAGGATTCCGAGAGAACCCTAAATGAGCTATCATGGTTCAAGATCGGCCATACGGTCCACCACCTCCGATATGGCAAATTTATCAGTTAAAGCCCAGACGATCTCCGGATCATCGAAAGGATCCTCTCCTCATTCATCGCTGTCATCATTCAGCTCACTAAAGTGAGCCTTATGGAATGTCTTCACGATAGCTTTTTTTTTCTTCTTCCCTTCCCTCGTCTCTCCCTTAGCAGGAAGCTTCGGAGCTTGATCCCCATTGGAAGGGCCCAAGGGCACAGAGGGCATGAAATCTACATCAATAGTGCCGAACTCGATGGTTGAAAGAACCTCGACACTAACGGCAACCTCGAAAGCAACAATAGTGATGGCGGGGGCCATGAAGCTTGAAGCATCGACCTTTGCCCTCTTCAAACTATCGCCTGGCACTTTTTCTTTTCTCTTCTAGGCATAAAGCCCCTTTGCAAGCATCGCGACAGCTTCAGTATCCATTTTTGCAATAAAGAAGGAATCACAATCAGTGACAGTACACAAATATGAAATCGAGTGAATCTAAAAAGTAAAAAATGTACCGGCAAGATCAAGGAGACTCAAATCCATGTTAAACAAAGTTAGTTCTTTTAGAAGATTGGAAAGAAGAGGAGCTTAGTATGCTTTGAGTTTGTTGGAGGAATCAAGGTCGATTCTATCTAATCTAGGAGCTCAGTGGACTAACTTCCTAATATGACCCTAAGGAGGAAGATCTAATAGCAAGGTCAGACAGTGCACAAAAAATACTTTTTCTTCTAGTTGTGAATGGAAGAAGGAGCACCTTTCAGTAACCCCTTCTTACCGAACTTGAAAGAGAAGTACCACCAGTCCTTCATAGAAAGATGGCACTTGAAAGTATAGAAGTTCCTAAAGAGTGAAATGATTGGATGGACCACGGCTAGAGGATAGAGGAAAAGGAATTCTATCACAAACCTAAAAGAATTTGGTGCTACGGAGGCAAGGGAGATGTTCAAAAATCAAAAAAGAGCAACTACGAAAGGAGGGAGCAGAAATCGGAGTCCAACATGCAAAGTTTCTAAATATAGGAAGAATCAGCCAGTCGGAGGAGAACTCGCTCGATCACTCGATGTAGAAAGTTTAAGATCGTACTCCTGAGGGATCCCGTACTGAATCCTAATTAGGAAAAGATCGTTCGGGGTCAGAATGCAAGAAATGGTATCCAGCACGAAAGATTGATGAGACATGTCTCCAGTGCAAACTACTGTAACAGGGATGGGGTCAAGGAAGGCTGGACCGAACGAACTCCAGGAACCAACATATTGAAAAGTTCTGAAGGACATCCAGATCAAACTAAATTTAAGAGAAATCTTTGAAAATTAAGAGGCAAAGGATGACAGAACTGACCTAGGTCGATCGAGAAGGACAAAGAGGTGATGAGCATGATGAAGACCAAGCGGAAGAATGCCCAGAATCAGGAAGGATGGAGGAAGAAATCAAAACTCTCAAGTGGAAGGAAGACGAAAGTTGGAGGAGGAAGGAATCAGGACTCTCGAAGGGAAGGAAGATGAGAACCAGGAAAGGAAGAAGGACTTAAATAGCATAAGGTGGCCTGAAACCGTCATGATCGTAGATCTCCCTCGGTCGTTCTTCATGTAATGCGTGTCCTAAGCATCATGACAAAAGAATGGCAACAGGTAGTGCCTTTATGGCATCATGTCTCGAGCAGCGCTTCGACAGGAATTTCGAAAATTCATCTCTTCGAGTCGGATCGCATTAAAGGGAGTCTAGTGCCAATATAGAAGATGATAAAATGCCTTGTTTTTTTTAATAATCGCAGAACCTAGGAAAGAACTTCGGCAATCCCTTTGTTACTCCCTTCAAATTCCGAACTCAGGAGTAGGGAGACTATTGTTGAGGAAAAACCCCGCTCCCGCCAAAGTTCAGTCTAATGTTCAGCAAAGTATAATTTATAATCGCAGAAGAGCTTCAATTGCCACTTCTCCATCAATCGGACTCCTTCCAAACTTCTCCTTCAGTCGAACTTCTCCATCAGTCGAACTTCTTCCGGACTTTTCTTGCAGCTAGACTTCTCCATCAGTCAGACTCCTTTCAGACTTCTTCATCAATCGGACTCCTTTCGAACTTCTCTTACAGTCAGACTTCTCCATCAGTCGGACTCCTTTCGAACTTCTCCATCAGTCAAATTCCATCCAGATTCCTCCAGCAGATTACTTCCAGATTTCAACTAGTATTCCTCTCGGATGATCCTCTCTAGTCATATTCCCTCTAGAAAATTTCTTTCAGTCAAACCCCTTTTAATCTATAGCTCTCTACATGGCATGAATCAACTCACTTATAAACAACTTAGAGGAGTCCGAACTTCTTTGAAATTGATATATGTCAAAGCTCTTCACCAACCAATGCTTGCTTCCTCCAAACTTTGACTATTAGATCCTAACGAACGGATACATCATGACAACGGACACTACTCTCCATAACAAACTTCACGTAGTCCCGAGCGGCCCACTATCCGATGGTTATGGCTGTCACTTTCAAGTTTGTTATAGGTTCCTATAAAAGGGATCCTTCAGATATGTTTTCTCTATTCTCTCTTCTTTTTCTCAAAATTCTGTTGAATTCTTTTCTAAGCACTCCATTTCTATTGGCCAGAAGAGCTGAGTTGATCGTCGGAGGATCCTGCTGGAGCCACCATCACCAACTTCGGATGAAACTTTATTTTACAGGTCCCTAGCAGTGAACTCTTCTTCCTCAACTCCAACTCGATCTGACGTCAACCAGATTCTGCACCAACAGGTCTCATGCCATTAAAAAAAAAATGATATATGGGAGGTGATCATGCATCACCAAGAGATTTTCAAGATAAATAAATTTTTGTTACATATTTCTAGAGCACATTCAATGGTTTCGATTCATATTTCTTCACGTTTAGTATTGAAATTTATAATAGGTGCAAAGTGTTATTTTCATTACCCATAAGTATCCTAACAGACCATAACTCTCAAGTTCGAAGTTCGAAAAAAGAAAGTAGAAGGAAGACGACTACTGAAGTCTTCTCCCGAATTCTATGCTAGTAAGATGGAAGGTCCCAGCACTTTCCGCGCTGGTGCCGAAGCTTCTTCAATATGACTTGACCTAAGAAGATAAATTTTCGAAACTCCCATCGAAGCACTGCCTAAGGTATGGCGTAATAAAGGTTCTGCCAATTGCCACCTCTCTACCATGATAAGCAAGACACGTGTCAACCTAGAATCGATCGAAGGAGACCTGCAATCATAACTGCCTCGGACTCCTATGGATACTTAAGCTCATCTTCTTCCTTCGGTGCCTCACTTCGAATGAGATCTCCTCCCTCTTCCTCTAGTTTTTTTCTTCCTCCTGCTCGAGAGTTTTGGCTCCTTCCATCATTTTCTCCAGTCCCAGGGGTTCTTCCATTTGATTTTGATCAAGCTCGCCATCTCCCCACTCTTCTCAACTAATTTAGGTTAGCTCTGAAACCCCTCTTCGGATTAGTCTTGTATTTCTTGCATTTTCGTCCATTTGGTTCCTCTGAGAAAGTTTCGAATCTCACTTTTCTTGGTTTTTCAAGAATTTTTTCAACTTAATTTGATCTATATGTCCACTGAAGAATCTTGGTCAACTTGTTCTAAGAGCTCAGCCCATCTAGCATTGATGGATCCATCTCATAAGGACTCCAAATCCGTAGAAGCATCCCGACCATCTTTCATTCCTAACACCATTTTCTATAAACTTTGGCATGAAGACTTCTCTTTGATCAAGATCCAGTTCAAAATTTCTTCTGAGTATGAGCTCGAACTTTCTGATCCTAATGATCGAGTCTTCTCCCCTCCTCCAGGCCAAATTTGTTTGTATGTTGAAACCCTCCATGTAGAACTTTGGCTACCAATACCCCCTTTTGTAGTCAACCTATTTAAGTTCCTAAATATTTTCTTTGCTACTATGGCATCAAGCTCCTTCAGGTTCGTCATAGAATTTCTTTCTTTATGTATAATGGTCGACGTTCGACCTACCATTTCTCTATTTCATAATTTTTTCACCTTCAAACATCATCCCACCGTCAAATATTGGTGGGATGTCTCTCCCCAGTTCAGCAAGAAAGGATTGCTTAAGGGTGCTCCTTCTTCCATTCATAATTAGAAGGAGAAATTCTTTTTTGTTTCATGTCTTTTCTTGGAGTTAGGATTTTCTTCTTGAGGAGACATAAAGGATTTGATCCACCGAGCTTTTAGGCTTAAGAAAGAGGATTGAGATTCGACCGACAAACTAAGAAACTATCAATCTCCTCCAATCCTCGGACTCCTAGATGATCAGACTTTATTTAATCTTAGTCTCAGTCCTCTTGACCTAGCAGGTAGTCCTTCTTAGCTAGTTAATCATGCAATGTTCTTTCATCTAATTTTAACTTTTTTCATCGCAGAAATGACTCTTGAAGAATGGAACTACCTGTCAAAGAAGATCAAATTCCTTAAGAGGAAGGGCAGCGCTACCGAGGAACCTTCGAAGAGGGCTTGCATCGAAGAGCCAGTTCCGATCATGCTGATCTGGTCAACTCCTACCCCAGAATTTGATGCGGTAGCATCGAGTCCAGCCATGCCTGATGCAATTGCCCCTTCTGCATCTCTTGGGCAGGGGGAAGTCATAGAGAAGAGGAAGAAGAAGGAGAAGAACACCATCACCAAGATGGTCAGGAGGAAGGTCTAGCGCTCTGGTGGTGAGAGCTTCAGCCAGGAGCAGGATTCTTTGGATGATCGGGAGGTCATCCATTCTTTGATGTAGGACAGCATTCTCCCACACATCATCGAAAAAATGATTCGAACAAAGGATGCAAAGAGATTCGGTGAGTTCTTCATTGCCTATCTTGAGGTAACCAACTTTTTCGAACTTGTCCGAATAGGGAATGTATTTTCAAAGATCTGACTTAATTTCTTTCTGTTCTATAGCTGAGGCATTACTTGTTTGCCTATTCAAAGGTAGCTAATCTCCACCAAGTTGAGATTTTGAAAGCCCTCCAGGAGGCCCAGGCAAAGACCGAAAGGATTCAGGCCAAGATCGACTATTTAAGAGTGGCTTTAGAGGTTCAAACCACCGAAGTTGAGCATCTTCGTGAGGCATTGAGGAGGGAGGAAGAAGCAGTGGCAGGGTTGAAGGCCGCCTTGCCCCTGGTCGAGGAGAAGAAGAAGAAGATGGAAGAGGAGATCAGCGTCTAAAAGGAGCGGGCCATTGACGACTTCAAGTCCTCCAAGGCCATAGAAGACATAAAATTGCCTTCGTGAGGGAGGTCTTTTTAGAGGGATTCCACATCTGCATGAGGAGGGTCGTGGAGAATTTTTTGGACGTAGATCTTGACCTTCTGACTGATGAACCCGATGATGAAGTTGATCCTTCCAATGTCGGTGCAGAAGTTGGCACTGCCTGTCCTATTGCCGAACCTACCTTGGAGATCTTTGAGCTTGCCACGGCAGCGCCTAAACCTGCTTAGGAGCCGAAGGTGGTAGAGATTGCTTCGATCTCATCTGCCGTTGTTTCTTCCGAGGTCTAGAATTTTAAATAGTTATACTTTTTTCTTTTTCTTTTTGATGTATGCTTAAACATTTTGAAAAATGAAAATGAGCTTTCTTTTCTCTATACTTGTATTATGGTGAGTATTTTTCAAAATTCTTCTAGTGATTGAAGTCAAGGCCAGTCATCTCCAACCGATGCTAAGCCACTATCTTAAGGTATCCCTTTAAGACCCATAGTCAAAAGCTTAAAGAGAAAAATTCATCATCTAAAGAAGAAGTTAAAGAAGATGGAAGACAAGCTCTAGAGGTCTAGAAAAAATGCTTCGGAGGTGATGATTGAGGTCACTCACCTTCGTAAGTTACACATGAAAGACTCTGTGAGTTTTACCATCAAGAAAAATAACTTCGAGAGAGAAATAACAGAGCTTAAGAAAAGCGCCAATGATAAGTCCTGGGCATTAACTGCGAAGATCAGCTCCCTCGAAGTTGAGCTTAAGATGGTGAAGAAGAAGATTCAGCTATTGGAGGAAAGTTCACCATGGCCTTTTGATAAGGCCCGATAGGAATGGGATTGATCTCGAAGATTTTCTGCGCTCCAGAAGTAGTTGTATTTTGCCGAGCTCACCTATGAGATCTACCAGTTGGGCTGGAGTAAAAGAATATCCATGCTGGAGCAAAAGCTCCATGCTGCTAATAGCAAGATAGCTCGCTTCAAAAGTAGCTTGTTAATAGTTATCAATCCGGCACCAGTAGGGAGTCGGAGGAATTGCCTCCCTAAAGAGAATCGCAGGCGAACTCTCAAAATTGGTTGAGATGGAGAAGGCCGAAGTTCAGCGACTAAAGCTTTAGTTGATTTGCGAATAGTAAGCTATCAAAGATGCTAAAGCTGAGTCAGAAGTTTTGAGAAAAAGACTATGGGCATCAGAAAAAAACTACCAAAGGACCGATAGGATGTTCCGCGATAACTTGGTAAGAAGAAAGGAGCTCAAGAAAAAGATTGTCAGCCTAAAAGAATCCTTGGTGATGGCTAACAATCCAAAGTCTGAGGAATCTGATTCTTCTTAAAGCTTCGGCTTCTTTCTTCTTTCTTTTGTAACCGATCTTATAGAACCTTATTTTGTAATCAACTTTGATTTTAATAAGATGATATATTCTCTCATTTTTGTTCTATGTGGGTTGAATGTTTGTCGATAGTTCTGCTTTTCTCTCCTCTCTTTTTTTTTTTTTTTTGAAAACATAGTTGTCGGGGATGCTTAACCAGAGATCTTCTCCTATGTCAGGATGAGGTTTTTCTCCTATTCTTAACATAGCCGGTCTCTATTCTTGTTAGGATGAGGTCCTTCTTCTATTCTCAATAGGGCCATTGGGGTACAAATGGAGTGTTGAAAGAGCCTCTCCTCTTCTTCGATCTTAAACAACTGGAGGTCTTCATCTTGCTCATGTTAGGACGGAGTTCTCCTCCTATTCTTAACAGGACGGTAGAGCGCAAAAGGGCCATTGAAGGAGTCTCTCCTCTTCTCCAGTCTTAAACAATCGGAGGTCTTCATCTTGCTCATGTTAGGACAAGATTCTCCTCCTGTTCCTAATAGAGCGGTAGGGACGAAAAAGGGCCATTGAAGGAACCTCTCTCCTCCAGTCTTAAACATCCGGAGGTCGTTATCTTGCTCATATTAGGACAAGGTTCTCCTCATATTCCTAATGGGATGGTAGGAGCACAAAAAGACTATTGGAGGGGCCTCTCCCCTCCTCGGATCTTAAACAATCGAAGGTCTTTATCTTGCTTATGTTAGGATAAGATTCTCCTCCTATTCCTAACAAGACGGTAGGGGCACAAAAGGGCCGTTGGAGGGGCTTCTCCCCTCCTCCGATCTTAAACAACCGAAGGTCTTCATCCATGTCAGGATGAGGTTCTCCTCTGATTTGTTGCCCAGCTATGCAACCCAAGAGGAGAGTAAATTGAATTTTTTTTTCTAAATTTAAACTTAAAAATAGAATTGCAATATATGCTTTGAAGTTTTAAGTGAAGTGAGATGAGTTAGATAAGAAAGATGGAAGAGCCTAATTTAATAGAAAGAAATTAAGCATAATAGAGCAAGTGAAGAAGAAGAAGAGAGAACAACATAAGAAAAATGATTTATAGTAGTTCGGTGCCAACCTTGCACCTACATCACTCTCTAAGCTCCTACTTGAGAATTCCAATCCACTAACGTATTCAAACAAATACAATATTGGATCCTTCAATCCTAACTATCCTAAGCTAGAAAACTTATTTTTCGGATACAAGCCAACTCAAAAATAATTCGATTCAAGATTTGGATCAATCTTTCCAAGCTTTAGAAATCCCCAAAAGCTTGAGCCCCAAAATAGTAAAACATAGTAAAGAAAATATGTACGTCCAACATACATAGCTCCTTAATAATCATAATAAAGCTTTAAAAAATCTTTACACAAACTAGAGGAAGCTTTGAAGAATTCTCTTAAAGAAATTGAAGACTTGAATGCACGTTGAAAAAGTGATTGAGCTTAAAATCAATGCTTCTCTTGCCTAGGGCTGAGTTTTCTTTAAGCTAAATATTCACTTGATTTTCTTCCTTTTTGAATGCTTTTAAACCCTCATTCAATGCTGGAAGACAAATAGTAGCTATTGGAGATCATTTGAAAAATAATAAATGCGTCGAACGAAGAAGAAAAATAGTCATTGCAGAAATTCTATCATAGGGGGCGCCTCTTAGATTGCCCCTTTCATGACAGGCAAGAAAAACATCATTCTGTGGTTTTATGCAGTTCCTTCAGGAGGCACGCCATGGGTCACTCCTTTTGCAACAAGTGAGAAAGTCTGTATTTTGCATCTTGTGTGCAGACCTATAGGGGGCGTCCCATAGGTCGCCCCTTTTTCCATGGGGCGCCCCATAGGTCATCCCTTTTTGCATGCCAATTTAGAATCAGTGTGCTGGTCCTACGTACCAGTTGCCAAAGAAAAAGGATCGACCTAGGGGTCATTCTTTTTTATCCAAAATATCATATCTTCACTTTTAAGCTTCCAAACAATTTGGGACCACCTCCAAATGAATCAACATCATCTTGGGAGTTCTTGAGACTTTCAAAAAATTTTAATTTTTGCTCCAACTCAAGTAAATTTTAAATTGACCATCTTTAACCAAGTTTTTATAATATAAAAATTCTTAAAAATTTTGAAATGATTTTTAGAAACATCTTCAAGAATAGAAATCATTAGTACCCCTCTCAATTATTTTGTGATCATCAAAATCATTCCTAGGGGCAACAATCTTCCCATTTTTTATGATGATAAAATAATTGAGTATAAGCAAAAATAAAATGAATTTGATATTGAATCAAGAGATGTCATTTTAAGTTAAAAAGCTCAAAAATGGATATATGCAAGTGATAAGTTCAAATGCACTTAATTTAGGTTGTTATTTTGTACATATTGCATTTTTTCATGAAAATTTAGTAATTTTTGACATATAGGATACAGAAAAGAAAACATGTCCTCAACAGAATCATAACAAAGATTTTAAAACCATGGGAATGGGTTGCCCTAACAATTTGCTTATTATTTTCATATTAAGTATTGAATTTCAGTAATTTGACTATGACACTGTAACAATAAACTTGAATCTTTAATAATTTGCTTTGCTTTTAATTTGCTTATATTATTTGCATGCACAATATGTTAATATTTTTTAATGAATGATACGTTCTCCCCCTTTTTGACATCATCAAACATAAAAAAGAGACTCCTCCTCAATAAATTTTTTGTATTCTGCTGTTGAATTGACATTCCATTATGAGTATGGGCAGCATTTGTAAACCAAAAATTATAAGTCAGAGACATATAAGATTACAAGATACATGATTCATTGTATTCATAGGCATTATATATATCCAAAAGATAACAATAGTTATATTAACCATATCATCCAAACCATAGTCAAGGTACAATATTCATTCAAATATAAGTTATAGGCCTTCAATGTACACAAAACATGGATAACAAAAATACAACATCCATGACAACCAACCAAAAAGTACAAAGGCCAAGCAAGATACTAAATACATAAGTCTGACTATACTAGATCTAATAAATATCACGATTGGAGGCATCATAATCAAAAGAAGAGTCTGAGATACGATGAGGGGTATCAGGATCAAATCTAGGGACACGTCCTTGATCACGTCTGCCTTGGCCATAGGTAGAAGTATCGACACGAGAAGAGGTGGCACGAGCATGAGGGCGAGAGGGTCCTGCGGTGAAAGAAGACGAAGTCTGAGATAGGAGAATGAGTCTAATGGAATTGAGCTATCCCACTGCCCTCGATAAGGACTGCATGAGTATACCAATAGCTGTAGAGATATCCTCAGTAAAACCTCTCACCTCATCCCTCAAGGACTGAATCTCTATCTTCAGTGCACGGCGAAGACTATCTCCCTTTACCAATAAAATAGAAATCAGAGGGACAAACTCGCCCAACTGAGGGATCCCCAACCCCATCACCTATCATTGTAAATCCAAGATCCTGTCGGTCAATCTCAATACTGATCTCTCGAGCTCCTCAAAATGAGCAGACTGAGCAGTGAGCATCTGAAAGAGTGTAGTGATATGAGAAACCATCAACTAATCAGGTGGTGGATCAGTCTAGGATCTCTCCCCCTGAGCAGATCTGGTGGTGAACCTACTGGCCAACTACTAAAACAGACAATCGACTATCTGCTGTAATACACGATCGGCAATCTACTGAGATACAAGGTCGATGATCTGTCAAGATACAAGATCGATAACTGGCTATGATAGAAAGTCGACAATCATCCTAAGTTAATCATTTCCAAATTTGATGGTTGTATCTCTACTCATAGATGGTGGTATGGGTGCATTGCTCCTCACAAATATTGAGGGACCAACCTCATGATCAAACATAAAATGAATGATAGGAGACGCTTTGCAATCACAAGGAGGTGAAGACTATCTCTCCTCCTCTGCTCTATCCTTCTCCTCCTCCTCAACTACTCTACCACCTATGGTCCATCGATCACCAACTCGGATGTAACCCATACGATGCAAGGAATTTGCATTGTGTATGGGCTAAGTGGGTGGCTACCTCTCCCTCAAAATCTATACCAAAGCACCTAAAAATCCTAGTAAGTGCCATGCCGTAAGGTAAAGGAGCTTTCAACCTAGTCACTGCCTCTCGCATGGCATTAATCATCAAGGTTGGTAAGTTCAGAGGGATTTCACACACAATATGATGCATAATACATATATTCCTATTAGATACAATGTCAAACCTACCAGCTCTAGAAAAAAAAAATTATGTAGACAATGTGATGGAGTACCCTCATTTCTACACTAAGGTCTCTACTAGCATCCAATTTTTCAATCCCACTAACTTCATCCTTTTGTAAAATAGATCTTAGCCCATCTTCTTTGTTCAACAGTCTGTCAAAGGTAGATCCTTTACAGGGCAAATGGATAAGAAAGCCTAACTACTGAGCATCAAACTCTACTACGACACCCTTAACTAATGATCTTACTCTTCCATCAAAAAATATGAAATTTTGATAAAACTCCAGAATCAAATCAATGAAATTTGTTTCTTTCAAAGTGCATAACGAATTCCAACCCAAAGATTTTATCTTTTCACCAAAAGAAAATCCATCTTTTTCTAAAAAATAAAAATCAATGTTTCTTCCTAGAGCAATCTTTCTACCGAAAAGAGATTTCTTGTTGGGAGTTATCGAAGAAGGAGAGGGTGCCAGAATAGATGCTGGGTCAGGAGCCGAATTGGCCTTCTTCTTCTTCCTCTATTCTTCCTCTAGCCTGCAGGTGGACTTCTAGCACTGAGGAAGCTTCATCCATGGAGCCATTTGTCGAGCAGCAATGAAAACAGTAGCAGGATAGTGGTAGAACGAGTGAGAAAGGATCAAGGATGAGATCGATTTGTCAGAGAGAGTGGATTTTTCAAGAGGAACATGGGTTCGTTTGAAGATTAGGGCTTGCGGTAGGTTGAGAGATAAAAGAGAAATAGTAAAAATAGGAGAGAGAGGGGATAGAGAACCATTCGGAGTTCACTTTGGAGGAGGTTTGGTGCAGTTAGGAAGGTGGTTACGGAGGGATTTTGGCAAGAATAGATTCGGCGGGAGAGAGGAGACGAGTGCTCGAGTGAAGGAAGAGAAGGGGGAGACTTGCGAGAAATGGAGAGATGAACAGATCTCATTTTCTTAAATTTCGAAGAAAAAAATTTGGAAGAAGGTCAAAAACATCCTTTGGGGCATCCCATAAGACGTCCCTTTTTGCATGGGATGACCTAGGGGGCACCCCATCCTAATCAAAATTTCAGTTTAGCCTCTTTTTGAATAAATTAATGATTAAGAGTTAGAATCAAGGGATTTTTATCAAAGAAAAGGAGAAGATTGTATCTCAAAGGATCATTGATAGGATGATTTTGGGAAAGACCACTCGAGATCTCTAAGCAAATAGATCAAAGATACCTAACTCCCTTCTAATTTCACAAAATTTATCTTCATTCAAAGGTTTTATAAAGATGTCCACTAATTATTTTTCAGAGCAAACAAAGTCAATCAATACATCATTATTTTGTACATACTCTCTTATGAAATGATGTCTAATTTCTATGTGTTTTGACCTAAAATGTTGGATTGGGTTTTTAGTTAAGTTGATGGCACTAGTGCTATCATATCTTATGAAAATGTTATTAAGTTTTACTCCAAAATCTTTGAATTATTGCTTAATCTATAAGATTTGAGCACAATAACTTTCAACTACAATGTATTCGGTCTCGACCATAGACAATGCCACCAAATTTTATTTCTTGCTAAACCAAGAGATTAAGTTTATACTGAGAAATTGGCATATTCCACTAGTACTTTTTCTATCTAATTTACATCCTACAAAGTCTGTATCTAAGTATCCTATCAAATTTATAGATGATTGTTTAGAAACTCATAAGCTTAAAGTTTGAGTTTCATTTAAATATTTCAATATTTTTTTAATAGCATTTAAGTAAGATTCTTTAGGGTTGGATTGAAATCTTGCACGCATACAGATACTGAACATGATATCAGGCCTACTAGCGGTAAGATATAATAAAGATCCTATCATGCCTCTATAAAACTTTAAATCAATACTCTTACCATTTTCATCCTTGTCAAGTTTATATGAAGGACTCATAGGTGTGCCAATACATTTAGAGGTCTCCATTCCAAATCTTTTTAAAAGTTTCTTTGTATACCTGCTTTGGCTTATGAAGATCCTGTCTTTAGACTGCTTAATTTAGAGTTCGAGGAAGAAAGTGAATTCTTCCATCATGCTCATCTCGAACTTTTTCTGCATGAGCTTGGCAAAATCTTGGCATAAAATTTCATTAATGGATCCAAAGATGATATCATCAATATATATTTGTATCACAAGAATGATATTAACCTTTCCTTTTATAAAAAGAATTGTATCTACTTTTCCTCTAGTGAAACTATTTTCTAGATTTGCTTAATCTTTCATACCAAGCTCTAAGAGCTTGTTTTAAACCATATAAAGCTTTATTTAATTTGAAAACATAATTTTGAAAAGTATGATTTTCAAAATCAGGGGGTTGCTCTATATATACTTCTTCCATAATAAATCCATTTAGAAAAGTACTTTTTACATCTATTTAAAATAATTTGAAGTTCATAAAACATGCATAAGCAAGTAAGAGTCTTATAGCTTCTAGTCTAGCAATGGATGCAAAAGTCTCATCAAAATCAAATCCTTCTTATTGGTTATACCCTTTAGCTACTAATCTTGCTTTGTTTCTTATGATATTTTTATTTTCATCTAATTTATTTCTAAACATCCATTTTATTTCAATTATAGGATGATCTTTTAGTCTTTCAACAAGGATCCATACATTATTCCTTTTAAATTGATTAAGTTCTTCTTGCGTTGTATTTATCCAATTATGATCTTTTTCGATTTCATCAATAATTTTTGGTTCAAAATGAGAGATAAAAGCAAGATAATTATTCACATCTCTTAGTGAGGATCAAATTCTTATCCCATGTGTCGGATCACTAATGATGAGTTCTTTGAGATGATTGAGAACTTACCTCCATTCTTTTGGAAGGTCATTTGAACCTATGGATTATTCTTGTTGATCTTATTGTTCTTTATCTTCATCCTCCTTTTATCTTCAAGTACCTTGTCATTTTGGACTGATGACTCCTTTATAGCGAATTCATTCATACCTTCAATAATTTGACCTGCATCATCAATTCCTTCTTTCTTCCTTGTTGTAAGATCATTAGCTTCATCAAAGACAACATGTCTTGATTCTTCTACAACTAAGGTTCTTTTATTGAAAACTCTAAAGGCTTTACTAGAGGTAAAATAATCAAGAAAAATTACTTCATCTGATTTAACATCAAACTTATCCAACTTATCTTTACCATTATTTAAAATAAAACATCGACAACCAAAGACATGGAAGTAAACAATGTTGGATTTTCTTTCTTTTTAAAGTTCATAAGATATTTTCTTTAAAAGAGATCTAATTAGAGCATGATTTAAAATATAATATGCAGTGTTTATTGCCTCTGCCCAAAAATATTTTGGAAGGTGGCTTTCACATAGCATGGTACGAGCCATTTCTTTAAGTGTTATATTCTTTCTCTTTACTATTCCATTTTGTTGGGGTATCCTAAGTGCAGAAAAGTTATGATCAATGCCCATTTCATCACAAAATTTTTTAAAATCATGATTTTCAAACTTAGTGCCATGATCACTACGAATTTTAAGAATTTGAAGATCTTTTTTATTCAAAATTTTTTGATAAAACTTGATAAAAGCTTAAAATGATTCATCCTTAGATGCCAAAAATAAAACCCATGTAAATCGAGAGAAATCATCAATAATCATAAATCCATATCTTTATTCATCTAAGCCTATAGTTCTAGTGGATCCAAATAAATCCATATGCAATAATTCCAATAGCCTAGATGTTGAGATAATATTTTTACTTTTGAATGAAACTCTAGTTTGCTTTCCTAATTAACATGCATCAAATATTTTATCTTTTTCAAAATTTAGTTTGAATAACCCAACAACTAAATCCTTTTTGATGAGTTTAGAAAGAGAATGCATACTTATGTGTGCAAGTCTATGGTGCTATAGCCAACTAGTTTCACTAATCTTTACATTCATTGCTACTAGATATTGCATGTTTTGCAAAGATAAATCATTCAAGTCTACCATATAAATATTTTCATGCCTATATCCAATGAATCTCATGTTTTCATTAGTGGGACTAGTTACAATGCACAAAGTAGATTCAAATGTAACTTTAAAATTCTTATCACATAATTAACTAATACTTAAAAGATTATGCTTGAGACCATCTACTAGCAAAATATTTTCAATAAAAGTGGAGGAAGTGATATTAATGTTACCTACTTTAATGATCTTTCCTTTGCCATTATCTCCAAAGGCGATCATTCCTCCATCTTTTGCTTCAAGAGTGATGAATTGATATTCATCATCGATCATATATCTTGAACATCCACTATCAAAATACCAACTCCTTTTTGATCCTCGGGATATAAGACAATTAGGTTTTAACTTTAGGTATCCAAGTTTTCTTGGGTCCTTTTTGGTTAGTCAAAATGATTCCTTTAGGAACCCACATCATTTTTACATGAGAGCTACCAAATTTGTTAGAATAGCATATAAAGGATTTATGGCCTATTTTACCATAGCTAAAACATGAAACAGTATTTTGAGAAGAGTTCACAAATATGTTCTTCAGAAATTTCTATTTCTTAAGTGGGTTAAAATCAAAACCAGCTTTGTTATGAACAACCCTTTGATTTTCTAGAATTATATTTAATTTACTTGAACTTAAGATAAATTTGTCTACTATAGGTTTCAACTTATTTACTTCAATTTTTAGGTTCTGATTTTCTTGAATTAAAGCTTTGTTTTCAGCTAAAATTTCTTCTTTTTCTTTGAGTAAACATTGGTTTTGCATTTTCAGCTCTTTGTTCTTTAATCCTAACTTCTTTAGATCATCTAATAAATCATTAAAAGTCTCTTACAATTCATCAATTGTAAAGTTATTTGAGGGTTTAGAAGCTACCTCATTTTTATGTGCCATGAGACAAAGGTTGGCTTCTTCATGGGTGTCATCATCAGAGCTTGAATCATTACTATCGCTCCAAGTTGCCATCATAGCCTTCTTTTTGAATTTCTTTGGGCCCATCTTAGGTTAAGGACATTCGGATCTAAAGTGCCCTGGCTTCTTGCATTCATAACATATAAGGGGCTATTCTTTTTCTTTCTCTTTACTAGGCTCCCCCTTGGTTCATGGCCTTCTTTTCAATCCTTATCTTCTCTTCTTCATGAACCTCTTAAATTTTTGGGTGATGAGAGCAAGCTCCTCATCTTCATCTTCATTATTTGATTGCTTCGAATCTTCCTTTTCTTGAGCAATAGACATGAGAGCAATAGTCTTCTTCTTTTTTATTTTTTCTTCTTTACCGTGTTGCTTAATGGTGAGTTCATGCATCATAAGTGATCCGAGAAGCACTTTCATTGGTAGGGTGTTAAGATCCTTAGCCTCTTGAATCGCTGTAACTTTAGCTTTTCAAGTTCTTGGTAGAGATCTAAGTACCTTTCTCATAAGATCACTGTTAGTATAGAACTTACCAAGACTTTTAAGCCCATTAATATATCAGTAAAATGAGTAAATATTTGGATAATAGACTCATCAGATTTTATTTTGAAGAGCTCATATCTATGAACAAGCATATTAATTTTAGACTCTTTTACTTGATTTATACCTTCATGAGTTACCTCCAATCTATCCCATATCTCTTTAGCAGAATTACATGTGAAAATTCTATTGAATTCATTTGCATCTAGAGCATAATATAAAATATTCATGGCTTTTGTATTAAGTTATGCCATCTTTTTATCAATCTCATCCCACTTATTTTCAAGTTTGGGAATATCCTTCCCATCAATTTATTTTATGGGTGAGTGAGGTCCATCTATGACACTCTATATGTCATAGTCAAAAGCTTGGATAAAAATCTTTATCTGAGCTTTTCAATAGGTATAATTTGATCCATTAAAAAGTAGAGATCGGTTTGTGGATTACCTCTCGGCAAGTGAAGTGCCTACTTGAGTTGCCATTGATCTTTCACTCTTGATGATAAAATCAAGAAAGGGCTAGAGCACCAGGCTCTAATACCACTTATTACTCAGCTATGCAACCTAAGAAGGAGGTGAATTGGGTTTCTTTCTTCTAAATTTAAACTTAAAAACAAAATTACAATATGTGCTTTAAAGTTTTAAGTAAAGTAAGGTGAGTTAGATAAATAAGATACAAGAGCCTAATTTAATGGAAAGAAATTAAGCACAATAGAGCAAGTGAAGAGAAAGAAGAGAGAACAATACAAGCAAAATGATTTGTAGTGGTTCGGTGCCAACTTTGCACCTACATCTACTCTCCAAGCTCCTACTTGAGAATTTCAATCCACTAACATATTCAAATGAATATAACATCGGATCCTCCGATCCTAGCTATCTCAAGCTAGAAAACTTATTTTTTGGATACAAGCCAATCCAAAAATAATCTGATTCAAGGTTCAAATCAATCTTTCCAAGCTTTGAAAATCTCCAAAAGCTTGAGCCCCAAAATAGTAAAATAGAGTAAAGAAAATATGTACATTCAGCATACTTAGCTCCTTAATGAGCATAATAAAGCTTTAAAAAATCTTTACACAAGCTGGAGGAAGTTTTTAAGAACCCTTTCAAAGAGATTGAAGACTTGAATGCATGTTGGAGAAGTGGTTGAGCTTGAAATCAATGCTTCTCTTGCCTAGAGCTGAGTTTTCTTTGAGCTGAATATTCACTTGATTTTCTTTCTTTTTAAATGCTTTTAAACCCTCATTCAATTCTAGAAGATGAATAGTAGCTATTGGTAGCCATTGAAGATCATTTAAAAAATAATAAATATGTCGAATGGAGAAGAAAAATAGCCATTGCATAAATCTTATCCTATGGGGCGCCCCTTAGGTCGCCCCTTTCATCATAGGTGAGAAAAATACCATTCTATGGTTTTGTGCAGTTCCTTCAGGGGGTGCCACATGGGTCTTCCCTTTTGCAATAGGCAAGAAAGTCTGTGTTCTACATCTTATGCAAGGAGGATCCCATAGGTCATCCTTTTTTTCATGGAGTGCTCCATAGGTCACCCCTTTTTGCGTGCCAGTTCAGAATCAGCATGCCGATCCTGTGTGCCAGTTGCCAAAGAAAAAGGATCGATCTAGGGGTCATCCTCTTTTATCCAAAATGTCATATTTTTATTTTTAAGCTTTCAAATAATTTAGGACCACCTCCAATTGAATCGACATCATCTTGGAAGTTTTTGAGGCTTTCGAAAAACTTTAATTTTTGCTCCAACTCAAGTAAATTTTAAATTGATCATCTTTAACCAAGTTTTTGCAATACAAAAATTCTTAAAAATCTTAAAATAATTTTTAAAAATATCTTCGAGAATAGAAATCATTAGTATCCCTCTCAATTATTTTGGTACTCATCAAAATCCTTCCTAGGGGCAATACTGTTCCTGACATGGTTGGCTTTTACTTTGTCCTTCTGTCAGGATGAGGTCCTTCTATTCCTGATGGGGTTGATCTTGATCTTTGTTAGGATAAGGTTCTCCTCCTTTCCTCAATAATGTCATAGGGGCACAAAATGATCGTTGAAAGGATCTCTCTCCTCTGTCTATCTTAAATAATCAGAGGTCTTCATCCGTGTCAGGATGAGGTTCTCCTCCTGTTCCTAACATAGTTCATTTTTTATTATTTTGGAGGATCATTTTCTGTCATCACAAATTTACATCAAGAATGAAGATATTAAAGTATAAAAATTTTATTCAAAATAAAATTATTGGTAGTACATTCGTAAATTCTCTGAATTTCATAGATGTGGAAGATCTACCCCTCCAAGCTCCTTCAAGTAATAAGTTTCGGGCCAAATGACCTTCTTGATTTTATATGGACCTTCTCAATTTAGGATGAACTTTTCTTAGTTCTGAGGTTGTAAAATAGCTGCCCATCAGAGTACTAAGTCTTCCACTTTGAATACTTTGCTTCTGACTCTAGAGTTGTAGTAGTGAGTTGCTTTTTGCTTGTAGGCCGCCATCCAAACTTGAGCTTCTTCTTATTTTTTCTTCAACAAATCGAGATTAGCCCTGAGATCCTACGAGTTACATTGTTCATTGAATGCCATAATCCGCACCGATGAAAATTTGAGTTCTATTGGGATGACCGCTTCTGTTCCGAAGGCCAAGATAAATAGAGTATCCCCGGTTGGTAGTCTTTAGATAGTTCGATATGCCCAGAGTACATGATAGAGTTCATCCACCTAAGTTTTTTTTTACTCAAGTCTTGCTTTGATTCCTTATAGCAGGGTTCAATTAGTTATCTCCACCTCGTCATTTGCCTATGGATGGGCTATCGATGTAAAATTATGGGCGATGTTCAAATCTTCATAGAACTCGGCAAATTTTATTTCTACAAACTGGCACCCATTATCTGTTATAAAAGTTCAAGATAGGCTGAATCTGCAAACAATCGACTTCTAAATGAAGTCTTGTACTTTAGCTTCAGTAATTTTTGTCAAAGATTCGATTTCAACCCATTTTGTGAAGTAACACCAACAGAAACTTTCGCTGTCCAGACACTATAGGAAAGGGTCCGAGTATGTCCATTCTCTACTGTGCAAATAGCCATAGGGCACTCAGAGGGGTAGGCTCGAAAGTCGACTATCTTTGGATATTTGCATTTCTTTGACATCGGTCACATTTTCTGATATATTCTATGGAATCATGATACATTATCAGCCAATAGTAGTCCTGCCGAAGTAGTTTGTGAGATAGGGATCTAGCCCCCAGATGACTTTCATAGATTCTTTTATGCACTTTTCATAATGCAAAATCAGTCTCAGAAGATCAAAGACATCTTAAGAGGGATAAAGAATATGACCTTTTATATATCTTGCCCTCATACAAGACATATCGGAAGGTCTGATTTTTTAATTTTAGAGCTTCCTTCGGATCATGAGGAAGAACCCGATCTTTGAGATAAGCAACTAGTAGATCAATCCAACTGGGCTGATGGTCAACCTGCATTACAAATTACTACTCCTTCTAGCTTGGGTGTTTCAGAATTTCAAAGAAGACCTCCTTAGGTAGTTTAGTTGGAGCCAATGTGGTCAATTTTGAGATGAAGTCGGCTCTGAAATTTTTTGCTCTTGGAATTTATCAAATGCTAAAACTGTTGAAGGTCGGAGCCAAGTTTTTTACTTTCTTGAGATATTTTACTATACTTTCTTCCCGATCTTCATAGTTGTCACTAACTTGCCCCACTACCAACTGATAGTCGCTATAGACTTAGAGTCGACCCATCTTTAGTTCTCTAGCTATTGTCAATCCCGCGATTAGTGCTTTGTTCTCAGCCCCTTTATTTATTATAAGAAATTCAAAATGCAGCGCGTATTCAGTAATAACTCCCTCTAGGTTAACCAAGATCAGCCCTACATCCACGCCTGAAGCATTGGATGAACCATCCATATACAGTATCCATAAGCCTTTAGGGAGGTCTATTCTTTCTTCATGGGTGCTTAGCTGCAGCCATGAAATATTGATTTCATTCTGCTCAAGTTCTGTCTCATCCGAAATGGTATACTCTACTATGAAATCTGCCAATATTTAGATCTTAATTGATGGCCAAGGTTGGAAGTTGATATTAAACTTTATGAGCTCAATCGCCCATTTTGTGATTCTCCAAGAAGCATTTATTCGATGAAGAACTACCTTAATTGGTTGATCAGTGAGAAGCATTTTAGTATGCCCCTAGAAGTAAGGTCGAAGCCTCCAAACTATAATTAGCAAAGCATAAGTTAGCTTTTCTAACTTAGCATACCTGATCTCAACATCCCTCAAGACTCGGCTTATATAGTAGATCGGCTACTGCACTTTTACTTCTTTAACTAAGACCACTGCAAGGCCACTAGGGAGACCGCTAGGTATAGAAATAGTTCTTCTCCATATTTAGATTTTGCTAGTAGGGGAGATGAGCCAAGGTAGTTCTTTAATTCTTCAAATGCTTATTGACATTCGGTGGTCCAATAAAAGTTCTTTGGCTATTTAAGAACTTGGAAGAAGGACATACATCGCTCGGCCGACTTTGAAATAAAGTGATTCAGGACTACCACCTTTCCTATCAGGCACTGAACTTCTTTTACTGATTTTGTGGTAGTCATTTCTTGTATGGCCTGAATCTTCTCCGAATTTACTTCAATTCTATGCCTCGATATCATGAACCTCAGGAACTTTTTCGAAGTTACACTAAAGGCGCACTTGATCGAGTTCAACTTCATCTTGTATCTTCGGAAGGCACTAAAGATCTCCTCAAGGTTGGCTATATGATTCGTTGAGGTTCGACTCTTGAGAAGCATGTCATCTACATAAATCTCCATGTTACGATCGATCTGCTCCTCGAAGATCTTATTCATCAGGCACTGATAAGTTGCTCCTATATTTTTAAGCCCAAAGGACATTATCTTGTAATGATAAAGATCACAGTCAGTAATAAAAGCAGTCTTCTCCTCATCTTCTAATGTCATCTGACTTTGGTTATAGCCAAAAAAAGCATTCATGAAAGTGAGAGTTCATGGCCTGAAGTTATGTCTACCAGTTGATCAATTCTAGGCAAGGGATAACTATCTTTTGGATAGGCTTTATTCAACTTCTTAAAGTCTATGCATATTCTCCACTTGCCGTTCGCCTTCTTGACAAGGACTATGTTGGAAACCTAGTTCGGATAAGAGATTTCTTGGATGAATCCGGTCTTAAGAAGCTTGTCAACTTCTTCTGCTATTGTCTTCTGTCTCTCGGGGGCATAGCTGCACTTTTTTTTTTACTGGCTAATGTTTGGGATCAACAGCTAGACGATATTTCATAACTTCAGCATTAATTTCAGGTATATCCGTAGGGATCTAAGCAAAAACATCTGCATTTCTCTGTAAGAATCCAATGAGTTGCTCTCATATCTCTTCTCCTAGATTGAAGCTGATTTGCACTGTGTGCTCTTTATTTCGATCATTCAAAGTAATCGAGATAAGATCTTCCATGGGTTCTCCTTGTTCTTTAGTAAGGTCATCCCAAACATCTAGCCCATCAACTGGATAAGAGTCTGATTGTTCGCCTCTTTGCAAAGCGATTGAGTAGCAATGTCTTGCCAAAGCTTGATCTACTTTGACCTCTCCGATCCCGTAGCTCGTTGGAAACTTCATCTTCAAATAGTAGGTCTACACTACTGTCTGAAGTGCATTTAGATCAAGTCAATCAAGAATTATATTATAAGCAGATGGAGCTTGTTGGGAGATTTTTATGCCAGTCGAAGATATGACAATATGGGCTGATTGAAGGTCTTCAAAAAACTATGGTCTAGGTTCTAAGTCAGGCCGAGCTTAAGTTCATCAAGAGATGGAAGCCAAAGTCATGATGAAGGCTAATTGAAGGCCTTCAAAAGGCCATGGCTAAGGTCCTATTTTCGGTCGAACTTGAGTTCATCAAGAAATAGAAGCCAAAGTTACAATGAAGGTTGAATGAAGGTCTTCGAAAGGCTGTGATCGAGACCCTATTTAAGGCCGAACTTGAGTTCATCAAGAGATGGAAGCCAAAGTCACAATGAAGGCTGAATGAAAGTCTTCAGAAGGCTGTGGCCGAGGTCCTATTTAAAGTCAAACTTAAGTTCATCAAGAGATAGAAGCCAATCATAATGTAGGCTGAATTGAGGGTCTTTAAAGGTTTGAGGATGAGGTCCAGAGTCAGGCAAAACTTGAGCTCATCAAGAGGCTGAAGTCTCCACTCTTAGCTCTAGGTTATCAACTCACTCTTCCCATATGCCATGAGAGGACAATACCTGACATGATTTTTGAGAATATTCTAGTGGACAAATAAAATATCTCTGATAATCCACTACTCTCCCATGACTAACAACCTACAACCCATGCTAACAAACTCGAGATCCTTCTATAAAAGAAGAAAAAGAAGGACTCCAGGGTACGTAACTCTTCTTTTCCAAACGCTCATCTTCTTTCCTCTGTTGAATGAAAAACTAACTTGAGCATCGGAGGGTCCCCACTGGAGCCAACTTTGATCGAAAACTTCTCTTGTAGGTACGGTCATCTCCATCCCATCACCACTGACTAACCACCATCAGGCAACTCTAGCGATCCAACCTCGAGATGGATTCTTGTGTCAACAAATGGCACTAGACGAAGGGCCTTTGAGCCTATTTTGGGAGGAAATGAACATCCAGCGAGAGAAGCTCCATCGCACTGCTCCAATAATGATAATAACGATGGGATTCAGCATCCATCTTCAAACTCTCCCACTCAGGCCTAAACTAGGGGGCTTTGAATGAGGAAAAAATTTTAATCAAAGAAAAAGATCCAAGCAAGGAAGGAGACCATGATAAGGATGATTTGAACCAGCAAAAATGCCACATAATCCAGATAAGAAATATAATTATGCAAATCTCTTTTTAGTCATATTGTATTCTTGATTTTTCATTCATTCCATTGAGTTCTAGATAGAATCAAATATTAAAAAGGAGAGATCTTCATTTGCACTATAATATATTGGGCAAAAAAAAAGCAACCTCTGAAATTCAAAATAAAATAGAGAGACTAAGGTCCTGAGAGAGAGAAAAAAAATGAAGTGGCATTATAAAAAATTAGAGGAGAACGAAGAGAGACTTTCTTGGGTTGGTGGTCACTTTGGCATTCTATTGTTATACTTATTACATCTTCATTTGAGACTATGATATCATTTCTATTTGTTACTCCCATGGGTCATAAATTTTATCTATTTGGATCAAATCAGAGCTATATTTTTCAAGCTAAGGGATGTGCCATTTTCTTAGATACTACTGCAACTATTTATTATTTTCATACATTGCTCTGTTAAATGGGATATGTAGATCCAAAAACTCAGCTACTATCGTGCACCATCTGGACAGTAGATCATCCTCATCAACTAACTAGAAGTTTTATGGCTCTTCTTCAAATGTCGTATATTCATATTGATGACTGATGTTTAATTACTACATACTACTAACAAGTTGGATTTATTATTGGAACTCTACATGCTATTAATTTTGTTTGATCTCTTATTATCTCAAGTGATTTCCACTCGGTCATATTTAACATCAAAATCCTATATGTTTTTAATGTTACTCCAATTCTCACTATATGCAATCGCATTTGGCTCTTCTCAATTTTGACTTTTAGAAGGAAGAAAGAGGAGAGAGAACGGTGTCTGCAGGCCTCTCCCCAGCCCAGGCTACCCAACTAGTCGATGTCCTCCTCATGCATGCATTCCATCAATCTCCCTCACGATCCCAGGTGGCACCGACTTCAAAAAGAAGAAGAAGAAGAAAAAAAGAAGGGAGTTCGGTTCCCTATTTTCAAAAAAAAAGAGAGAAAAGAAGAAGAAGGGAGTTTAGTTTCCTATTTTCAAACAAAAAGAAAAAGAAAAAAAAATCAAAGGAAATAAAAGGAGGGGCGGGGTCAGCGACCTTCCCTCTTGCGACCTCCCCACGTCCGACCTTCTCTCTCACGATCCCAACAGCTATGACCTGCTTCTTCCTCGTGATCCTAGTGGCGTCGGAGTCTCCCATCATGATCTTAGGCGGCACCGACCTCCTCCCACAAAAGAAGAAGAAGGAGGGGGGAAGAAGCAATCGGCACCTCTCCGACTGATCTCCCCTCTCCCATGCATTTGCGTGCATCCAACCGACCTCCCCCATGCTCCAAGTGCGGCCACGATGATGCCAGTGACCTCCAGTCGATCTTCATTCTTTTCTATGCGATGGCTCCAACAGATCCCCTCCCCATGCGACATCCTTCCCTCGATCCTGGATGTTGATGACCTCCTTTCCTGCACGTCCCACGATGGCAAGGTCTCTCCCCAGCCCCTACGGCTTCGGCCAGCCTCCCTCGTGCCTATCGTGTGATCGTCCGATCTTTCCTATGTCCATCGCGGCCATCCGACCAACCTTCTCCAACCCACAGCATCCCTCCAGCCTCCTCCGAACCCATGGGACCCCTCCGGCCGCCTCCTCTCGGACGCGCTAATCCACTATGCTATGCGATCAAAAGCAAGGAACTGGAAAGAGAGTCAGGGTCGATGACTTTTCCTCTCACGCTCGACCCTCTCTCGTGACCCCAGCCGACCTCCACGTGTTCAAGCTCCTCCGACATATTTCTCCTACACTCCCAGGCGAAACCCCCACATGCCCATCGACATCCGATCGACTTTCTCCCCCACGATCCCAAGTGGGGCCCATGATGGCAAGGTCTCTCGTCTGCACCCATCACTCCTTCGGTCAATATCCAGCTGATTTCTCTCTCCAACTCACGGCAAGGTCCTCCATCATAAGCTCAGGCGACGCCAACCTCTTCAAAAAAAAAAGCAGCAGAAGAAGAAGGAGAAGCCGGCACACCTATGGTCGAGCTTCTCTCCCGTGCATCTCGTCTCCTCTCTCGCCCATGCCCGTCGCACCTTTGATCGATCTCCCTTCCGCCCACAGATCTCCTCTCTCGCCCATGCCCGATGCACCTCTGGCCGATCTTCTCTCTCATGCACCCTGGCGTGGTTGGTCTCACCTGTCTGATGCCCCTCTAGTTGATCTTGTCCATTCGACCGAGCTCCTTCCTACGCTCCCAGGCGCAATATGGTGACCATTGTGATCTCCTCCCTTCTGCGCATCCAAGCACGCCACCTGAAGTCCTCGTACATGGGTGCCGAAGTCGGTGCACTTCCAATACGGTCGAAGTTTTATGCATAATTCGACTTTTTCTGAAGTCCTCCCGTGCATATTAAATAACTGAAGCTGACTTGGAATAATCTCAGAACCACTCGAGTGCCCCATGAATTTCACCTAAAGCCAAGTTAATGCAAGAAGAAGAAGAAGAAGAAGAAGAAGAGAAAGAAGAAGAAAGCAAAGTCTGATCTGAACCAGGGATCAAATAGAAACTAAGATCTCCCAAATAGAGAACTCATGGTGAAAAACTTCCAAACTTCTGTCCATTATTATTTTATTATTTTTTCCTCTTTTCTTTCTTGCAGGGCTATAGGACACCAAAACCATGGCCGAACCTAAAGCTAATTAAGACTTAAGTTCAAGAAACTAAGGCTAAAGTTGAAGTAAAAATAAATGCTGAAGCTGAAGTTGAAATCCAGACCCATCCGAGGTCAGGTGCAAGACTCATCCGAGGTACAAGCAAAATAAATCCAAAGTAAAAATCATACAAATCCAAGGCCAACAAAAGTCCAACCCCATTAAGCTGAGCTCATTAAAAGACCAATCCAAAGTCAAAACCTAAGCCAAGCTAAAGTCAAATCTCAAACCAATCCAAGGTCAAGTTCAAGATTTATCCAAAGTGAAAGCAAGACAAATCTGAGGCAAAAATCATACAAGTCTGAGGTCTGTATAGGTTCAAGCTTAAAAGACTGAGGCCAATAGAAATTCAACCTCAGTAAGCTGAACTCACCAAAATAATAATAATAATAATAATCCAAGGTTAAAGCCTAAGCCGAGCTGAGGTCAGATTCAAGACCAAGCTAAGGCTAGAATCAAAGATAAGCTAAAGCTAAAATCACAATCAAGCTGAAGTTAAAATCATAATCAAGCTGAAGTTAAAATCACAGTCAGACCAGAGTCAAAATCATGATCAAGGATGAACTACCAAGCCCAGATTCAAGCTAAGAAAAAATCAAGGACAAGAAAGCAAACTTAACAAGAATATCAACCAAATGAAGACCCCATTAACTTGAGACGGAATAAGAGGAGAGGCCCTTTCAATGGTCCTTATGCACTCCTACAGTCCTGTTAGAAAAAAAAGAAGAACCTTATCCTAACATGAGCAAAATGAAGACCTCGTTGATCTAAGATGAGATGAGGAAAGAGGATCTTTTAATGGCCCTTATGCGTCCCTACAGTCTTATTAGGAACAGGAGGAGAACCTCGTTCTAACATGAGCAAAGCAAAAACCTCATTGATCTAAGACGAGATGAGGAGAGAGGCCCTTTCAATGGCCCTTACGTGCCCCTACGGCCCTACTAAGAACAGAAGAAAAATCTCATCCTAGCATGAGCAAAGCAAAAACCTTGTTGATCTACGATGAGATGGGGGGAGAGGCCCTTTCAATGACTCTTGCGTGTTCCTATAGCCCTTTTAGGAACAGAAGGAGAATCTCATCCTAATACGAGCAAAGCGAAGACCTCATTGATCTAAGATGAGATGAGAGAAGAGGCCCTTTCAACAGCCCTTGCATGCCCCTACAATCCTATAAGGAATAGAAAGAAAATCTCATCCTAACATGAGCAAAGTGAAAACCTCATTGATCTAAAATGAGATGAGGGAAGAGGCCCTTTCAATGGCCCTTGCATGGCCCCACGGCCCTGTTAAGAACAAGAGGAAAATCTCGTCCTAGCATGAGCAAAGCAAAGACCTCATTGATCTAAGATGAGATAAGAGGAGAGGCTCTTTCAATGGCTCTTGCATGTCCCTATAGTCCTGTTAGGAACAGAAGAAAAATCTCATCCTAACATAAGCAAAGCGAAGATCTTATTGATCTAAGATGAGATAAGAGGAGAGGCCCTTTCAACGGCCCTTGCATGCCCCTACAGTCCTATTAGAAATAGAAGGAGAACCTCATCCTAACATGAGCAAAGCAAAGACCTCGTTGATCTAAGACAAGATGAGGAAAGAGGCCCTTTCAATGGCCCTTGCATGCCCCTATAGTTCTGTTAGAAATAGGAGGAGAACCTTATCCTAACATGAAAAAAATAAAGACCCCATTAACTTAAGATAGGAGGTGAAAAGAGGCCTTTTCAGTAGCCCAAATATTCTCCTATAGCTGTGTCAAGGACGAGAGAAGTGTAGGAACCAAATCTAGAGTTTCACGGATAGATCTTGAAACTTTTTTAGGATCAGACAGTGAAAGACTTAAATAAATTAAATATTTATTTAAATAAATATGTAAATACCTAGATCTCAGATCTATTACATGATCAAGGCATGATATTAAATCAAAAATTAAAAACATAAAGGAGAAGAAAAGATTGATCACATCAACCTAGATCTACACTACATCTAATGCAGGTATGAAATCAATAGATCAGATCTATTACCTATGCAAGTTAGATGTTCTAACTTGCTGATCCGAGCTTGCGGATGAAGTCATGAGCCACACACATATCCGACCTCTAGGAGTCATCCACACAAGCCTACAAACTCTGATCTGAAGTTCGATGCAGAAAATCAGCACATCATGCTAGTACCATGCTGATCCTTCTTCGATGGTCAATCTGATGCTTCCTTCTTTAAAACTTGGACTCTCCAAAATATGAAAAGAAAGATGAGAGTTTTTTGATCAGAGACTCTCTTAGAAAAAGTCAAAAAAAGAAGGAGAGATGAAGAATAAAATAGTCCTAGAAGAAGACCCTCTTCTTCTTCTCTTTTCTCTCACCTAGACACCTAGTTTAGTGCCTATGGAAACCCCCACGCCCAAGGACCCTCTTCCTTTGATTTTTGCATACTCTAAACCTCTCCCAAAGCTTTGTATTTCATAAAAAAATAGACCAAAATTTATAAAAAAAAGAAGAGTCCAAATCTTGGTCAAAAACTAGATAAGGTATGACTAGATTTGGCAAGTGGTTGGGGCGCCCCCACCTTATTTTTCTGCCATGGACCAACAAGGGAGGCACACAAAAAATCCCACTTTTACCATGAAAATTAGAGGAAATAAAGAAGGATGGGTCGGCACACTATGGTAAGAGTTTTGAGTTGTTAGGATTCTAACATATAGAATTCAAATTCAAAACAACTTTACATCAAAAAGGATATGTCCATAACTTATTCCAAATAAGTGGGAGAGAGAGAGAGAAAAAAAGGGCATGAGAAGCCCTGGGCATGGAGAATTTTTATATAAAAAAATAAAATAAAAGGGCATGGGGTGTGAGGATTAAGTGGCGCAAGTGATAGGGAGTCCTAGTCACATTAGGACACCTATTTTGACTTGGTCAAACAAGATCTTTTAACCAAATAAAATCAAGAGCAAACCAACCTAATTAAATTAGGCCCTAACCCATTTAAAAACTTAATTAAATCAGATTTAATTTTGATTTAACTTTCTAATCAAATTAAAAAATTGGATTGACCCGAATCCTAGTTAGACTAGGACTAGTTCTTTCTTGCACTTGGCTTATCCAATAAGTCAATTGGACTTGATCCAATCAAGTCCAAATTAAATCTAATTAAATCATATTTAATTAGACTTAATCTCAACCCTCTGACTTAATAAAATTAATCCAATTAGCAATCTAATTGCTAATCGATCCTCCTGCAATACTTGCACTAGGTTAAACACCAATCATATTGATTGTTTAATCCTAGAATGATTCTTAATCGTTGATCAACCATCTGATCAGATCGTGAGCACTAATGTGTATAACCTCATAGGTCTGAACCTAAGTCGGTAGCATAAAAATAAATTTTTGTACCATTCAAAGTGACCATCTAACAATGGTATTTGATGGTCGGATAGGTCGAATGTGTAGAACAACATCCTTAGAACCCATCTGGATATAGTTTCCATATAATTCATCCACTTGACCAAAATGCTCATAAGACACCTTAGAGTTCAATTATGAACTTTGATCAGATTGTCCACGTTGTATTTCAAAATATTAAATCCATTTGATGGATTATCCTAGCCAAGGTTTTGCTATATTGAAATACAGTGATACATTCTTCTCCAACTCTAGGAGTGGTCAATCCCATCTTGATCATACTCTGACTTCGCAAATACTTGACTATGCCCAGAAGCCTTTCGTTACTGAATTAAAAATTCAATTAGTCCAATACTAAAGCATAGTGAGTTGCTTGCAGGTCATTAGATGATCTCAGATCAAAAGGACACTTATACCTATATCCCATTAGAGACATTCTCGATAGTACTGATGCGTGCTAATTTATAGCTATGACAAGTGCACCAATCGATCAAGTAATAAAGTGAATGAGTAGAGTATCGTCCCTAGAGGATTGAAAAATAAGTACTGAAAGCTCTTTCCTATGCTTTATTTAGAAGATCGATTTATGAGAATAAAAAATTAAAAAAATAAAAAATAATTAAAAGTTTTTAATTAAATAGAGAGAGTGTAAATTATTAGGGTTTTAAATTCAAGAGCAATGGATTACTAAGGCAATCGGTTCACCAACTCAGTCAATACAATATTCAGATTTTTAGATTAATTTTATTTCATGTGACGGTGGAGTCTCCTAATTTATTCACTATTCCTTTGGTCCTAGGCATAGCAAAACTATTAATATTTATTAATTATCCTTTGGTTCAGGTATAATTTAAATAAATATTAATGCATTAGATTTTGTGAAATTCTCTAATTAAAATACGCTGCGTCCAAAGCGCACTAAAATTTCCGCATGTGCATATGAATTCTAATTTGATTCATAATACAAGGTATATAATCAAGAAGCATTAACATAGATGTATAACATTAGTTCATCGATCAATTAGAAATGGCCAGTAATCTAAAAGCATTAAGATCAGATTTATATACTCCTTATGAATAAAATTTAAAAATAAATCACACTGAATATTGCATCAAAAGAGTGGCTACACCTTAGCCTTAGTAAAATAAAATTTAGTTCATGATAACAAATTCAAAAATAGCAAATAAAATAAAAAGCATAGAGAAATTAGACTGTTTGATTGTTGAAATTGATTGTCTGCTGCTCTTGATGTGGAGAACTTGGCGAAGAAGAAGAGGCTCCTTGATCGATGTCTTAATCGTCGAAGAAAAATCAAAAACCCTTCTTGATTTTCTCATAAATCACTTTTTTTTCTCTCTCTCCTCTCTCTTTCTCTCTCTCTTTCTCCCTCTCTCTCTCTTTCTCCCCGTCTCTCTCTTTGTCTCTCTTTTTTTCTTTTTTTTTCTCTCACGGCAACCCTGGGTTTTTTTATAGATGAAGAGTTTTATTTCCCCCAAAATCCATCAAAAATTAGGTTTTAGACTCCCAAACTAACTCAAATTAGGATTTGGTAATTCTGACCGTTGGATGGTGATCAAACGGTCCAAAAACCACTCAAAAAGCCCTTAAAATAACCCAGATCAAGTCGGATTTAATATCAGCCATTGGATCATCCATTGGATCGAATCTGGGCCATTCGATCGCATTGAAAGAAGGCTCCAGATCTTATAGTTTAACGTCAGAAAGAATCTTAACCGTTGGATCTCGATCGAGAGCTGCGGATGCCATCCATCAGCGCCTTCTTCTCATCCGTCCGATCAAGCTTCAGTGAAAACCGCCCGTTGGATCAGCCAGAATTTCCAAATTGCCCTCCGTGGACCGTGCGCGAGCCCGGTGTTGCATGGACCACCGTATTCTTCAACCAATCAACGCGCTCTTTATGCTATGAAATTCACGAATTACCCTTCAGATGGTCCACTGTGCGCCGCAAAAAATGCTGACGTCAGCATTGCGTCTACGATTTTTTTTTTTTTTTTTGAAATTCAATTCTGGGCTCGTTTGAAGTCCTGTTTTACCTAAAATTTTTTTCATCAGAACCAGAAAAATAAGATCTTCACATTGGTAGCCTTCTTTCCTGCATAAGATTAATAAAATTATTAATTTCTAATAAAATAGATTAATTTATTTTATAATTTAATACTTTTATTAGTATATTTTTACCACTTATCAAGTACAATACTCTAGAATTGGACACGTTCAATGATGATGTACCTATACATCTCACCTATATGCCATACCAATATCTCCACACTCCTTGATTAAGAGGACAACCAACCTATATAGCATACAGCAATCTATGCTCGATAGATGCTGTCATTCTTATTAACAGCCTATCATTTGGTCGTAAACAACTTTAAGGATTAATCGATAAATTCTCTCTTTATCGAAGCTAAATAGTCCTAAGGACTTCATCACAATAATGGAGTTCGTGAGAAGATGAATACTTTATGATGAAAAATGTCAAAAATATATTTTATTTATTAATGAATCAATTACAAATATAAAATAGCTCAACCATCAACAGGCTGACGATTGGCTTTGGGACACATTTTTTAATAACTTCTACTTATCCTAAAGCCACTCGACACAATATCTAATACCCATCTTCGACTTGTGGTTGTTGAACTTCTTTATTACTACGACTTTAGTGAAGGAGTCGGTCAGGTTCTTCTTTCCGTCGATCTTCTGAAGGTCGATGTCACCTCGATCCATGATCTTTTAGATCAGATGAAAGCGGCGTAAAATGTGCTTCATCCACTGGTGTGCCTTCGGTTCTTTCGCCTGAGCAATGGCACTAGTGCTGTCGCAGTAGAGCAGGATCAGACCATCTAGAAAGGGTACTACTCCAAGCTCGGTGATAAACTTCCTCAGCCATATAGCTTCCTTTGCAGCATCTAATACTGCCACATCTCTGCCTCGCAAACAGAGTCTGCCATAGTATGCTACTTGAAACTCTTCTAGTAGATGGTTTCATCATTTGGAGTAAAGATATATTCTGACATGCTTCTACTGTCATCAAAGTCAGATTGAAAGTTAGAGTCTGTAAATTTCATAAGTTTCAAATCTAACTCGCCATAAACCAACCATTGGTCCTTAGTATTTCTTAAATACTTAAGTATGGCTTTAACCATTTTTTAGTGATTTTCTTCGAGGTCAGACTGGTATCTACTCACTATTCCTAGTGAGTATGCCACATTTGGTCTTGTACATATCATGGCGTACATGATAGATCCCACTGTCAAAGCATATGGGACTTTACTCATATGCTCTCTCTCTCTCTCTTCAGGAGTTGTCGGACAATCCTTCTTAAAGAGAGAAATTCATGGCCTATCGGGAGATAGCCTTTTTTGGAATTCTTCATGTTGAACCTCTTCAGCACAGTATCTATGTACATGGACAGGGATAATCCAAGCATCCTTTTAGATCTATCCCTATAAATCTTCATCCCTAAAATGTAGGATGCTTCACCCAAGTCCTTCATGAAGAATTATGATAATAATCAGATTTTTATTTTCTACAGTATAGGGATGTCATTCTCAATTAAGAGAATATCATCCATGTATAAAATAAGAAATACCACTGTTGGACCATTTGCCCATTTGTAAATGTAGGGTTCTTTTCTATTCTTAATGAAGCCATATGTTTTGATCACTTTATTAAAATGCATGTTCCAACTTTGAGATGTCTGCTTCAATCCATAAATGGATCTCTAAAATCTGCACACCTTGGAATCGTCTGTGGATATGAGCTCCTTAGGTTATATCATATACACCTCTTCGATCAACTCTCCATTTAGAAAAGCTATCTTCACATCCATCTGCCATATCTCATAGTCTAGATGGATAGCAATTGCAAGCATAATCCGAATGGACTTGAGCATTGCCACAGAAGAGAACGTCTCATTATAGTCAATACCATAATATTGATGATATCCCTTGAAAACCAGACGGGCTTTATAGATCTCCATCTTTCTATCTACGCTCTTCTTTCTTTTAAACATCCATTTACACCTAATGGGTTTAACCCCTTTGGATGGGTCAACCAATGTCCACACATCGTTGACCTTCATGAACTTCATTTCGAATTTCATAGCCTCAAGCCATTTCTTGGAATCAGATCTCTGCATAACATCCATATAGATGATCGGATCCTCATCATTTTTATCGAGTTTGATGGGATCATCATTTCGAACTAAGAAATCATAGTATCTGTCTGGCTGATGCGGTACTCTTTTGAAATATCTTAATAGTGCAGGTACACTAGACTCCAAATTTAATCTAATCGAATCCGATTCTGGTTTAGCTATAGGTGTCGATTTTTCTACCTATTGAACTTCATTAAGTTCAGCCTTAGAGGCAACAGTTCCTTCACCAAGAAATTTCTTTTTCAAAAAGGTTGCCCTAAGACTGACGAACATCTTTTGTTCATCAGCACGGTAGAAATAGTATCATTTTATCTCTTTTGGGTACCCTATAAATATGCACTTGTCAAACCTAGGTCCAAGTTTATCTATAACTAACAGTTTGACATAAGTGGGGTACCTCCAAATCCTAAGGTATGAAAGTACTAGCTTACATCCTGTCCATATCTCATATGGAGTCTTAGCTACAGACTTACTTGGAATCCTATTTAACAGATAACAAATCGATTCGAGTGCATATCCTCAAAAGGATATCGACAAGCTGCAAAACCCATCATGGATCGAATTACGTCTAATAGAGTCCGATTCCTTCTTTCAGACACACCATTATGCTGTGGTGTTCCTGGAGGAGTTCATTGGAAGAGAATTTCATTCTTTCCTAGATATGTGAGAAACTCATCGAAAAGGTATTTTCTTCCTTGATCAGACCAAAAAGTTTTAATACTCTTTCTAGTTTATTTTTCTACTTCACTTCAAAATCGTATGAATATTTCAAAAAACTCTTACTTATATTTCATCAGATAGATATATCCATATCTGGATAGATCATCTGTGAAAGTAATGAAGTAGACATATCCATCTTTGGCATTTGTGCTCATTGGTCCACATACATCAGTATGTATTAGACCTAAGAGCTCAGTGGCTCTTTCACCTTTTTCAGTAAATGGTGACTTGGTCATTTTACCAAGAATACAGGATTCACCGATTGGAAGTGATTCATAATCACTGACTTTGAGGATTCTCTCTTGAGTTAACCTATCTATCCGATTCTTATTTATGTGACCTAGCCTATAATGCCATAAGTAGATATCTGACACACTATCTAATCTAGGATGCTTTCCGGTTGAATAGACTACATTAACAAGTTATGATAATATATACACACCATTATTCAAATATCCATAGAAAATAGTAACACCATTCATAATGATATTATAAACTTATTTTTTTATTAAAATTTCATAATCATTTTTGGCCAGAAGGCCTACAGAAATAATATTTAAAAAAAATTAGGATAGAAGTGACAATCACTAAGAACAACGGTATGGGAATCAAATACAAGTTTCAAAATTTTTAAAGCTAGAACTAGAACTGGTCTTCCATCTTCAACGTTCAAAAACCTTTCATCTTGCTCGAATCTCCTACTGACCTACAACCCCTGCAATGATTTATGAATATGGTAAGGGCTACCAGTATCCAATATCCAGTCAATAATATCACAAATAGAAAAATTGCAAGAAGTTATCATATAAATATCTTGCCCAGTAATAGCTTGCTTCTTTCTCTGTCTGTTCGGATCTAGAGAGGCAATGTACTGAGGACAGTTTCTTTTTCAATGCCCCCACTTCTTACGAAAGAAGCATTCAGCTTGACTCTTATCGGACTTGATCTTCCTAGTCTGGCCCTGCACAGATGTCCCAGCCTTAACTTGCACCATCTTAGCTTTCTTCTTCTTGTTCTTCTTTTCTTTCCTAAAGGATCGAGAGCCAGAAGATGAACCTCCCACTAAATTCACCGACTCTTTGTGGAGTTGGTGATCCTTCTCAATGTTTTGAAGTAACCCTAGTAACCCATGATAGTCTACTTCAGGCTTTGTCATTATGAAATGAGTAAGAAATGGAAGAAACGACTTGGGTAATGAGTTCAGTATTGCATCTTTCCCATGTTGTTTATGTAAAGGAAAGCCGAGCTTGCTCAATCACTCTATCAGCTCGATCATGTACAATACATGATCAGTAATAGAGGCACCATCTCGCATTCTAGCGTTGAAGATGGCACAACTAGTCTTGTGCCTCTTCACATCATCGGGTGTGCCAAAGGAATCCTCCAACACTTGAAGCATGCCCTTTGGCTGAGCCATCTCAAATCTATGACTGAACTCATCACTCATAGCAGCCAGCATGATGCAGTGCACCATGATCCAATCACTAAGCCACTTCTGGTAAGTATCTCTGACTGTTCCACGTGCATTGGCAGCTGGCTCCTCAGGTGTAGGATTCGTCAGCACATATAGGATCCGTTCATGCTTTAGAACTTTCTTCAACTTTCAGTACTAGCTACCAAAGTTGGATTCCACCAACTTATCATTATCCAACAATGATTGGAGCGATAAGTGGCCATATCTGCACAAAAAAAAAATATAATCTAATTTATAATTGATTCATTAAATCTAAAGATTTGAACTTTAATCAAAAGGTTCTCCCACTATTTATTCAAATTGGTAGCCTCTACCTCCAATCCGAGGAATTATTATAATTCTTTAGTGGGCACTAGAATCCACATAGACTATACACGAGTCCAACTTTGCTTGGCCTACCCATGTACATCTAAGGATAGGTTCATAACCAATTATTTCTTCAAACAACTTTTAGTAATTAAATTTTGCCCCAGCCCCTGATCAGTTGGCTTTGGCCTTCTCAGAAAAGAATTCAGTTAGGTCCAACCATTAACATGACCATACTTGGCCCATCTAACCAATGAATGATTAAGCCCAATTTTGGTTGGCCCACCTGACCACCATTTAGAAAGATGTATCCAAGAGATCATATAATGAATGATAATTCTATCAATCGATAAGCACCAAGCCTTTGGGCCTCCAATGATTATCCAACTGATTGACCTATTATCATGCACTTTAATGGGAGGCTATGATCCAGTTATCATATAACTACTTTATTTTAGGAACCTAATAATTTTAAAAAAAATTATTTATAAAAGTGAGTACGTCAGATTAACCAGCTTGTCATGATCCTCCCACTGGCTTCACCAAGTCAGCTTAAGGAAGACCACTAGCAGGTTGGTCTAAGAGCACCTAAATCAGTCACACTGATTTACCTAGCTTACATGGGTCAACTCAAATTATCAAGTGATCTGATCAAAACTCAATCTCACCAAAAAGACTAGGTAAGTGAGATCGGTGGAAGGGTCTGCCAAAGCTTGCCTTAGACACCATCAAAAATGGCCAGATAAGTAGGCTGCCAATTAAAAACCACCGATCGTATGTGCCAAACTTATCTTAAATACCAACTGGTTTAATTAATTTTGATTAGATCAACCTAACAGTTCGAGCTAGATCTCTTAGCCAAGAATCAAGTCCATTTGGTTCTTATTAAAGATATGGACTTGACTAACTACAACTATTTAAATTGATCTAGAGAATCCTTCACCTAATCTAAGATAATAATTGATTAGATTTAGTCAATTCTCTAATTAAGTCCATTCTTTAATCTAACCTTAGATCAAACCCAATTAATGAATTCAATCCCCACTAACCTATTAACCCAATGTGTTATGATTCGTATCATAGGATCTTTAATTTACAATCCTAGAACCTAATCAAAAAACTTCTTAATTCTTAATTAAGTTTTAGACTGAGGGTTGGGATTTGACTTTTCGAAAATAATTTTTATATTTATAAAATATTTTTACAACATAATTCTATCAACCAAGTTACATGTTTGATTCATAATCAATATCCAAGTAAAATAAATATAAAACTACTTTAGATCTAATTTAAACAGGTTCATGTAATTGAAATAATTTCAATAATAATCAATCATAAATCTTCCTAGATCAAATCTAACATATTTATGATAATTAAAATTAGACTAAAATATTTTTAATCAGATCATAAAATTTCTTAGATCTAATCTAAAATTTTATGATCAATATTTTATATCAACACGTACTAGGATAACCTTTCCACTGTAAGGAGTAGACCTTACAGTAGAACAACCTTATGACAGTCCATGCAATTTAAAATATTTTATTTTTAGATCTAAAATTATTTTAAATCTATTAAAATATAAATAAACTTTAGATCAAATCTAATAAATTTATGATTAGAGTCAGATCATCACGAACTAGGACAACCTTTTCATTGTAAGGGATAAACCTTACAGCAGTACAACCTTATGGCAGTTCGTGAGATCTAAATTTTTAATTTTAGATTTAATAATTAGATTATAAATTAGATCTAATCTAATAAATAATCTAAACATGCATAAAAACCAGATAATAAGAACCTAGGCTCTGATACCAATTGTAGGAACTAAATCTAAGGTTTCATGGATAGATCTTGAAACTTTTCAGGATCAGACAGTGAAAGACTTAAATAAATTAAATATTTATTTAAATAAATATATAAATATCTAGATCTTAGATCTATTATATGATTAAGATATGATATTAAATCAAAAATTAAAAACATAAAGGAGAAGAAAAGGTTGATAACATCATCCTAGATCTACACTACATCTAATGCAGGTATGAAATCAATAAATCAGATATATTATCTATGCAAGTTAGATGTTCTAACTTGCTGATCCAGGCTTGAGGATGAAGTCATGAGCCACATATGCGTCCGACCTCTAGGAGTCATCCACACGAGCCTACAAACTCTGATCTGAAGTCCGATGCAGAAAATCAGCACAGCATGCTAGTACCGTGTTGATCCTTCTTTGACGGTCGATACGATGCTCCCTTCTTCAAAACTTAGACTCTCCAAAATATGAGAAGGAAGAGGAGAGTTTTTTTATCTGAGACTATCTCAGAAAAAGTCAAAAGAAGGAGGAGAGATGAAGAATAAAATAGTTTTAGAAGAAGACCCTCTTCTTCTTCTCTTTTCTCTCACCTAGACACCTAGTTTGGTGCCTATAGAAACCCCCACGCCCAAGGATCCTCTTCCTCTAATTTTTGCACACCCCAAAGCTCTATATTTTATGAAGAAATTAGATCAAAATTCATCCAAAATTTATAGAAAAAGAAGAGTTTTTGTCTAGGTCAAAAACTAGATAAGGCAGGACTAGATTTGGCAAGTGGTTGGGGCGTCCAACTCTTGAGTGCCCCCATCTTTTTTTTCTACAATGGACCAGCAAGGGGGCATACAAAAAATCCCACTTTTACTATAGAAATTAGAGAAAATAAAGAAGGATAGGTCGGCACACTATGGGAAGAGTTTTGAGTTGTTAGGATTCTATCATATAGAATTCAAACTCAAAACAACTTTCCATCAAAAAGGATATGTCCATAACTTATTCCAAATAAGTGGGAGAGGGAGAGAAAGAATGGGCGTGAGAAGCCCTAGGCATGGAGAATTTTCACATAAAAAAATAAAATAAAAAGGCATGGGGTGTGAGGATTAAGTGGCGCAAGTGATAGGGAGTCCTAGTCACACTAGGACTCCTATTTTCACTTGGTCAAACAAGATCTTTTAACCAAATAAAATCAAGAGCAAACCAATCCAATTAAATTAGACCCTAATCCATTTAAGAAATTAATTAAATTAAATTATATTATATTTAATTTTAATTTAATTTTTTAATCAAATTAGAAAATTAGATTGATCCGAGTCCTAGTTAGATTAGGACTAGTTCTTCCTTGCACTTGGGTTATCCAATAAGTCAATTGAACTTGATCCAATCAAGTCCAATCTAAATTTAATTAAATCATATTTAATTAAACTTAATCTCAGCCCTCTGGCTTAATTAAATTAAGTTATTTAGCAATCTAATTACTAATCAATCCTCCTACAACACTTACACTAGGTTAAACACCAATCGTATTGATTGTTTAATCCTAGAATAATTCTTAATCATTGATCAACCATTCGATCAAATCATGAGCTCTAATGTGTGTGATTTCATAAGTCCAAACCTAAGTGATAGCATAAAAATAGATTTCTATACCAATGGAAGTGACCATCTAGCAATGGCATCCGACGGTCGGATAGGTCGAATGTGTAGAACAACATCCTTAGAACCCATACGGATATAGTTTCCATATAATTCATCCCCTTGACCAAAATACTCGTAGGATACCTCAAAGTTTAACTGTTAACTCTGATCAGGTTGTCCACATTGTATTTTAAAATATCAAATCCATTAGATGGATTATTCTGACCAAGATTTTGCTATATTGAAATACAGTGATACATTTTTCTCCAACTCTTAGAGTGGTCAATCCCATCTTGATCACACTCTGACTTCGTAAGTACTTGACTATTCCCAAAAGCCTTCCATTACTGAATTAGAAATTCAGTTAGTCTAGTACCAAAGCACAGTGAGTTGCTTGTAGGTCACTGAGATGATCTTAGATCAAAGAAACACTTATATCTATATCCCATCAGAGACATTCTCGATAGTAGAATGCTCTAGAATTGATCACGTTCATTGACGATGTACCTATACATCTCACCTATATACCATATCAGTATCTTCACACTTCTTGGTTAAGAGGACAACTAACCTATATGGCATACAATGACCTATGCTCGATAGATGCTATCGTCCTTATTAATAGCCTATCATTTGATCGTGAACAAATTTAAGAACTAATCAATAAATCTTCTCTTTATTGAAGCTAAACAGTTCTAAGGACTTCATCACAATAATGGAGTTCATTAGAAGATGAATACTTTATGATGAAAAATATTAAAAATATATTTTATTTATTAATAAATTAATTATAAATATAAAGTAGCTCAACCGTCAATAGGCTGACGATTGGCTTTGGGACATATTTTTCAACAACTTTCACTTATCCTAAAGCCACTCGGCATAGTATCTAATATCCATTTTTGATCTATGGTTGTCAAACTCTTTTATTGTTAGGGCTTTAGTGAAGGGATCGATCAGATTCTCCTTTCCATCGATCTTCTGAAGGTCGACATCACCTCGATCCATGATCTATTGAACCAAGTAAAAGCAGCGCAGAATGTGCTTTGTCCACTGGTGTGCCTTCGGTTCTTTCATCTGAGCAATGGCTCCAGTGCTATTACAGTAGAGCAGAATTGGACCATCAAGGGAGGATGTTACTCCAATCTCGGTTATAAACTTTCTCAGCCATACAGCTTTCTTTGCAGCATCTGATGCTGCCACGTACTCTGCTTCGCAAATAGAGTCTACCACAGTATGCTGCTTGAAACTCTTCCAGTAGATGACTCTACCATTCAGAATAAAAATATATTCCGACACACTTCTATTATCATCTTGGTCAGATTGAAAGCTAGAGTCTGTAAATCCCATAAGTTTCAGATCTAACTCGCCATAAACCAAATGTTGATCCTTAGTATGTCTCAAATACTTAAGTATGGCTTTAACCACTTTCTAGTGATTTTCTTCAGGATCAGACTAGTATCTACTCACTACTCCTAGTGAGTATGCCACGTCTGGTCTCATACATATCATGGCGTACATGATAGATCTCACTGTCAAAGCATATGGGACTCTACTCATATGCTCTCTTTCTTCAAGAGTTGTCAGACAATCCTTCTTAGAGAGAAAAATTTTATGGCCTATCAAAAGATAGTCTTTTTTAGAATTCTCCATACTAAACCACTTCAGCATGGTATCTATGTACGTAGACTGGGATAATCCAAGCATCCTTTTAGATCTATCCCTATAGATCTTCATTCCTAGGATGTAGGAAGCTTCATCCAAGTCCTTCATAGAGAACTATGATGACAATCAGACTTTTATTTTCTATAGTGTGGGGATGTCATTTTCGATTAAGAGAATGTCATCCACGTACAAAACAAAAAATATCACTGCTAGACCATTTGCCCATTTATAAATGTAGGGTTCTTCTCCGTTCTTAATGAAGCCATACATTTTGATCACTTTATCAAAACGCATGTTCCAACTCCAAAATGCCTGTTTTAGTCCATAAATGGATCTCTGAAGCCTACACACCTTGGACTCATCTGTGGATGTTTACCCCTCAGATTATATCATATACACCTCTTCAATCAGCTCTCCATTCAGAAAAGCTGACTTCACATCCATCTGCCAGATCTCATAGTTCAGATGGACAACAATTGCAAGCATAATCCAAATAGACTTAAGCATTGCCACAGGAGAGAACGTCTCATCATAGTCAATACCATAATATTGACAATATGCCTTAGCAACCAGACGGACTTTATAGGTCTCCACCTTTCCGACTGCATCCCTCTTTCTTTTAAAGATCCATTTACATCTAATGGGTTTAACCTCTTCAGCTGGGTCAACCAATGTCCACACATCGTTGACCTTCATAGACTCCATTTCGAATTTCATGACCTTAAGCCATCTCTTAGAATCAGATCTCTGCATAGCATCCATATAGGTTATCGAATTCTCATCATTTTCATCGAGTTCGATGGGATCACCATCCCGGACAAAGAAATTATAGTATCTATCTGACTGATGAGATACTCTACTGAAATGCCTTAATGGGCTACGAATTTGATCTAATCGAATCCGATTCTGATTCAGCTATAGGTATCGATTTTTCTATCTGTTGAACTTCATTAAGTTCAACCTTAGAGGCAACAGTTTCTTTACCAAGAAATTTTTTTTCCAAAAAGGTTGCCCTAAGATTGATGAACACCTTTTGTTCATATAGAAATAGTATCATTTTGACTCTTTTGGATACCTTATAAATATGCACTTATCAGACATAGGTCCAAGTTTATCTGTAACTAACCGTTTAACATAAGTCGAGCACCCCCAAACCCTAAGATGTGAAAATGCTGGCTTACATCCTATCCATATCTCATATGGAGTCTGAACTACAGACTTACTTGAAATCCTATTTAACAGATAACAAGTCGATTCGAGTGCATATCCCTAGAAGGATATTGACAAGCTGGCAAAATCTATTATGGATCGGACCATATCTAACAGAGTCCAATTCCTCCTTTCAGACACACCATTATGCAGTGGTGTTTCTGGAGGAGTCTATTGAAAGAGAATCCTACTCTCTCCTAGATATGTGAAAAACTCATCAAAAAGATTTTTCCCTCCTCGATCAGATCGAAGAGTTTTAATACTCTTTCTAGTTTATTTTTCTACTTCACTTCGAAATCATTTGAACATTTTAAAAGAATCCGACTTATGTTTCATCAGATAGACATATCCATATCTGAATAGATCATCTATGAAAGTAATGAAGTAAACATATCCACCTTTGGCACTTATGCTCATTGGTCCACACACATCAATATATACTAGACCTAAGAGCTCAGTGGCTCTTTCATCTTTTTTAGTAAAAGATGACTTGGTCATTTTATCAAAAATATAAGATTCAAAAGTTGGAAATGATTCACAATCACTGACTTTGAGAATTTTCTCTTGAGTTAACCTATCTATCTGATTCTTGTTTATGTGTCCTAGCCTACAATGCCATAAGTAGATATCTGACACACTATCTAATCTATGGTGCTTGCCGATTAAATAGACTATGTTAATAGGTTGTGATAGCATATACACACCATTATTCAAATGTTCATAGAAAACAGTAATACCATTCATAATGATATTACAAACTTATTTTTTTATTAAAATTTCATAATCCATTTTGGCCAGAAGGCCTATAGAAATGATATTTAAAAAGAAACTAGGACAGAAGTGACAATCACTAAGAACAATGGTATGGGACTTAAATACAAGTTTTAAAATTTTTAAAGCTAGAACTGAAACTGATCTTCCATCTCCAACATTCAAAAATCTTTCACCTTGCTCGAATCTCCTGCTGACCTGCAACCCCTATAATGAATTGTAAATATGGTAAGGTCTACCGATATCCAATACCCAGTCAATAATATCACAAATAGAGAAATTACGAGGAGTTATTATATAAATACCTTGCCCAGTAATAGCTTGCTTCTTTCTCTGCCTGTTCGGATCCAGAGAGGTAATGTACTGAGGACAGTTCCTTTTTTAGTACCTCCATTTCTAGCAAAACAAGCATTCAACTTGACTCTTATTTGGCTTGATCTTCCTGATCTAGCCCTGCACAACTTCTTGCAAAAGAAACTCTAAATATCAATATTTGCATAAATCTGACCTTAGAAGTCAAAGATCTATAGAAATCCAAACTCAAAATATCAATATTTATAGAAATTCGACCTTAGAAGGCAAAGATTTTCAGAAACTCAAACTCAAAATATCAATATTTGTAGAAATCTAAGTTTAAAATGTAGAGGTCTATGGTAATCCAAGCTCAGAATGTTAATATGTGTAGAAATCCAATCTTAGAAGATAGAGGTTAGTAGAAATCTATACTAAAAAATCTGAGGATAAAATTAAAGACCTTCAAACAATTTCAATAAAAAGCCAAAAGATTTATAGAAATGATGTACAGGGTGGAAGAATGGATTTTAAAGCAAAAAGATGAAATCATATAAACCAAACCCGAACCCTATGACCACTTTATTAGTAATTAAATCATATAACATGTATTTATAATATAAAAGAAAGTATTAGAATATACCTCTTATTGCTAAACCTTAAATTGATCTTGATCATCGATAGCAGTCTAGGGGTTCCACCAGGAGCCCACGTGTTCACCCTCCAACGTTGATCCACACAGAGACTTGATCAAGACACCAGCACCTCTGATTTATATAATTAGAGTTCTAATCATAAGAACTTTAATTAAAAGGGCAAGACCTTCTTTAGCCTTTATGTCACATTCCTAGCCTCTCCTTATCTATCTTTTTTTTTCTTTGTCTTCTTAATTTTTTTCTTAATCTCTTAGTCTTAAGATGACTTCTTATCCTTATAAGGACAAGATCTAGATAAAAGAAGAAAAGAAAGAAAATTGGATTAAAAAAAACTCTTATAAGAAAAAAAGATAATTTTCACATCTTTCGGACTCAAGGTATGCACCCTTATTTATAATGTACGTAAGGGTGCCAACACAATTTCTCGCATCCTTAAAAAAAAATCTCATGTCCCTTCAGCCAATCTCATGCCTCATTAAAAAACAACGAGATGTAGACTTAGTCCAAGAGATGTCTTAAAGCAGAAGGACTCTTGAACTAATTCTACGTAAATTATTTACGAAGAGTCACAATATTTTATCATTAGCGCCATCCTTTTTATCCATTAAATTAGATAAAAGGGCCATCCAATGGCTCTAAAAAGGGACGCCCATTCAGCAAGAAGGCATGGAGATGATCTTTGAATAGTCAAGTCCCAAGGGACTTTGACTTGGTCCAATCGGCATCAAGAAGGAGTGGGCAGCATGGAGTCCTGGGCGGCAAGGAGTCTTGGATGACAAAGAATCCTAGGCGACAAAAATTAAAAAGAAAATGAAGTTTTTAACTTGTAGAAGGACTCTTTATCGCCCCATATCAGATGTCCATGCCTATTCAAAATTTTTACGCGACATAACAAATGAGAAAAGTCAAAGAAGATAGGCGCCAACTAATTCTATGCGCCAAAAAATGCTTTACGCATGAAATAATTTTCACGCGCAAGAGAGAGACTCTCTAGCATGTGGGATTCAGGTATGTGGTGCCCTAACTAAAGCCCAATCAGTCTAGGTTAATCCAATTTAATATCAAATCCTATTTGGCTCAAATCGGACCTTAATTAGCCCAAATCGAAAGTCGATTCGAATCCAATTCGAATCTAGGTGCTAGGGTTTGCTACATGTGCTAGTATGTTCATCTTGCAAACATGGTCTAATCCAATTAGATCCTTAATCAACTCTCTTTGTGTGTGATCCATTGGGTTCCACATCTAACCAGCAGTGAGTCTGGGTGTGATTTGACCTAATCTGGTTAGAACTCAACCAAACTGATTTAGGTCAAAACTAGCCAACCCAATTTGACTTAATTTAGAATATTTTCTAATTTAATGATCAAATTAAAATTTTAATTTGATCAAATCTACAAGACATGATTGACGTCTAGCAACGTATCGTGACTTCCTGAAAGATATAAAATTTTGATAGAAATATCAAAAATATCTTTTAGTGAAAATTACCATGCAACTAGATCCTTCGATCTCCCTACATCCTGAATATGACTCTGGATATGAAAATATGTCAATCCCAATATCATATTCATTTCTCTTTCAATCTTATGATGATGATTCATTTAATGAAATATTAGAAATCATTTCTAATTTTCATCATGCTTTGATCAAAGTCTTCCTGAATCATCATTTGTTTGAAGCAAGTAGGATGCTATTTCCTCTTACCAGGAGAGATCGATTCCATGTTAACCTACTCACAACCTTCATATATATAATCTACCATATCTAGATCATCCCGTACATAACTGAGTCATGAATGAGTATGAACCAAAATATGGATTTATATATATAAGATTCTATGGTAGTTTCAGGTCAAAGGATTACATGCACAAATTTTACTATGAGAACCATCTATTGACATGTAGATAAGACTCCATTAGATATTCTCGATTTGGATCAATTCAGTGAACTCATTCTCTAATGAGCACCCACATTCTTGTATTAGTATCATACACAAGTTATTGTGAGATCAATCACCCTCTCAATCGAGCATACAAAGAATGTGCTAGTCTTATCAGAAAAATATTGATTCCTAACTCAATATCCCATCGACTAGGAATATTTAAATTAGGATTTTAAGGTTTTAGATCTCACTGGTATGATCTCATCATAATCCTAAAACCATAGTCCTAATTTATAGGATTCATCATAATCTTAAATAAATAATAAGACACTACATATGATGAAATAAATATCTTTATTTATTTATTAAAAAATATCATTACATGAGTTTGGAAGACAAAGAACAGCCCAAAAATTAATTGGCTTGAGGAAATATTCCTTTCAATCTTCCACTTGCACTAAAGCCAATCGCCCTTATATTTTAATCCCATACAATCAAGGTGGTGATCAAACAGTTGCAGTGGTAAAGCCTTAGTGAATGGGTCTGCTATGTTGTTCTTTGTGTCAACTCGTTCTATGACTACATCTTGTCTTTCAATAATTTCACGAACGAAATGGAAGCATCTCAGAATGTGTTTGGATTTATGATGAGACCTTGGTTCCTTTGCTTGAGCAACAGCTCCAGTATTATCACAGTAAAGTGGTACTGGATTCTCAATTTCAGGAATAACACCTAATTCAGTGATGAACTTCTTCATCCAGACAGCTTTCTTGGCGGCTTCACTTACAGCTATGTATTCTGCTTCAGTGGTTGAGTCAGCTACAGTTGGCTGCTTAGTACTCTTCCAACTTACTGCTCCACCATTCAGAGTAAAGACATATCCTTGAAATGGATTTGCTATCATCTGGGTCTGATTGAAAACTAGAGTCAGAATATGCTTCTAATTTAAGATCAGAACCACCATATACTAGAAAAATATCTTTAGTCCTTCTTCAAGTACTTAAGAATATTTTTCACAGCTTTCCAATGATCCTCTCCTGGATCAGCTTGAAATCTACTTGCAATGCCTAAAGCATAAGCAACATCAGGCCTTGTACATAACATGGCATACATTATTGATCCAACAGCCGAAGCATAAGGAATAGAACTCATTCTATTTCTCTCTTCAGGTGTCTTTGGAGACATCTTTTTAGAGAGATGTATGCCTTGACTCATGGGTAAATAACCTCTTTTACTCCCATCCATACTGAATCTTTTCAGTATTAAGTCAATGTACCTTGATTGGGACAAGCCTAGCATCCTCTTAGATCTATCTCTATAGATCTTTATTCCTAGTATATAGGATGCTTCTCCCAAATCTTTCATGAAAAACTTATTTGATAGCCATAATTTGACTGATTGTAACATTGGGATATCATTTCCAATGAGGAGTATGTCATCTACATACAGAACCAAGAAGACTATGGTTCTCCCACTAGTTTTCTTGTACACACATGGTTCATCAACATTCTTGATAAAACCAAACTCTTTTACTGTTTCATCAAAATGGATGTTCCAACTTCTTGATGCTTGCTTTAATCCATAAATGGATCTCTTAAGCTTGCATACCTGATTTGGTCTCTCATTTGACTCAAATCCCTCTGGCTGTGACATATAGACCTCCTCCTCAAGGAAAACCATTAAGGAAGGCAGTCTTTACATCCATTTGCCATATTTCATAGTCGTGGTATGCTGCTATGGCAAGCATAATCCGAATAGATTTGAGCATGGCAATAGGTGAAAATGTTTCATCATAATCAATCCCTATTTTTGCCTAAAATCCTTAGCCACCAATCTGGCCTTATAGGTTTCAATTTGACCATCAGTTCTAATCTTTTTCTTAAAAATTCATTTGCATCCAATAGAATTTATATCCTCTGTGCATCCACCAAAGTCCATACTTTATTGGTGTGCATGAATTCCATTTTGGATTGCATGACAGCCAGCCATATGTAAGAGTCCTTACTTTTGACTACTTTCGTATAGGTCAGAGGTTCGTCATTCTCAATGACTTGGGCTTCATTATTCTCAATAATGAACTCATACCTCATAGGTGTATTTCATACTTTTTTAGACCTATGGATAGAAGTTATGTGTTCTAATTCTTTTATGTGATTATTTGGTTAAAAATTTTTTATTTATTTTTTTTGAACTTCACTAAGTTCAATATTTCTGCCACTGCCCTTTTCTAAGATAAATTTCTTTTCCATGAAAGTAGCATGCCTACTTATAAATATCTTTTGTTCAGTAGGATGGTAGAATAAATATCCTATACTATTTCTAGGATATCCTATAAATAGACATCTGTCTGATCTAGCAACAAGTTTATATCCAAAATTTTTTTTGACATATGCTGGACAACCTCATATCTTAAGATACTTAAGATTAGATTTTTTACTTCTCTATATGTCATATGGAGTACTAGATACAGATTTAGAAGGTACTCTATTCAAGATGTAAATTCGTAGTCTCCAGGGCATGACCCCAGAAGAAAATAGGTAATTCAGTGAAGCACATCATGGACCGTACCATATCTAATAAGGTATGATTTTTTCTTTTGGACTACACCATTTAATTACGGTGTATAAGGAGGTGTCCATTCAGAGAGAATTTCTTTAACTTTAAGATAGTCAAGAAACTCACTAGATAAGTATTCTCCTCTTTGATCAGATCGAAGGATTTTTATACATTGTCCAGTTTATTTTTCGACCATACTTTGATACTCTTTAAATTTATCAAAGGCTTCTGATTTGTGTTTCATAAGATACACATATCCAAACCTAGATAAATCATCAGTGAATGTTATAAAATAAGAGTATCCTCCTCTGGCTTGAGTTGTCATAGGACCACATACATCCATATGTACAAGTCCTAATAACTCATTTGTCCTTTCTCTATGTCCACTAAATGGAATCTTGGTCATTTTACCCATGAGGCATGATTCACAAGTTTCCAATGATTCATAATCAAAAGGATCAAAGAACTTTTCTTTGTATAACTTGTTAATCCTAGCCTCACTAATATGACCTAATCGACAATGCCAAAGTAAAGTATTATTTATGTCATCTCTCTTACATTTTTTATTTTCATCAATATGAAAAATATTATCATCCAAACATAGAGTCAACAAACCATTGCTAAATATGCCAAAATAAATATTTTTCATTAGAATATTTGATCGAGCAACCTTCGCTCGTTACATTAAGACTATAACCTTATTTTAATAACAAGGGTATAGATATAATATTTCTAATGATCTTAGGCATATAATAATAATTTGTAAGCTCTAAGATCTTCCCATAAGGTAACTTCAATATATTTGTCCCTACAGCTTCTGCTTGGATAGACTCTCCTCTAGTGCCATAGAGCTTAAAGTCACCTTTCTTCAAACTCTTAATTTTTTATAGCTCCTGCAAAGATTTGCAGATATGAAAACCACAGTCGGTATCTAATACCCAAGAATTTGAAATGAAAAAATTTAATGATAATATAGTATGTATCTCATACATACCTTTTGGTGCATTATTTACACCAAACTTCACGGTTGTAAGGTAAGCCTTGCAATTTCTCTTTCAATGATCTATTTTGCCACAGTGAAAATAGGTCATCTGTCCGGAGACCTTCTTCTCTTTTTTTTTCTTATTTATACCATTTTTAGGGTTCAACCTTTTCTTTGAACCCTTTTTATCTGCCTTCTTCTTGGAGATCCCATCCACAAGAAGAAAAGGAGCCTTATCTTTCTTAATATGGCTTTCTGCTATCTTAAGCATATTTAATAGCTAAGATAAGGAAGAATTCAGTTTGTTCATATGATAGTTCATGATAAACTAAGAAAATGATTCTGAAAGTGATTGCAGGATCAAATCTTGACTTAACTCTCCATCCATAATAAGACCTAATTGACTTAATCGAGTGATTAGGTCAATTACCATCAAAATATAATTTTGTATGGATGTTCCTTCTATCATTCTTGTATGAAATAATTACTTAGATATCTCATATCTAGCAGTCCTACTATGCTCTCCATAAAGCTCTTTTAGATTGAGCAATATGGATTGAGTGTCCATGCCATCATGCTGCCTCTGTAATTCATTATTCATAGAGGCAAGTATGATGCATTTGATAGTAAGAAAATCATTTTGCCACATCTTGTATGTGGACTTATCTTCATCTATGGCATCATTTTCTAATGGCTTAGGATCAGGGGCATCAAGAATATAGGAGAGTTTTTCTTGATCGAGTATTATTTTTAGGTTTCTCAATCAGTCAACATAATTTTGATCAGTCAATTTATTTGAATCCAAAATTGAATGCGATGAAAGTAAAGAAGCCATTTAATCTACATAATAAAGAATAATATATAAGCAAATAACTCATAATGACAAACATAATTAAATTAGAACTTTAATTTAATTATATCTCCCACTATTTAATCAAAAAATCATAACCCTCTTATTGATTTTCTTGGTGAGAATAAGATCCTAATTCCTTATAAAAAGTTTAGTGGTTGCACAACAAACCTGTTATAAGTTCAAAGGTAGGAAACTCTTTCCAATTGCGTTTTATGCAACTTTTAAAAAACTTTTGCCTCTAAAATATTAATAGCCTGATGTTAGCATAATAAATTTTAATGTTTTAGATTAAAAAGAACCCTTCATTTCTATACAGTCAAAATAAAGTATGACTACTTTTGTGGTTACACAACAAAGCAGTATATTCAAAATGCTATAAGCATCTCAATGCACTAAATTATTATTACATCATTCCCCATGATAGATCTTGTGGTTACATAATAAAACTAATATGGTTCTAGACATAATAAGAACCTAGCATGAAGAAAGGCCTTAATGTAGTGAATATAATACTAAGCATTTCAATCTAGAATTAAATTAATCAAATTGGCCAGGTAAGTGAGAGAGAAGTGGAAGTTCCTCCGTTGCTTTTCTTAGATACCAATAAATTAGCTAGATCAGATAATAGAACTAATTAAAAAATCATGTTCTCTTTACCAATCATGAACTATTTATCCTAGACACCGATTGATCAATTAGACATCCCGACTGATATAGCTATAGATTAATTATACTACAACTTAATATAATTTTTAAAGAGGGACTTAAAAGGTCTCAATGCACATTCTGATTTAAATCAAATTAAATGCCTAATAGCATCAATTATAATAAAATTTATATATATCTATTAACATGTATAATTATTCTAGGACAACCATCATTATATAGTGAATACTTTCCACTATATCAGGGCAACCTTTACAGAATAATATATACATCATAATCTCATTATGATAAATAAAAGAATATGATCTCATCATATAAATAACATACAAATATATATATATATATATATATATATATATATATATATATATATATATATATATATATATATATATATATATATATATACTTTTCTTTTATGCCATTATATTATAAGCAAAGCATTATATGATTTAACCTAACAAGGCTTGCTCTGATACCACTGATAGGAATAGTATATAGGGCGGAAGAACAGATTTCAAAGCAAAAACATGAAATCATATAAACCAAACCCGAACCCTAGGACCACCTTATTAGCAATTAAACAATATAACATATATTTGTAATATAAAAGAAAGTATTAGAACATACCTCTTATCGCTAAATCCTAAATTGATCCTGATCATCGGTAGCAGTTTATCAGGGATTCCACCAGATGTCCACGTGTTCATCCTTCAATGTTGATCCACATAGAGACTTGATCAAGACACCAGCACCTTTAATTTATATAATTAGAGTTCTAATAATAAGAACTTTAATTAAAAGGGCAAGACCTTCTTTAGCCTTTATGTCACATTCCTTGTCTCTCCTTATCTATCTTTCTTTTTCTTTATCTTCTTAATTTTTCTTTCTAATCTCTTAGTCTTAAGATGACTTCTTATCCTTATAAGGATAAGATCAAGATAAGAGAAGGGAAGAAAGAAAATTAGACAAAAAGAAACTCTTATAAGAAAGAAAGATAATTTTCACATCTTCCGAACTCAAGGTATGCACCCTTATTTATAATGTACGTAAGGGTGCCAACATAATTTCTCGCGCCCTTAAAAAAAATCTCATGTTCCTTCAGCCAATCTCACACCTCATCAGAAAATAACGAGATGTAGACTTAGTCCAAGAGGTGCCTTAAAGTAGAAGGACTCTTGGACTAATTCTACGTAAGTTATTTACGAAGAGTCGCAATATTTCATCATTGGCGCCACCCTTTTTATCCATTAGATCAGATAAAAGGGCCACCCAATGGCTCTAAAAAGGGATGCCCATTCAATAAGAAGGCGTGGAGATGATCTTTGAATAGTCAAAGTCTCAAGGGACTTTGACTTGGTCCAAGAGGCGTCAAGAAGGAGTGGGTGGCATGGAGTCCTAGGCGGCAAGGAGTCTTGGGCGACAAAGAATCTTGGGCGATAAAAATTAAAAAGAAAACAGAGTTTTTAACTTGTAGAATGACTCTTTATCATCCCATATCAGATGTCCATGCCTATTCAAAATTTTTACGCGACATAACAAATGGAAAAAGTCAAAGAAGGTAGGCGCCAACTAATTCTATGCGCCAAAAAATGCTTTGCACATGAAAGACTTCCCATGCGAAAGAGAGAGACTCTCTGGCACATGAGATTTAGGTATGTGGTGCCCCAACTAAAGCCCAATCAGTCTAGTTAATCTAATTCAAGACCAAATCCTATTTGGCTCAAATCGGACCATAATTAGCCCAAATCGAAAGTCGATTCGAATCCAGGTGCTAGGGTTTGCAACATGTGCTAGCATGTTCATCTTGCAAACATGGTCTAATCTAATTAGACCCTTAATCAACTCTCTTTATATGTGACCCATTGGGTTCCACATCTAACCAGTAGTGAGTCTGGATGTGATTTGACCTAATCTAGTTAAAACTCAACCAAACCGATTTAGGTCAAAACTAGCCAACCCAATTTGACTTAATTTAGAACACTTTCTAATTTAATGATCAAATTAAAATTTTAATTTGATCGAACCCACAAGACATGATTGACATCTAGCAACGTATCATGACTTTCTGAAAGATGTGAAATTTTGATGGAAATATCAAAAATATCCTTCAGTGAAAATTACCATGCAACTAGATCCTTCGATCTTCCTGCATTCTGAATATGACTCTGGATATGAAAATATGTCAATCCCAATATCATATTCATTTCTCTTTCAATCTTATAATGATGATTCATTTAATGAAACATTAAAAACTATTTCTAATTTTCATCATGCTTTGATCAAAGTCTTCCTGAATCATCATTTGTTTGAAGCAGGTAGGATGCTATTTCCTCTTACCAAGAGAGATCGATTCCATGTTAACCTACTCACAACCTTCATATATATAATCTACCATATCCAGATCATCCCATACATAACTGAGTGATGAATGAGTATGAACCAAAATATGGATTTATATATATAAGATTCTATGGTAGTTTCAGATCAAAGGATTACATGCACAAATTCCACTATGAAAACCATCTATTGACATGTAGATAAGACTCCATTAGATATTCTCGATTTGGATCAATTCAGTGAACTCGTTCTTTAATGAGCATCCACATTCTAGTATTAGTGTCATGCATAAGTTATTATGAGATCAATCACCCTCTCAATCGAGCATACAAAGAATGTACTAGTCTTACCGAAAAACATTGATCTCTAACTCAATGTCCCATCGACTAGAAATATTTAAATTAGGATTTTAAGATTTTAGATCTCACTGATATGATCTCATCATAATCCTAAAACCATAGTCCTAATTTATAGAGTTCATCATAATCTTAAATAAATAATAAGATACTGCATATGATGAAATAAATGCTTTTATTTATTTATTAAATAATATCATTATATGAGTTTGGAAGATAAAGAACAGCCCAAAAATTAATTGGCTTAAGGGCATATTCCTTTCAAAGATTCTAAATCTAAATGACAAAAAAACATCATGCCTTCGGCAAGTCCAACTTACTATACTCCCTTCGTCCGAATCAAGGTCCAAACTTGAAAGTAGGGGGCTATTGTTAGAGAATTTTTATGCCAGCCGAAGACATGACAATATGGGCTGATTGATGATCTTCGAAAGGCTGTAGCCGAGATTCTAAATCAGATCGAGCTTGAGTTCATCAAGAGATGGAAGCCAAAGTTATGATGAAGGCCTTCGGAAGGTTGTGGCCGAGGTCCTATTTTTGATCAAACTTGAGTTCATCAAGAGATAGAAGCTAAAGTCACAACGAAGGCTGAATGAAGGTCTTCGAAAGGCTGTAGTCGAGATCCTATTTAAGGCCAAACTTAAGTTCATCAAGAGATGGAAGTCAAAGTCATAATGAAGGCTGAATGAAGGTCTTCGGAAGGTTGTGGTTGAGGTCCTATTTAAGACCGAACTTGAGTTCATCAAGAGATGAAAGCCAGTCATAATGTAGGCTGAATTGAGGATCTTTAAAGGGTTGAGGACGAGATCCTGATTCAGACCAAACTTGAGCCCATCAAGAGGCTGAAGTCTTCACTCTTGGCTCTAGGTTGTCAACTCACTCTCCTCACATGCCATGAGAGGACAATACCCGATATGATTCCTGAGAATATTCTAGTAGACAAATAAAATATCTCTAACAATCCACTGCTCTCCCACAACTAACAACCTACAATCCATTCTAACAAACTTAAGATCCTTCTATAAAAGGAGAAAAAAAGGGACCCCAAGCTACGCAACTCTTCTCTCCCAAAAGCTCATCTTCTTCCCTCTGTTAAACGAAAAACTAACTTGAGCATTGGAGGATCCCCGCCGAAGCTAACTTCGATCAAGGACTTCTCTTATAGGTACAGCCACCTCCATTTCATCACCGTCGACTCACCACCATCGCGCAGCTCCGACGATCCAATCTCGAGATAGATTTCTGCATCAATAGAGCTCTTACTATCAAAAAATTTACTTATGCCCTAGACTATCTCGGATATCATCTTGTAGCCATAGTTAGTATTATTATTTCTTCAACTGGCACAGCATCACCAGTGAAGCCCACCAATCGGGTATTCACTAGTCTGAGCTGGTTATTAGGTATAGACATTTTAGAGAAAGCATCATAAAATAAAACATCGATCAAACTTTCATTATTGATAAGAACATGGCGTACATCATAGTCTGCAATATTTAAAGTTATTACAATCACATCATTGTGTAGGTACTGAACTCTTTATGCATCTTCTTCAGTGAAAGTGATGGATTCTTCAGTCCTCCACCTTTTAGCCGACCCCTCAGATCCGTCGGCCTTCTCCCATCGAAGTCCTTCAGAGATAGTATTAATGATGCCCAATGGGGGTCGATCTCCTCGCCGTTCTTTCCTTCTTGGTGGTTTCGATTGTGGCAGTTCTCTCGGGTGCTCTTTCCTTGCCTTAGGCCGACATCGTAGAAATCGGCCAAGCCGACCTCACCTAATGTGCTCCTCGATCTCGTCTTGAAGCTAAATACATTCATCGGTATCGTGATCGTGGTCATAATGATAGAGAAAATATTTGTTAGAATTATGCTTGCAAGGATGAGTGTGCATCCTCTCTAGCCTCGGCAGCTGCTCCTTAATCTCCATCAGTACTTGAATTTTCAAAGCATTGAGGAGGGTGTAGTTGTAGAATCTTCTGGGAGGAGAGTTCCATCATGCCCTTCGATCAGAACTCCTTTATTGATGAGCTCGAAAAGGAGTCCAGGCTCGTCTGCTCTCAGGAGGGGTCTGAGAGTGCGGTCGAGCTTTACTCAACTTTTTTTTAAATGCGGGCTTACTAGATTCACCTGCCTACCACTCTCTTGCAACTTCATCATCCTTGGCCTTGAAGATCTCTTCCACCCAAGCATAACCATTAACTCGAGCCAACATATCAAAAAAATTTTTGAAATACTTTCTTTTCAGAGAGGATAGAAGGTCATTCTTCTGCTTCAATACGGTCATAGCAACAGATTGGTCCAAACTTTGGATCTCCATGGCAGCGGCATTGAAGCAGTTGACGTAAGCCAGGATGAACTCTTCTTTCTTCTACTTGATGTTGATAAGAAAGTTCGAACCTCGTCTGGAATGTCAGCTACTGACAAAATGAGCCACAAACTGATGACTCATTTGGTCGAAGGAGAAGATCGCACCCAACTTCAGCACCGAGTACCAATTTTTTGCTACTCTCTTCAGAGTAGATGGAAAGGCTCGGCATAAGATGACATCTGATGTGCCATAGAGTAGCATCATGGTTCGAAAAACCTTTAGATAGTCGATCGGATCAGTGGTCTCATTGTAGCTCTTGAATTGGGGGAGCTTGAAGTTTGGCAGGATCAACTCCTACAGGATTCGTTGGAAGAAAGGAGGGTCAGTGCAGATGTTGTCATGATGAGATGGGATAGTATGACGGAGCTCCTCAATCCATCGGTCCATGTCCTGAAGCTCCTAATCGAGAGTATCATCTCGATCATGAGACTCGGAGGGCTTCTGACTGTAGATGGGAAAGGTTTCTTTTGGAGAGGAATCATGGTTGGAACCGAAATCTTCCACTCTTCATTTTTTTTTCAAGAGTAACGGATCTACCAACCCAAGTATGCCTTCTCGAGGCTGGCTCTTGAAGTCCCGACGGAAGCTTTTCTGGCTGGGCTACCACCAAAGGTTGCTGCATGGCCTGCACCATTTTGGTAAAACCCCGAGCCTGCTGCACCAGTAGGATGAACTGCTCTGGATCCACCATGGCCACCAGTGGGGGAGGTTATGGTGCCGATGTTGGTGTTGGAGCTGGCAGATCTGGCTCAGATCTAGCGGTGAAGGTGGTGGATCATCGGATGGTCGTCTTCTTTGGGGGCATCTCCAGAGCTGAAAAGGATCAAATGAATAAAAGATCAAAGAAAGAAAGTAAATAAGATCGACTAAGTACTCCTTTTAGAACAAGAGCTCAGAGGCCCTTCCTCTAGTGTTAATCATGTTGGTACAGAATCTGATTGACATCAGACTAGGCTGGAGCTGGGAAAGACGAGGTCATCATCGGTGACTTGCAAGACAAACCCTGGTTAGAGATGGGGTGGCTCCGACAGGATCCTTCGACGATCAAGTCAGCTCTTCTGGCCAACAAAAATGGAGTGCTCAGGAGAATTGAAATAGAGTTTTTGAGCTTAAGAAAGAAACATATCTAGAGGATCCCTTATATAGGTAGAGCAGGTAATAAACTGATGGTGATAGCCATAATTGCCTGATAGTGGGCCATTCAAGGCCATATGGAGTTTGTTACAGGAGGATAATGTTCGTTGTTATGATGTGCCAGTCTGTTGGGATTCAATAGTTGAAGTTCGGATGGAGCGATTATTAATGATGAAGAGCCTCATATCATAATAGTTCTGAAAAAGTTCAGACTTCTCCGAGGTTTGTTTGCCTTGAGCTAAGAGCTAAAATTTATATAGAGGATGAGGTCCTTCTAGGCGATAGTAAGAAATTCGATTGGAGGGAGTCTGCTTGGGCAACTAGAAGGAGTTCATTCAGAAAGAGATTGGCTAAAAAGAGCTTGCCTACTAACTGAAGGAGATCGATCGGAAGAGAATCCTTTAGGCAACTACAAGAAGTTCGCTCGGAAGTCTTAAGGTGGCTGACCTACGATCAATTTGGGGGATGAGAAATCTTGCTCGTACAAGGTTCCAAGCACCACAAAGTTAAGATCCACCGTCTATGGTAAAATGCTGAAATTTGCTTAGGGAGAAGCTCGGTCAATCCGTGGCTCTTGCCATGAGATCCAGTCTATGATGAAGAAATTTGGTCTGAGGAGGTTTTGATTAGATGGAGATTTTGCTGGCTTCAAGGTCGGTCGGGCCAGGTTATGCAGGAATTCAATGTTTAGCCAGCTGCTTAGGCGATTGGCTTCACTGTTCTAGTTCATCCAAAAAGAAGCATGACTGGAGCTAGCCACTTATAATGAAGGAACTCAGCTGCCTTCACAATCTACCACCAAACTTGTCTTGGGCGAAGTCCGCAGCGTGCTACGAGTTCAGGAGTTTACTCATGTAGCCTAGAAGATCGACCGGTGGTTTGAAGATTAGCTACTACGAGACCACCATGGGACTAGACTCCAGGCCTGACTTCGGCAGGAGCGGGTCCGACCCCAACAATATATACATACATACATACATACATACATATATATATATATATACATACATATACGTATGTATGTATGTATATATGTATGTATGTATCTATATGTATGTATGTATGTTAAGGAAAATATCTCGAGATTCGATCCATAATAAATTTAGAATAAGGTCCAAGATGACGAACGGAGTCCAACAAGACCAAGAACAGCCCAAATGGAGAAGTTATGCATGAAAGAAGGTTGGAATGGGATAACTGACCCTCAGGCCCATCGACGGGGCCCACCAGCAATGCTGATCGATGGTGGCATGACTCAGACTAGCAACACGTGGTGGCGCTAGGCTAGTCGCATGCTGGCCTGGCCAAGCATGCAAGCACACGCATGGGCTATGCAGGAGCAGGACGTGCAGGCATAGGCCGCATGAGTGCAGGCAATAGAGAGCTTTCCATGATGGACCATTCGGCTCACCCTCCTGTGCATGGACCAGAAGTCCATTCCTATACCATTTCATGCAGTCCATGATAATATTCCATGGACTGGTCATGATTCGATAGCTCAGAGAGAAGCTGGTCATGATCGGATGGCTAAGGCTTGATCCAAACTGATCTAAGAGTATTTTTGTATGATCTGATGGCCAAGAGAGCTTCCGATCGTGATTGGATGGTCCAAAATTAATCTCGGATGTGTTTGGGATTGAGTTTCCTACTAGAATGCTATTTTTAAATTTTTGAAGTCTATATAACTTCGATTGACGAATCTTTTATTGCATCAAAAAGCTAGTGATGTTTCGAAGGTACTGAAAGATTTTTTGAGAGATTTTAGAGAGCTTTTGTGAGGATTTTGGGATTTATTGTTGAGAGACTTTTGTATAAAGATTGAGTGATAAGTTTCTCATGTATTTATTTATTTTCTTTCTCTCATATTGAAGTTTGCATGTCCCATGGAGGTATGCCTTGGTCTAATCCACATATATTTGATTGTGTGCTCTCTTGTCTTGTATTCTTTTTTCTTTCTCTTATAGTATCTACACGTGATTGAGTGCAATGCAAATGGTATCGTGAAGGTCTTGTGGTTGTGGTGTCCTAGCCAGATTCCATAACAATCGGTATCAGAGTGAGTCGATATCCCTAATAATTGGTTCAGAGCCAAACGATACCAGCGTACGTGGTTGCCAAATCATGACGGTGTTGATCGAGATCAAAGAAGATGAAGAAGACAAGCACAATCAAGATGGAGATCAGTCGGTTTGATGGAAAGAGCAATTTCTTCTTATGTTAAGCGAGGATGAAGGACGTGCTCATCCAATATAGATTGGTCGATGCTCTTTTGAATGAAAAAAATTGGACACCATAGAGGAGAGGACCTGAGAGCGGCTATAAATGCAGATGGTAAGTACCATCCATGTGTACCTGATGAATGAGGTGGTGATCTATATACTTAGAAAGAATGTCATGATGGTGCTGTGATCGAAGCTTGAGAAGTTGTACATAGCAAAGTTTCTTACCAATATCCTCTTCTTTTGGAGGCAGTTCTACCAACTACAGATGACCGAGGGACAGAACATGCAGAAGCATCTCAGCCACTTTCAGAAAATTCTCACTGATCTTCTTAGTGTAGGTGAGAAGGTTGAGTAAAAAATCAGGGCATTGGTCTTGCTAGCATCGCTTTCTCCTTCTTATGAGTCCTTGGTGACTGTTTTTCTAGTAAGAAAGAGCACCATCAAGATGGACAAGATCACTACAGCGATTCTTCAGAATGAGATTTTCAGAAGAAAAAATTCAGCTTCAAGCTCAAATGGCGATAACTCAGCTTTGGCAGTTTTTAAAAGAGCAGGTGGCAGCAGACGGAGCGGCAGAGGATCGTGATGAGAACGATCATGGTCCAAGATAAGGGGCCCTAGCAAGATCAGATGCTACTGATGCGATGAGTTAGGGTATCATATTAGAGATTGTCCATAGCTCAGGGATCGGACGAGAGCTACTGCAGCGACGGCCAGTAGCGATTCAGAGGATAATGTCCTAGAGATATCTGACGAGGTATCTACTTCTTTTCAGTAATGAATTTTAGATTCTGCATACACATATCATGTTTGGTGTAGAGAGAAGCAGTTTGACTCCCTTAAGAGCAGTGAAGGCACTATTCATCTGCTGGATGGATCAAGCTGTGCAATCAGAGACATCGAGACGATCAATTGGAGAACACATGATGGTATAGTGAGGAGATTGGAAGAGGTCTAATACATACCTAATTTCAAGCAGAATCTTATCTCATTGAGCAGACTGGATTCAAATGGCTATAGATGGATAGCTGGTAATGGAATCTTGAAGATCATTCATCACGATAGGATTATTCTGAAGGGAAAGAAGATGACGAGAGGATATTACTATCTGACAGAAAGCCCAGTATGAGGTGGAGCTTTAGGAGCCAGAGAGAGTCCAGTGCAATGTGAAGCTTCAAGTAAAGATGGATCGAGCATGAGATGGAAGACTCAGGAGGACGAGAGGCAATGTCGTAGAGTAATATTTCTATTACTGCAGGAGACTTTTCCGAGCAAATCTTTGGTCAGAGTGGACATAGCCCATGATGGAGATGGGATCGAGCGGTCTGGCTTGACTCCTACATTTATCCATCCATGAGATAAAAGTGTGTCCTAGGGCATGGGAGCGAGATGGATCTCAGGCTCTTGAAGATATGTAAAGATCGAATATCGAGTTGAGATGAAGATTGTTAAAAAAATCATACCCAGTCATGTAGACATAAGAAATCAACTACAGAAAAAAAAAAAAAAAAAAAAAAAAAAAAAAAAAAAAAAATTTAATGTCATCCACTGGCATAATGTAATATTTGTTATACTGGAGGATTGTTTAAGCTAATCTTGGCTCCCACTACGATAAAATAGGCACTGCCATAATAGATTGGTCAATGTGATTTGTGGAAAATTTAACATCAAAGATCCGGAGAGAACCAAATTTATCAAGCAGGAAAACCAATACATACTGCGCTAGCAGAAACAAGTTGTACAATGTCAGAATCTTTTGAAGGAATTGCATCAGCAAAATGGTGACAAAAGAGGTGGGGAGGGGTTTACTTTTGCTTTTGTTTTTATAGCCATTTATTTCCCATCATGCGTCCTTTCCTAGTGTGAAACTAATCACTCTAAAATAAAACATAGAGCAAGTTGCTTACAAGAAGTTGAACTTGAAGATTTTCCAAATTGCATCTTAAATGATAGCTGGAAAAATTGTGGATATCTTTAGGTTGAAGGCAAACTTGTGAAAAAGATGGTGGTTTGAGGACAAGATCCAGAAAGCAATGGATAGAACAAGGTCCTACTCGAAGACACGTCAAATTATAAACAGGAGGACGGCCTGGGAAGATATAAAATGCTAAAGCTCATGCAAAGTAATTGCCGATTGATCGTAAAACTTGCATATCAACTCTTTTTTTTCTTTTCAACAAAGTATGCAAGTAGGACGTTATCAGACGAGTGTTTCTAATTGATGGATCTAGTTGAGAGCTCGTTAATATCCCATGGTTTACCATAGTCATATGATGAGGGGCCGGGGGGAAGGCAGTGGTTCCATCCCTGGTGCTAAGCTATGACATCAGGTTACTTGGATGCCAACTGATTGCATGATTGAGCCCAACAATAACAGTTCGATACTTCAAACAAAGAAAAAAAAAAATGTCCTGAAAATGTATACCATGGGCCTTCTTCATAGACGGTATATAACACCTGTTGGTGCAGAAATCCGTCGCCGCCGGAGGTCACCGCAATCGAGGCCGCTGGGCGCTGCCGGGGACCTGCAAAACGAAGTCCCGTCCGGAACCGGTGGGGTGGTGGCTCCGGCAGGACCCTCCGACGGTCAAGTTAGTTTCCGGCCAACAGTAATGGAGTGCTCGGAATGAGTTCCGGAGCTTAGAGATGTGGAGGGGAGCTTAGAGAGTCGAGAGTTCAGAGAGCTTAGCCTTAGCGTGTCGGGAGGGTCCTTTATATAGTGGAGCTCGATGGTGACAACTGCAGCCGCGTGCTGGCGGGCCGCTCGAGGTTCGGCGGAGTCAGTCCCATTGGTGCCGTGTGCGGTGGATTGAGGGTGACAGCCATCGCCGCCTGGCAGTGGGTCGCTATCGCCCGCGGCGGACTGACCGATGGTGCGACGGACTGACTGATGGATGAAGGGTTGAAGGCCTTCGTCGTGTGCCCATTTCGGAGGAGTCCGGGCTCCTGAAGAGGAAGATAGGAGGGAGTTCGGCTCCCATAGGCGTCTGGCAAGAGGTATGCAGCTAAGGCTCGTCCGCAGAAGAGTTCGGCTGCTGAGAAGCCGAAGCTCGGCCGTCTGGGGTTCGGCCGGCTGTTGGGCTTGGGCTGAGGCTTGGACACTTGAGAGTTCGGGAGGAGCTCGGTCGGCCGAAGTTTGATGAGGGCGACCGCTGAGGAGTTCGGCCCAGTGACGACTGCTGAGGAGTTCGGCCGCTGAGACGACTTCATCGAAGCTCGGCCGCTTGAAGTCGGCCCGAAGGAGTTCGGCCGCTGAGAGGACTTCATCGAAGCTCGGCCGCTTGAAGTCGGCCCGAAGGAGTTCGGCCGCTGAGAGGACTTCATTGAAGCTCGGCCGCTTGGAGTCGGCCCGAAGGAGTTCGGCCGCTGAGAGGACTTCATTGAAGCTCGGCCGCTTGGAGTCGGCCCGAAGAAGTTCGGTCGAAGGGGAAACCTGGGAGGAGCCCGGATGGCCGAACGGGCGTCCGGGAGGAGTCCGTCTCCCGAAGAAGTCCAGCCGCTTGGAGTCCAAGGAGCTCGGCCCTCAGGAAGTTCGGCTGGCGGTGGGAGTTCGGCCCGGAGCCTGGCGCTGGGGAGTTCGGCAGCTGGGGAGTTCGGCAGCTAGGTAGTTCGGCCGTGGTAGGGGCTCGGCCTGGCGCCTGACGCTAAAGCTCTTCAGCGGCTACTGGTTACATTGGGCTGAGCGTCGGGCCGGGCTTCGGCAGGAGCGGGATTTATCCCCAACAGTAGCCCCCCCACTCCCGAGTTCAAAAATTGAGGGAAGGGAGTACCAAAACAGGCGACTGCCGAAGTCTTCTTCCAGGCCCCGCATTTGTTGCAGCTGAAGCTCGGGGGAGACCTCATCTCCAGTCGATGTTTGGAGTTGAAATGGAACTCGTTTCCAGCTAAAGCCGATGAAGCTGATGTTGAAGCCGAAGTAAATCTCGCCTCCTTCGGTCGAGGTCGGATTCGAGCTCCTCGGGGGCGACATTATCCTCATCAGTTTAAGTTGACTCGAGGGAGACCTCCTATCTTGCAGCCGAGGTTGAAGTGCGCGCTCGGGGGAGATCTTATCTCCTACGGCCGAGCTTCCCTCGGGGGGAATCTTATCTCCTGCAGCCGAAGTGAAGTGCGCGCTCGGGGGAGATCTTATCTCCTGCAGCCGAAGTGAAGTGCGCACTCGGGGGAGATCTTATCTCCTGCAGCCGAGCTTGTTGTTCGGAGAGATCTTATTTCTGGCCGAACTTTGCCTTCGGGAGAGATCTTATCTCTGGCCGAACTTTGTCAACGGTCGCTCGGGAGAGATCTTATCTCTGGCCGAGGTTGCGGTTCGGGAGAGATCTTATCTCTGGCCGACCTTGTTGTTCGGGAGAGATCTTATCTCTGGCCGAACTTGTTGTTCGGGAGAGATCTTATCTCTGGCCGAACTTTGCCTTCGGGAGAGATCTTATCTCTGGCCGAGGTTGCGGTTCGGGAGAGATCTTATCTCTGGCCGACCTTGTTGTTCGGGAGAGATCTTATCTCTGGCCGAACTTTTGCCTTCGGGAGAGATCTTATCTCTGGCCGAACTTTGCCTTCGGGAGAGATCTTATCTCTGGCCGAGGTTGCGGTTCGGGAGAGATCTTATCTCTGGCCGACCTTGTTGTTCGGGAGAGATCTTATCTCTGGCCGAACTTGTTGTTCGGGAGAGATCTTATCTCTGGCCGAACTTTGCCTTCGGGAGAGATCTTATCTCTGCCGAGGTTCGGTTCGGGAGAGATCTTATCTCTGGCCGAGGTTGCGGTTCGGGAGAGATCTTATCTCTGGCCGAACTTGTTGTTCGGGAGAGATCTTATCTCTGGCCGAACTTTGCCTTCGGGAGAGATCTTATCTCTGGCCGAGGTTGCGGTTCGGGAGAGATCTTATCTCTGGCCGGCTTCGGGAGAGATCTTATCTCTGGCCGAACTTGTTGTTCGGGAGAGATCTTATCTCTGGCCGAACTTTGCCTTCGGGAGAGATCTTATCTCTGGCCGAGGTTGCGGTTCGAGATCTCTGGCCGACCTGTTGTTCGGGAGAGATCTTATCTCTGGCCGAACTTTGCCTTCGGGAGAGATCTTATCTCTGGCCGAGGTTGCGGTTCGGGAGAGATCTTATCTCTGGCCGACCTTATTGTTCGGGAGAGATCTTATCTCTGGCCGAACTTTGCCTTCGGGAGAGATCTTATCTCTGGCCGAGGTTGCGGTTCGGGAGAGATCTTATCTCTGGCCGACCTTGGCCGTTGTTCGGGAGAGATCTTATCTCTGGCCGAACTTTGCCTTCGGGAGGTTGAAGTTCGGGAGATCTTATCTCTGGATCTTGAATCTTGGTTCGGAGAGATTTATCTCGGTTCGGGAGAGATCTTATCTCTGGCCGACCTTGTTGTTCGGGAGAGATCTTATCTCTGGCCGAACTTTGCCTTCGGGAGAGATCTTATCTCTGGCCGAGGTTGCCGCTCGAATTAGGACGAGGTTCTCCTCCTGTTCCTAACACGGCGACTATTGACTGCTTCTTTTCCAGCCATTACATAGTTTTTGGCGCCCAAAAATAATACACTGTTGGAAGGGAAGGACTTTATTGAAAGGAAGTTACTGGCAATTTTTTCTGAATTTTCTGTGATCCAGGGTCGTGGTAGTAGCATCGTTCCTCCGCGCTTCTCCACGCGGACGACCTTTCCTATTTCATTCGAGCTTCCTTGCGTTGAAGCGTGCTTCTGTTGGCTTCGACGCTGGATCCTGGAGTGATGTTGACGACGTTGTGAGGCGGCCGACTTTGTTGTTTCTCGTTACACGGCAGCGCCCTGCACCGATCTTTAGACTGGCGTCGAATGAATCTACCCAGCCGCCCCTTTCTGATGAGTTCCTCGATTTCATCTTGGAGCTGGATGCATTCCTCAGTGTCATGGCCGTGGTCGCGATGGTAGAGGCAGTACTTGCTTCGGTCACGTTTGTTTGGGGGAGACCGTAACCTTTCTGGTCTGGGGAGTTGGTCCTTAACTTCGGTGAGGATCTGTGCTCGGGGAGCGTTGAGGAGGACATAGTCGCGAAATCCTTTGGGAGGTGGGCTTCTTCGCGCTTCTCTGCAAGCTCGAGGGGTTCGGGCCCGCCTGCTACCGGAGGGAGTCCGTGAGCACGGCCGAACTTCATTCGGCTCCCTATCGCCTGTCAGCCGCTCCCTTAAGGTTTCTTCGTCCCTCAGCTTGAAGGCTTCTTCCGCACGGGCGTATCTCTCGGCCCGAGCTAGCAGGTCGGCGAAGTCCCTGGGATACCTTTTTTCCAGGGAGAACAACAAGTCATTCTTCTGAAGGCCGCCTTTGAGGGCGGCCATGGCGACTGATTGGTCTAGGTTTCGGACCTCCAACGCGGCAGCGTTAAACCGGGTCACGTAGGCCCGGATGGGTTCCCCCTCCTTCTGCCTGATGGCCATCAAAGAATCCGAACCTCGGCGTGGTCGCCTACTACTGATGAAGTGGGCTGCGAACTGTTGACTCATCTGGTCAAACGATAAGATGGTTCTCGGCTTGAGCGTCGAGTACCAATTTCTGGCAGCTCCTTTGAGGGTAGAAGGGAAAGCCCGGCAAAATATGGCGTCCGACGCGCCGTGAAGCAGCATCGTCGTCCGGAAGGCTTCCAAGTGGTCGACCGGGTCGGCGGTCCCGTCGTAGCTTTCGAACTGCGGGAGCTTAAAGTTCGGCGGGACCGGTTCCTGCATGATTTTCTGCGAGAAAGGAGGGTCTGTACAAACGTCATCACCACGCGAGGGGGGACGAAGTTCTTCAATTCGCTGGTTCATCTCCAAGAGCCTTTGGTCCAGCAGGTCCTCACGGTCTCTGATCTCCAAGGCTTTCTGGTGAGATGGGCGCGAGGCTTCACCCTTGGTCGATCCATGATCCGAACAAGGGTTCTCCCTCCTCCGCCTCTCCAATCCGGGTATCGGAGGTCGGGCTGCCCAGGCCGGTCGCTCTTGGACCGGATCATCCGACTTCGGAGAGTCCCGTGCCGGTCGGGCTGGCACTGGGACTTGTTGGTGCAGCACCGCCTGCACCGCCTCCGTGAGACCACGAACGTGCTGGATGAGCTGGTTGAACTGCTCCGTATCCACTGCGGCTATAGACGGGGGCTGAGTCACCGGGGCCGGAGCAGGGACAGACGGACTCGGAGGGGATCGAGCCGCGGAAGCCGTCGAGCGCCGCGTCGAAGCCCTTCTGGGGGGCATTTCCTCTTTCCAGAGAAGGAATTCTGAAGAGGGAGAAGAGAGATCCGGTGCAGGGGAAGGAAATCGTTGCCGAGCACTCCTTTAAGAACAAGGGAACCTCGGAGGTTCGAGCCCTCCTTCTAGCGCCAATCTGTTGGTGCAGAAATCCATCGCCGTCGGAGGTCGCCGCAATCGAGGCCGCTGGGCGCTGCCGGGGACCTGCAAAATGAAGTCCCGTCCGGAACCATGGGGTGGTGGCTCCGGCAGGACCCTCCGACGGTCAAGTTAGTTTCCGGCCAACAGTAATGGAGTGCTCGGAATGAGTTTCGGAGCTTAGAGATGTGGAGGGGAGCTTAGAGAGTCGAGAGTTCAGAGAGCTTAGCCTTAGCGTGTCGGGAGGGTCCTTTATATAGTGGAGCTCGATGGTGACAACTGCAGCCGCGTGCTGGCGGGCCGCTCGAGGTTCGGCGGAGTCAGTCCCACTGGTGCCGTGTGCGGCGGATTGAGGGTGACAGCCATCGCCGCCTGGCAGTGGGTCGCTATCGCCCACGGCGGACTGATCGATGGTGCGGCAGACTGACTGATGGATGAAGGGTTGAAGGCCTTCGTCGTGTGCCCATTTCGGAGGAGTTCGGGCTCCTGAAGAGGAAGATAGGAGGGAGTTCGGCTCCCATAGGCGTCTGGCAAGAGGTATGCAGCTAAGGCTCGTCCGCAGAAGAGTTCGGCTGCTGAGAAGCCGAAGCTCGGCCGTCTGGGGTTCGGCCGGCTGTTGGGCTTGGGCTGAGGCTTGGACACTTGAGAGTTCGGGAGGAGCTCGATCGGCCGAAGTTTGATGAGGGCGACCGCTGAGGAGTTCGGCCCAGTGACGACTGCTGAGGAGTTCGGCCGCTGAGACGACTTCATCGAAGCTCGGCCGCTTGAAGTCGGCCCGAAGGAGTTCGGCCGCTGAGAGGACTTCATCGAAGCTCGGCCGCTTGAAGTCGGCCCGAAGGAGTTCGGCCGCTGAGAGGACTTCATTGAAGCTCGGCCGCTTGGAGTCGGCCCGAAGGAGTTCGGCCGCTGAGAGGACTTCATTGAAGCTCGGCCGCTTGGAGTCGGCCCGAAGGAGTTCGGCCGCTGAGAGGACTTCATTGAAGCTCGGCCGCTTGGAGTCGGCCCGAAGAAGTTCGGTCGAAGGGGAAACCTGGGAGGAGCCCGGATGGCCGAACGAGCGTCCGAGAGGAGTCCGTCTCCCGAAGAAGTCCAGCCGCTTGGAGTCCAAGGAGCTCGGCCCTCAGGAAGTTCGGCTGGCGGTGGGAGTTCGGCCCGGAGCCTGGCGCTGGGGAGTTCGGCAGCTAGGTAGTTCGGCCGTGGTAGGGGCTCGGCCTGGCGCCTGGCGCTAAAGCTCTTCAGCGGCTACTGGTTACATTGGGCTGAGCGTCGGGCCGGGCTTCGACAGGAGCGGGATTTATCCCCAACAACACCTAAAAGGCAATTCCATACCACAGCAATAACCTCCAAAAGCTCGTCATGTTTCATTCATCAAGTCCAGCATGCATATGAAGTAACAATTGATAAATGAGATGCCTGCACAACTCTCATAGCATATTTAGTGAGATAATGCTTCCGTGGACTACTGCAATTTTTCTCAATAACTAAAAAATATTTTGTAGTTATTCATTTTAAAGTCAGGCCCTTCATGCCCTCTAAGTGGAGACTCGTAGAAAGCAAGAAAGATCGATGGTGGGGGTGAATTGGATTTTTCAAAACTTTTTATATTAGTAAGTATATGTGCAAAATAAGAATGCTTATATGCCGAAAATATAGTGCTTAAATGAACTGAAAATAAATGTAGCTGATAAAAAGAGTCACACATACGAAGTCATAAAATTTTTATATTAATTCGGTATCAAACCTAACACCTACGTCCACTCCTTAAGCACTCCACTTGAGAATTTCACTATCACTAAGAGTACAGTCAGATTATTTTTCTCGAATTTACAATCTTAATTCAATTAATTTTGTGGGCTAACTAATCAAAATCTATCTCCAAGTCACTCTTAGGCTTGTACAAATTCAATTCAAGGATTGGATGAGTCTATCCCGCAAGTTTCAATCCTATTGAAACTTATAATATAGAAATTTCAGAATGCAGAAATTTAAACACAAACAAACTCTTTGAAGAGCTGATTTGAAGATTTAATGCACAGATTAAGAGGTTGGAGGGCTTTTGCAATGAATGCTCTCTTTCTTTACTTGAGAATATCTTAATTGCACAGTTGGTTGAGCGGTTGAACTACAATGAAAATTCTATAAAGCTCACAAGTTGGACTACACTAAACTTTTTTGAATGTATACAAATGTTTCTCTGTTTCTTGAATTTATTTCTTATGTTCTCTGGCTTTAATATGATCTTAGAAGCCTTCTAATCCAAGTTATACTATAAGAATTCTATCTATTAGCAATGACTAAATGTCGTCGCTAATAGTTTCACTCTCATCACTAATACCATCGTAAAATCCAATCTAAAAAACTCTTGTCGCTAATTGCCATTATTAGCAACAGCAAAATTCGCCGTCGCTAATACATTATTAGCGATGGATTTTGCAATGAAAAAATTTCATCTCTAATAATTTTTTAATATTTAAATTATTTTTCTTAAAAAATAATAGCGACGCAATATCATAGCTAATGCCGTCACTAATAATTATTAGTGATCAAAAACACCATTGCTAATGTGGTTATTAAATTTTTATATTTCTAAATCAAATAAAAAAATATATTTGAAGAGTTATTAGCGATGGGGTTCTCTTCTTTAAAGCCATCGCTAATAGTTATTAGAGATGGTAGATTCTGCCTCTAATACCATCGCTAATAGTTAATTTTTTTTTAAAAAATTAATAATAATAATTTTTAAAATCTATCTTAATTTCATAAAACTTATTATAATTAAAATTTAAAAATAATCTAATAATTAAAAATAAAAAACTAATTATATTTTATTTAAAATATAAATTATATAATTTTTTTAAATTAGTATCAAAAAAATATAATATATTCAAAAAAAAAAATCAGGTTCGATCCTCATCGTCGCCCACCTCCTCCTCCTCATACTCCTTTTGAGCAGCTGGTGGATGAAAGCCGGATGTCCCAGCATCCTGTAATGAAAAAATAAAATATTATTAGTAAGTTTCGATACGGAGGTATATCTTTCGATACACTCTTTCAATTCTCGAGCAAATCATTTCTACATATTTCATTCGATGATGATATTTAGCTATAAATACCTCCAGCCCATCGATTGAACAGTTAGATTAAATTTTTAGTCCCTAGATTTCCTTTTCAAACTCAAACCTAAATATACGAAGCTTTTAAAAAATAAAACTTAAAATAATTTAATAATATAATTACTTGATGTAATGGTTGGAATAACGAGTCCAACTGATCGTACAGTTGAGGGTCCTGAAGAAGCTCTACGATCGTATCGCAAATGGCATTCAGGAGGCTCTGAGATCGCTGGCTCAGAAGTCTCTGCACGATCTTCTCCATATGCGCATCACTCCAGGTCTGCAACGTTGAGGCCTGTGAGGATGCTGAAGGATATCGAAGTGATGGAGGATCAAAACTATGGCCGAATCCTATGACCCGATTCCTACTGACTTCCTTCGATGGCGCTATGCCATCCCTCAAGATCAAGGAGGGGCTGAGAAGATAGGTCATCGTCGTACCTCTCAGCAATGTACTTCGTGTAATGCATCTACATAGTTAAAAAATATATTAGTTGTAATATAAAAATTAGATCTTGTAACACTTAGTTAATAAATAAAGTTTGAAGTTCTTACCGTGATCCATCGCAACATAGAAGCTAAGTAGTCACCAATCCTCCTAGACTAGTGTGTGGCCCGCCACAACTACAACTGATCTGATGGATGACCCAACTATCGTGCCTACAATAAGTAAATAATAAAATTAAATTAATTAAAATATGTATATAAGAGTTTTTACAACTCTAGTGAAGAGCTTTGATATTAATTTCTTATCAGTCTATCGGTCACAACATATGTGTCGACTGAGCCGCTCGTATGTCTAATCGGATCTTACTAGGCAGCCCAATTCTGTCGAGCCCTCTGTCGTCTATCGGAGTACTTCTCACTGCTCCACTGGCCGCAGAGGGCCTACCATATATCCATCCGCATCTAGTGATCTGTGAAGGATCTCCAATTCAATGGTACTGAAAATTGAAGTGCTGGATGGCGGACTGCCTAAAGCTATAGAGGCTATCTCGAAGCCTCCATGTGGCCACCTCCTCGAAGATCTGACGACCAGCCTCCTCATCCTGGGGAGTCTCGAATTGGTAGTAGTCCTGCAAGATAGAAGCAAGCATGTATTTATATCTAATTAAAATACCAACATATCATGAATTTATAAATTAAACTAATTTTGACTTACCAAAAACATCTCCTAGGCTACATCACATGCTCCAGACGGTCAGCTGGAAAACTCATTCATCGGCCCTGGCATCAAGCATCGGATGATGCGTCTAACCACACGAGATACTCCAAACTCTCTAAATGTGCTGCAAAATTGATTTTGAATAATAAATATTAACTCTAGAATTGCTAAATTAGAAATATATTAATTAAAGTTGTAGTACTTACGAGCGGCTCTGAAAGTGGATGAGCTATCTATCCTCCAGCCGAGTTGGAGGTGCCGCGAGCTAAGCGGGTCCTCAGCCACAACTCTGTGTCTGTGAGCTAGTCGCACTGCATATGACTATGGGGTCACTGGTGACCCCCTATCATCCGATAGGAAATGTGCAGAATCATTGAAGCTGGCTGCATGATCATTTTCTCCTTGAGAGCTCTATCTTTGATTGGAAGGCTCCGACTTTTAGAAGACATGATGTATAATATCTAAAAATAAAAATCAAAATCAAAGCAAGTAGATGACCTAAAAATTGGTTCAAACAAAATATAACAAGACGATCAAAATTTAACTCACATGTAACAAAGATTGTTAGTTAGCATCTGCAATGTATCAGCAGAAAAATAATTCTCGTCCAACAATACGTGATAATGTGTTGGTCTGCTAATCCTCTAATTTAAGCATTGTCTGATTCTTATCTAGCAGTACATGATAATCCCAATAAATAAAAAAGTGAAGAAGGCTCTGCCATTAAAATATAAGGCATTGCACGTTCCTCTGCACCTTTAATCATAAGGTGGTTGCAAGCGATTGTCTGCAATATAATAGACCATCCAAGCTTGCCCTGCATTGCAAGTTCTTATGCACCAAAGTACGATGAGATGGCTATGAGCCATTATCTGCAGTGTAACAGACTATCCAAGCTTGATCATACAACAACAAGAATAGAATGCATCACCTTCATTTAGGTGCATCTCACACAGGCAGTCATCATAGCCTCTATCTCCAAGCCTCCGACTGCCTCCTCGTGCTACAAATCAAAAATATAAATTTTATTAAAAAATAAAATAATAACTTAAAAATAAAATTTATTTGCTCTCATAGCCTAGTCATGTAGCAAGCTCCATGTCTAAATTACTAGCGTTGGTACCTACATAGAAAGACATAGGAGACAATATATACGGATGGGGAGCTCTACTTATCCAATACATTTATTGATGTGCATGAGCTTAACGGTGACAGGCTCGAGCATATGATTAGTACATTTAATGAATTTGATCTAGTTATTGGTGGAAGCTCATGTAATAATCTTTCAGATATCAACCATCATAATCATGATAGACTATAGAGGTTGCTATAGTTATAGCCTTACTTGGCCTTTAGGAGGTAGCAACCCTATAGAGGGTAAGCATGACTATAACCATAACAACTCTGTCTATCATGACTATGGTGGTTGTTATCTAAAAGATTACTACAGAGAGATCCACCAATAACTAGATCAAATCTACTAAATATGCTAATCATATGCTCGAGCCTATCACCGTTAAGCTCTTACACATCAGCAAGATCTTGGATAAGTAGAGCCTCTGAAGCCCTTGCAATTGTCTGCCACGAATCGATCCCCATACAAATACCAATGCTTGTAATTTGGCAAAAATTCACGTCTCGAGTCCATATTTGCAATACAGCCCGAACCTTCTCTCGATTCAAGCACTCTGCATAAATCCAATTTTGAATTGGATTTGAATCGAACCCAAATTAAAAAAAAATTATAATTAATTTAAATCATATTAAATTTAATTAAACTTGACTTAATTTGAATGTAATTTGATTTTACAATCTAATTAGGACTTAGATATAAAGTCTAATTGAATTATGTTAGACAGGATATTTCGATTTGGATTTAAATCGAGTTCTAATTGTATTTGAATCGAACCTAAACTAAAAATTATTTTTTTTAATTGATTATAATCATATTAAATTTAATTAGACTTGACTTAATATAAAGATAATTGAATTTTACTATTCATGTAAAGCTTGGATTTTAAAGTCTAATTGAATTAGGATTGACAAGTTTTCTAATTGGATTCGAATTGGGTTCGAATTAGATTTGAATTGAACCTAAGTTAAAAATTATTTTCTTCTAATTAATTTAAATTTAATTTAATTTAATTAATTTTAACTTAATTTAAGATCAATTAGATTTTATAATCTATATAGGATTTGGATTCAAAGCCTAATTGAATTAAGTTTGATAAAATTTTGAATTGAATTTGAATCTGGTTAGAATTCGATTTGAATCGAACCCAAATTAAAAATTATTTTCTTCTAATTAATTTAAATTAGATTAAATTTAATTAAACTTGATTTAATTTAAAGATAATTAGATTTTACTATCCAAGTAGGACTTGAATTAAAAGTCTAATTGAATTAGAATTGACAGAATTTCGAATTGGATTCGAATTGAATCTAAATTAAAAATTAATTTTTTTAATTAATTTAAATTTAATTAAATTTAATTAGACTTAACTTAATTTAAAGATAATTAGATTTTACTATTTAAGTAGGACTTGAATTAAAAGTCTAATTAAATAAGGATTGACAGGATTTCGAATTGGATTCAAATTAAATCTAAATTAAAAATTAATTTTTTTTAATTAATTTAAATTAGATTAAATTTAATTAAACTTGACTTAATTTAAAGATAATTAAATTTTACTATCCAAATAGGACTTGAATTATAAGTCTAATTAAATTAGGATTGATAGAATTTTGAATTGGATTCAAATTAAACCTAAATTAAAAATTAATTTTTTCTAATTAATTTAAATCAAATTTAATTTAATTAATCTTGATCTAATTTGAAGTTAATTAAATTTTATAATCTAAGTAGGATTTGGATTCAAAACCTAATTTAATTAAGTTTGGTAGAATTTTGAATTGGATTTAAATCAGGTTCAAATTGGATTGAGTTATGGTCTGGATTATTAGCGATCAAAAACATCCCGTCGCTAATTCTATCGCTAATTCCTATTTTATTAATGATGGCTAATCATTCATCACTAATTCTGTCATCAATAAAATTTTAAAATAATCTTTTCTTCCTAAGTTATTTTTTAAAAAAATTATTAGCGATGGTAATTTTTTAGTCGCTAATATTCAAAATCACCATCGATAATATATTTTATATTATAAAATTATTTAAAAATTTTAAATAATTTTAGCGATGGCTTGCACCATCGCTAATAGTTAACTTGCCATCGCTAATAGTATGTTATTAGCGATGGCAAATTTTTTGTTGCTAATAATCGAAATATGCCATCGTTAATATTTTTATTATTTTTAAATATTTTTATTAAATTTTTAGGCTTTTAGAGATAGCATTCATCATCACTAATATTAATATTGCGTCACTAATACTATTACCGATGGCAAATTTTTTAGTCGATATTGTGCTTGGAAAAGTCATTTTTAGCGATGGAACATTTTACCGTCGCTAATACCATCACTAATATTTATTTTTCTTGTAGTGTTAGGAACACCAAAAAAGGGTTTATAGTTGTTGAAATACTAAAAAAAGTTATTTAGATCATTCTGAACAAGTTCTGTGTAGTTCTGGAAACTAGTCATTAGAGCTATCAGGAGCTCAGGAGTCGACTCCCTAGAATCTTGAGTTGACTCCAGTCGCAGAGCAAAACATGCAGCATTATATTTTTTCTATGCCTATGCCAGTCTTGCATGCTGAAGTCGACTCATGAATTTCGTAAGTCGACTTCAGTCATAGGATGAAAAATTTAACATTCTATTCTTGAATTAGTGTCTTTCTAAGACAGAAGTCAGCTCATGCTTTTCTTGAATCGACTCCTTAGCATGCCAATTCTTGAAGCATATCAGATATGCGAGAGTCGGCTCCTACTGTGCATGAGTCAACTCCAGCGATGGGGTCCAAAATGTTATCTTCTATTTTTGAGTCCGATACCTATTTGAGTTCTTGAGTTAGCTTCTACTAATTTAGAGTCGACTCCTGATCTATGTCAAGTGATAAAATTATGCCAGATTCAATTTAAGCATTCCTTGAGTTGGTTCATGATCCAGTAATCTTTGAAAAATATTTGGCTTGATCTCTTTTGCTTTTCTTTCTAAGTTCTTTCAATAAAAAACATGGAGCTTCTTCAAGATAGATTCCTATCTTTCTGAATTTTATCTTAACCACTTCAACCAATTTATTAGTAGCAAAATAAGCTCAAATATTTTGTTATTCATCAAAATCATACCTAGGATCAACAACCTTCTTATTTTTGATGATGATAAAATTTTTGAATTCATGTATAATATTTTTAATTTCAAAAGCATTCAAGGTGAAGAGAATAACATTCCATATTTTTAAGTTAAGATGACTAATGCAAATTCAGATTATACAAACTTTCTTTCTTTCATCATTTCAATTACTATGATCCTCTCCTTTTCTATTTGTTAAGAGTAAAATGTACCATTAATTAAGAAGTTTCTAAATTTTATGGTATGTGCCATTGATGTACCTATTTCTACTAAATTTTCAAAATTTTAAAGTATGTGTCACTTGTTTCATTTCCCTTTTTACTTTGATTTTCACTTTCATTTTTGTCCTTTGTTGTCGCTTGTTTTTTTTTCCTTTTTTTACTTGGATTTTTACTTCCATTTTTGTCTTTTGTCCTCTCTTTTTCTTTATGCTTATCTTTTCTCCTCCTTTTTGTCATCATCAAAGAATTAATAACAAGAAAAGGATATAAAAATAAGCATGCATAGATATAAAAAGAAATATATTATTCGTAGGAGTATGTACTGCATACAAAATGATACTCAAGCAATACAAGCACTTTCATATAATATAAAAAATATTCAAAGATAAAATATCACCATCCAATAATAATAAAAGGATACCATACCGACGGCATGACTAAGTCCTAAAATACCATATTGATATAGACTAAGGCCTATAGATATAAAAGAATCTAAGTTCTAATAGATCAATTAGATGGAACATCAAGAGTGGTGGAGCTAGCTCTAGTCATCATCCTACTTGTACAAGTGGATGGACCCACTCAAGAATACGTCTTAAGAGGTCTGGGAGAAGGCTGTATAGTCGAAGGCTAATCAAATGCATAGTGGGGAGGCTAAAAAATTGGAGATGGAATTGGATTAAAAGAGATGTCTGCATCTACCTCTACTGCTGCTGCTATTGATGCTACTGCTACGGTCGTTGTTGTTGCTGATCCTGATGGAGCATGAGTTCTCAGAAGATCCACCAGCTGTCCCATATAAAAGCTAAAGAGTGATGTAATCAGTCTTGGAGATATGCTAGAACTCTCCCTTTACTCTATAAGCTATGCCAGATGCCCAACCTCAGATGTCAGCCTAGCAATCTCAATCTGGATCTCCTCTATCTATGGTCTCAGTCCATCCAAAATAGAATGGGTGATCCGAGCTGCCTGATCATCATCAGTCTGAATAAGTGAAGGATGAGCTCTGGCAGATCGATCTGAGAAAATGGTAAATGGGTCGGTAGGTTGTGTCAGAGAAATATCTGCAGGCTGACTCGGTCCGTCTCCATCTTGGATCTATGGTTGCTCCTGTCCAGATAATTTCTTGACCCATCTACCATTCAACTTTCGATAACCCATTCGTATAAGAATCTTCTTTCCATAAGTGTCTATGTGCCTTAAACTAATAGAAACTTCACCATCAAAATCTATCACAACCTCCCTAAAGATAGAGGTTAGGGTCATATCATAAGGAAGGCATGCCCTAGCCCTGCCTACACCATCCCTCATCTATTTGAAAATCAGACAGATACGTCAGCATGGACAAGTTGAAGTGGCTCATATGGCTCTTGAGATAGCTTGCTTTGGAAGGCTCTCCCTTGAATGCTTGCCAAATAAACATGCTTTACATAGTCGATCAGGGTGATCAATTTTTGGCATGTCCATTACCATCTTCTTCTCTTCTAGAGTTTTGAGTCCTCCAAAATTCAAATGGCAATATCGCATATGCCATAGCCAAGATAAATCTTCCACACATCTTCAAACACATAATTTCAGTAATTTGTAGATTCAACAGGAACATCCTATTACTTGTCATAGATACTTTGGTAATAAGATTAGCATTTTGATCTTTTAACCAAAGGTTACGATCTTCCATATAAACTTTATAACCCTTCTCTAGAAGTTGTCCCAAATTTAAAATATTGTTTCTCAACTTTGGAATATAATAAACATCAGATAATATTTTATGATAACCATTTCTTAACTGAATTAAAATTGTACCTTTGCTTTTAATTTTCACCTTGGATGAGTCTCTGAAAGTTAGATGTCCACCAATATTACTATCAAGCTCCACAAATTTGCTTCTATCACCAGTCATATGATTGCTGGCTCTATTGTTAAGATACAACGTACTCTCCTTATCTTTGCCTTCTTCTTTATCTCCTTATCTTTGCCTTCTTCTTTATCTCCTCTTCTTCTTTATTTTCAATAAGATTTGTCTCCTTTTCAACCTATTTGTTATAGCACTTTCAAGAATAGTGACCAAACTTGCCATAATTATAACATTCAATATAAGACTTGTCGTATCTTTTTTCATTACTTTTTGTATGGTTGCTTCTTCCTCTTCCTCTACCATGTCCTCTTAAGGCATTTTGATTTTTGTTCATATAGAGAGAATTTTGTTCAAATCTCCCTCTTTCTTGGCCACATCCACAACCACGACCTCTTTCACGTCCTTAGCTCCTTCCACCTCTCTCACGGGCATCTCCCTTAGTTTAAGAGAGAGTTTTGGTTGCAAGACTTGCTCCACGTGTTCATGTTTGCCTTTGTTTATTCTTTCTTTATGGGCACATAGAGATCCATTCAATTGATCAATTGACATGGTCTCCAAATCCTTGGGGTCTTCGATAACCACTACAACACGGTCAAACTTAAAACTGAGCGAAATATCTTCTCAACGATATGAACGTCTTCTACATCTTCACCAAGCCTCTTCATTTGGTTGACCACCATCAGGACTCTTAAGAAATAATCCAAAATGGATTCATTCTCCTTCATGCAAAGTCCCTCAACTCAACCCTCAGTGTTTGAAGGTGAATTTTCTTCACCTTATCTACTCCCTTAAGGGAATTTTGGAGGATTTCCTATGCTTGTTTGGAGTTGGTTGCATTTGCCACCTTCTCGAATATTTCATCATTCAAGCTTTGATGGATGATTGTGAGAGCACATTGATCTTTCCATCTTGCCCTTTCCAAAGCTTCCTTTTGGGTTTGATTTAAAGTTGCTTTATCTTCGGGCTCATCATAGCCTTTGTCAATGATCTCCCATACTTCTTGAGAGCCAAAGATAGCCTTCATTCTAATTGTCCAATTGTCAAAATTATCTTTGCCATGGATATTAAAAGGAAAGTGAAGCTCCTTTTAATAACATTTAATTTCTCCAAAGAGTAAGCTGTGATACCACTTTGTTGGAAGGAGGTGGGCACCCACACACACTCAAGGAGAAAGTGGAACATTATAACTTTTTAGATTTCCTGGTAGACTACACACCTTCCACCAAAATGATCATAACTCCCTGTAAAAACTTCACTATTTAAAGCATTAGAAACCAGACGGATAAAGATTTTTAGCAATATATTATTTGTCTATAGTTATTGCAGTCTTTAACGAGATATTTAGCTCCAAAAAACCCCAATAACAGAATCTAAACAGTCAAGTTTATCTTCCAACAACCGTCCGATGGTTAAGTTAATCGGAGCCTGAGCTCGAGAACAATGAAGGAAAGGAGAATAATGGCTCCTGAAGTTATCCTTTCATGTTGAACTTGTTTACCTGATCAGGATCCCCTTCAGATACCAAGATGACGATGCCATGGGACAAAAGTAAAATCCCCCACCCCTCCTCGTTCTCATGGTTTCTTTTCCTCCCACCTATGCCAGAAACGAGAGCTGGTTGGCCTCAAGAGACGACTGGCCGGTAGGTTGTAGGGAACGATGAAAAAAGCTAATCAACCGGCATGGAAGGATCACCAAGATTCCTTGTAGACTAGTTTGGTCACTTGTAATGGGTTCGGCTAGGTTTAATGGCAACATCTATCACATCCATAACTCTGCCATAAGCCATGAATTTGTCATACCACATTCAAATTTTCAATGATGAGCGTCAGGTGAAACTCTTTTATTTTTTTTGAATAAGAAGATAAAACATTACAGTAGGAGAACCATAGAATATTTGCAAAAGACGGACAAATGACCAAAACAGGCCCCAATGACGTGTTGGACGCCGTCGTGCAAAACCCTTCTATAGCAGAACATAAAGCAGTATATGCATGGATCCTCCTCCGGAGACTTTGATATAACAGCGAAAGGATGAAAAATTGGTGGAAAAATAATACAGCTCTGGACGAGGTAAAATGGTTGCACCAAGGCTTGTTTAATACTCTGTTCAAGGCTCAAGACCTAAGACCTCTCTATATGGGCTTGGTCTAGTTAACCATTGAGAGGGCCATAACTAACGGTCATAATGGCGATCACAATGAACTGGCAAGCAGCATAGGCACCTCACGAGGACTCAACGACGCGTGCACCAAGAAACCACGATGCTAGCCATGCGAGTGCTCCCGTGATGCACGACTGGTTGAACCGAGCGGAACGAGCACGCACATATATCACCAGCACAACACCCAAAAGGTTTAACCAGGGGCCTAGAACTCCTGGAATTCAATAAAGGCACGTACAATTGCATGAAAATTATCCAATATAAGACTATTAAATATGGAGATTAAAGATCCAAACCTTTTCAAACCAAAAGAACCATAAAATTTCAATGGGAGAGCTAATACTAATCTCTCGTCCAGTTTTTAAACAGTAAGAAGGCACCAAGAAATTCCTCTACTTTCTTAAAGACTACGATACGTGGTCGCCCACTTTCAAGAGATTATATTTTTTTCCCCATCATTTTCTTAGAGAAACAAACCAGGTGGGGGGGATTGGACTGCCGATACGAGATATATTTCTGATGAACTTGTACGGGTAAGATTTAACTAGATTCTTTATTATGAATTTATAGATTGGGCGATCGATTTGAGCATGACCCATATCAATCCAAAACCCCCAAACCGAATCTCATGGGAAAACATAAAACCCATGGACCTTCATGGGTCTTGTTTTCCCCCATGGGCATGGTAGACGGGCTGGGACTTGGGTGGATACAGAAGACCATTGAATGAAGCTGGCCAACCAGCTTCATTCATATAGGATATTCCTGTGGGAATATCCAAGCACACCTTACGTTGGATCGGTCATTATATTTACTTGTAGAGCTGTGTGTGTAGCTGAGTACGTAAAGAATATCTTCCTCGGTGCTAGAATCTTGTGCTAGAATATTATGATAAAAAAATAAAATAAAATAAAATAAAATAATAATCATAGATTATCCTAAAGACTCGTCTTCATGCAGCATGCAAAACTTCACTATAAAAAATAAATAAATATAAGAGAAAATTATCTACTCTCAACACTCATATATAATCCTCTCAACTAAAAGCTATTCTTACAAATTTTTTTCTTGAAGATCCTTTGAAATCACCGTAGTCCATTGTCTAGCTCTCTGCTTGGAGCTTTCTGCTCTTGCTATCTGCTGGCATCCTCTGGACCGTCATTTTAGCTCTCTACCGATCCACACAGCCACCAGAAAATCCTCTGCTCTCGGCCACTGCGACTCTTTTGCGACCTATAGAAACCCATGCCATAATAGGCCTTTATCCCAATTTGAGTGGAAGAAGCCTTTGATCACCACAAGCAACCATGGCCACTTAATCGTACAAACGGTTCACAGAAAATCCCAAAGACCATGAAAAACGGGGTGGAAAATGCCCCCAGTCCATGGTGGACTGCGAGAACCCAAGGAAAAACACCCGGCGATCCACACCATGTGCATGGGCTGCGTGAGGTTGCCACAGGCTGCGCTCGCGGCCTACCCACATGCGCGCTCGCACGTGCTGGGCCCAATAGTCCTAGGTTGCATGCCCATGCTGGGCCACACGCCCGCCTAGCCCACACACCCGCACATGCACTAGCCTAGGCCGTGCGCTTGTCATCGGCCCACACTGTGCGCTTGGCAGCTCGTCGGCCTGTGCTGGCCCATGGGCCCTCTCCAACATCTTGTGGGTCGTACCACATTCTCCTAGCATTCTCTCGCGTGCATCTTCTCCATTTGGACTGTTCTTAAATACGTTGAACTCCGTTCATTATTCTGGACCTCGCTGTGGACTTATTATGTAAGAATTTGAGGCATTTTTCTCAACAATCTCTACCTCGACTCAACATTCGGTCTTCATCTATCTGAGAGCTTGTCTCATATCCCCTTGCCCTATGGCAATTGTCTGTTGTCTCATAGATGGACAAATATGGAAGTCGAGTCAGGCTGCTCGATCCCACCTCCATCAATAGCTGTGATTCTTCTGATTTGAGATCTGCTTAAGATAGTCTTCTACGATAATAGAAATTCCACTCTACGACGTCGCATATCATCCTATCGAGTCTTCCATCTCATGCCCGATCCACTTACTCCTGGAGCTCCACCTTACACTGGGCTCCTCCCATGAGATAATATCTTCTATACTTTCTTCCTCTAATCACCATCCTACTATCGCGTATGATCTTCAGGATTCCTTTATTAGCTTTCCATCTGAAGTCGGTCGAATCCAGTTTGCTCAGTGAAATTAGATTCTTCTTAAAGCTAGGTATGTATCGGACCTCACCCAATTTTTTCATAGTTTCATCATGGAGCTTCATGCTGACCATTTCGTTGCTCTTAATTCACAGCTCGATCTATTCGTCAGGAATACAGTGCTCTCATTGATCTCTAAGGAGTCAAACAGCTCCTCTCTGCAACATAAATGATGGGAACAAGTAGAATCCATAATCCACAGGAAGAAAGAAGTAGATATCTCATCAGTTACCATAAAAATATCATCACTGCCTTCTATATCACTATTGGCTATCACTATAGTAGCATGTGTTCGATCTTTGAGTTATGGGCAATCTCTGATGTGATGCCCCATCTTGTCACACCGATAACATTTGATCTTGCTTTGGTCTCTCGTCTTGAACTTGGATTGCCTACCTCGCGATCTTCTGCTGCTTGATCTTCTATCACCTGCTCCTCCAGAAACAGCTAAAGCTAAGCTGCCACCATCTAAACTCGAAGCTGGATTCTTCCTACTGAGAATCTCATTCAGAAGAATCGCCGTAGTGACCTCATTTATTTTGATGGTACTCTTTCTCACTAGAAAAGCAGTCACCAAGAACTCATACAAAGAAAAAAGCGATGTTAGCAAGACCAACACCCTGCTATTCACTTTAGTTTTTTCACCAACGTTGAGGAGATCAGTGAGGATCTTCTGAAAGTTGGATAGATGCTCTTGCACACTCTGACCTTCGTCCATCTGCAGTTAATAGAACTACCTTCAAAAGAAATAAAAGATAATTAAATACGCGAATCAGCCCAAAGGCTCGCCTCCACGAGGCATGTAAAGCTTCATTATAAGAAAGAAATAAATACAAGAAAAGATTACCCACTCTCAATACTCGTATATAATTCTCTTAACTAGAAGCTATCCTTACAAAGCTTTCTCTTGAAGACCCTTGAAATGATTGCAGTCTAGTACTGCCTAACTCTCTGCCTAGAGCTCCCTACTCTTGCTATTCATCGATGCCCTCTGGACCATCATTTCAGCTCTCTGTCGACCCATATAGTTATTAGGAAACCCTCTGCTCTCGACCACCGCAACTCTTTTGCGATTTATAAAAACCCACAACCTAACAGGCCTTTAAATAGCTTGAAATCTAGTCCCAATTTGAGTGGAAGATGCCTTTGATCATATCCACTAAGCCCTCATCTGCCCAATCGCACCCGCGAGCAACCACAGCCACTTGTTCGTGTAAGCGGTTCACAAAAAATCCCAAAGACTGCAAGAAATAGGGCGGAAAATATTCCGATCCATGATGGACCACGAGAAACCAAGGGAAAATGCCTAGTAGTGCATGCCTCGTGCATGGACTGCGTGAGACTACCATAGGTCGTGCATGCTTGTTGGGCCACATGCCCACTTGCGCCCCATGCCTATGCATGTGCTGGCCTGGGCCGCGTGCTCGCGGTGGGTCCGCACCATGCGCCTAGCGGCCCATTAGCCTGCGCTGGCTCGTGGATCCTCTCTTACAATCTGTGGGCCATACCACCTACTTATGGTGTTTTCTTGCACGCATCTCCTCCGTTTGAATTTTATTTAGATTATTTTTGGACTCGTTGGACTCCGTTCATCGTTTTGGACCTTGCTGTAAGCTTATTATGGAAGAATTCGAGGTATTTTCTTAAAAAAACTAGGAATTACAATAATTATATTTTAACAATATTTTTATTTGGAGAACCAATTTCTTTTCTCAGAATAATAAACTTGTCCGGTTTATCCTGGGCCAAAAGTAGATCAGGATAGAGAAACTTTTCATATGATTTATCATGCAAGTTGATTTAATTTTATATTAATTAAATTAATTAAATAATTAGTTATTTTTCAGCAGCACCAGCAACAACAAGGCACAAAGCCTTTGAAGCAACAAAGGCAACAGATCAGTTTGGATTGAGGAGGGTTCCCTCACAACCATCACATGAATCAAGCAAAAGCAACATGATGCATGGCCCTTAATTGTTGGGTGATATTTTGAAATATACACACTAGTTAGCCGCGTGCAACGCCTCTCACATCTCTCGGAAGGGCAACCAATCCATTGGCCGGTTCCGTAATTCTTGTCTTCCAGATGCAGTATCTGGCTCTCTACTCCCCATGCTCAGCTGTCACGTCCGACCTACTTTGATTTGATTTCTGAAAGAGGAGTCGGAGCTACCTGGGCGTTGCCTTCTCAATAAAAGAGAGGCAAAATTGAACCTTTCCATCAAATTTTCAATGGGTATTTCCTATTCTCGTGCACCCTCTCACCTTCTAATTAAGTGGTGACTAGTGGTGAAGGTTCACATCACAACTAATTCAACAGGATCATCAGTCCACAAGAAGTTTGGCCAAGAGATCCGGTAATCCTGGACTAAAAATATATCAATTACGGATCAGCCAGCGGTCGCGTCATTGCTCCTGATCAGATGTAAAAGGCTAAGAAATTGAACTTTAGTTAGGCCTCAAAGTATGACCATGGCTCGTTTGTGGACTTACCAACCCATTAGGCTTCCAAAAGTTGAATTCCTATGGTAAAGATGAGGGAGGACTTCAGAGCATCTGAGAGAGGGTTTTTGTCCGGTTCTCCTAGGGGTCTCTCCGACCATGAGGGGTTTTTTGTTTATTATTATTTTTGAGAGGTTGAGGGCTATGGTTTTTACATGCTATATCCAGTCCACGTATCCAAGAAGTCATTGGTTTCTGTTGTCGGCCATCCCACTTCGCAGTCCTAAAATACTCTGAATTCGGCAACCTTTGAACGTTGAACTTGGTTGCTTCTTTTCATCATGAGAGGAATTGGTCAGCCAGCCGGTCAAGAAAAGCCTGTTGCATAAGGTTGGCAGTTGCTGAATACGCTTCTCCGCTACCACCCTCAAATGGGTGCTCCCTCACGCGCACAAGAATCTGACATGTTGTTCAGAGATGAAATCATTTCATCGTTTCGTTTAGGGGATACTTTTGACTTCGTGAGCTGATATGCCATGCTTTATTAGTTGCTACATATTTTTATTTTATTAAGATTGCCATGCAGATATTCGCTGTATCTCTTATTTATCCTAATATATATATATATATATATTTAAGTATTCTTTTAGTGCGATATATAACATGTGCAGAGCCATTCATCTTTGAAATAGATGATCCAGCAGCTATACTATATTTTATGATGCAAAAATTATATGATAAAAAATTTTAATTATATATATTTATAAAAAAATAATTATGCGTCCCCTGTTTGAATTGGATCGACACCTATATCCTGAAAGTTGACATGCTTGTTGGGACCACGAGTCTCTAAAATCAGCATCTAAGTCATGTTGATGATAAGAAAGTGATGGATATGCAAAAATCACATGAGCGAAAACGTCCCCTAAATACGCAGCTCAATTTGTATCTTGTTTCATCCGATCCAATTGCCATTCGTACTTTACGAGAATATGATATAAGAGTTCAAATAAATCCCTCTTCGTTCAACTAAGCAAGTCTCCCACTTTCCATACATGTGGCTCATTTGAGTTCGATGCAAAATAATTTTGCTTTCCTATTATTTTTTTTCTAAAAAAGCAACACAAATTTGAAAATAAAATCATGGGAAATCAAGGGCATAATAGACGTTACTAATGGATAACAATTTTGTGTTTTCACTGGTAAGTAGAGTTGGCATGTAATAATTCCTTCAACCACTGCAAGAAGAGGAACGTAATCGCTGCCTAATTCATTAGCCTTCTATGGTAGGCAGAGATTGATCTTACGCAGGTGGTCGAGATCAAAGGTATTTATTCGGTCAATCATCAATTTCTAATTATATCGGAAAATCCATCAATTTCCAATAGTACAAATTTTCCGTGCTACCTGCCGAAGGTGGTAATGCAGCATGCGAGTTGATGCACGCACCAATCAGATGCAGACACATATCAGACATAAGGGTCCGGGCATGGAAAATCCAGAGGCAACTTTCACCGGAGATTGGTCGACTTAAGTTATGGACGCTATCCTTGTAAATAACTTTAAAAAAATCATTTCATCATATTTATTAAATAAAAATTAAAATTAAGAAAAAATTAACTAATTTGGACTCACGACGCTCTGATCCTGAAAATATTTTGGATGAATCTTTGAGTTATTATATTGATGAATATGATGCTACCATTTATTTTCATTGATATAATTATATCATGTATTAATCATATGATAACTTAAAATTTTTTAAATTAAAAATATCTCTAATAATGATTATTTGAAAACTTTAAATTTCAACTTTTTCTATTCGAATTGTCAGAGGTAACATCTGCTACTTATAAAACTGATCTACACCACTTTTTTTTCCCGTATCATCTCTAACAAAGTCGATAGCTTCCTCGAACTCAACAATGAGATAGATTATAAGTGATCTATGATGATCGGCTTGATTAGATTAGGCCTGATTGTAAGTGAATAGAAAATCGAAGACATAAATTAGTGTTTTAATAAAAATACTTGGTTAGATCATTTTTCTTCACCTTAAAGAAGAAGATTTAAATGGGACAGAGCCAGAAGCAGACCCATGTCCACGGTAGTCTTCTCTTTGCCCATCTTTCACCTCATTTGCTCGTCCTCTCTGCATCAATAGTCCATTTATATCTTAAAAAAAAAAAATCTTTCTTTAAATCTATCCGTATGATCCATTACATCACTACCATTGTCCTGCGAAAGCCTAACGCTGTTCCTTGGTCTTCTAATAATTATAGTCTGATCGAAGAATTTGATAATTTTATAATATTAAAAACTCCATTATTTACTCAAGTCTAAATGGATTTACATAATTTTTAATAATATTATATTTTATTTATAATATATATTATTAATTTAATATTTAAAATATTATATATATTTGATTTAATTTAATATCTAATTTTTTTAAATATTTTTTAATTATGATCAATAATTTAATTAAGCTCAACTGGATTAAATCAAATAGATTATATATATATATATATATATATTGGCTTCGTCTGATGGGGACCGCCACCCAAACAGTTCATTCGTTCTTGGATTCGCTGTCCTCTTCCGAGCAGCAGGCATCTTTTCCTCGGTCTCAGCCGCCGCATCAGCGAAGGGGCCATTCCTCTGGTTCATTGCCTTCTTCCTTGAATTCTTTTATTCTATTTATTTACTTCCTTTCCGCTCCTCCTCTAGGGTTTTGACCCTCAAAATCTTCATCCATCCGGATCGAGGAAATTTCCGCATCCGCAAAGAACAGCGGGTTTCTCCCTCCAAATCGTGGGAAAAAGTTCTCTTTGGCTTTTCTTGGTTGGAATCCTTCCGGTCCGGCCCGAGGTATTGTTTCGCCTCCTTTGGCGGCCTGGTTTTTCGATTTCCAGCGCTGAATCCCTCCTGGGTGTTGAAAAGATTAGATTTTAGTGGGATTTCGCCTTTTCCTCCCCTCGTGAAAACCTTTCTTGGCTGGCTCTGCAGCCTGGTTTCGCCCAAGAAAGGCTTCAGATTTTCTGAAGCCACCAACGTTTGGACTCTGCCACCCCATGTAATTGAGGTTATTTCTGTCAAATTTTCTCATTTAAACCCTAAAAATTGGATCTTTGGGGGGGTTTGACCGCGGTTCTTGGATCCACTTTGTGGTAGAGTAGTGAGTGAGAGCTTTTGGTTGGATCGAGTAGTCTCTAATGGCGGAAGCGTTAGAGAAGAATAGCTGGCAGGAGATGTTGAGACGAATATTGCCCCCCGGGACCCCCATCCCGGAGGCGCCAGCCAATCTAGACTACTCGATGGCCATCGAGTACGACGGCCCACCGGTGTCGTGTGAGCTCCCGAGGGTTGATCCAGTCGATCTGAGCTCCTCGACTTTCCCGACAGCCGAGCCGGTCGGAGACTCCCATAGGTCCCCGAACGGCTCGGTGCTCCCCGTGGTTGATCCCATACCTTTGCCCATCTCTCGGATTGCCCACTGCACAGATTCGCACTCTCGAAGCGCCCAAGCTTCAGGGAGCTCAGAGTCCGTGGTTTCTGTCTTGCAGAACCAGGAGTTTTCCGATGATGGTTCGCAGTCGGAGTCTCCAGGTTCCACTCATAGTGTTCCAATTGGACAGCCTAAGCAGTTGGTAAACGATGCAAAGAGAGTTTCTGTGGTCACATTCGAGAATGTTGAGAAATCAGAAAGCAAGGAGCTTTACGAGGAGGTGCCTGCTTCTTCTCAGTATGTCGGGGTGTCTAGAAAGGAGAAGAGAAAAAGGGTGTGCTATAGATGTGGGAAGCGCAAGTGGGAGAGCAAGGAGTCTTGTCTGGTTTGTGATGCAAGGTATTGCAGCTATTGTGTGCTCAGAGCCATGGGATCAATGCCAGAAGGGCGCAAGTGTGTTGGCTGCATAGGCCAGCCAATTGATGAGTCAAAGCGGTCAAAATTAGGAAAGGGTTCGAGGACCTTGTCACGGTTGCTAAGTCCCCTGGAAGTCAGGCAAATCTTGAAAGCTGAGAAGGAATGCCCAGCGAATCAGCTCCGGCCAGAGCAGCTTATTGTTAACGGATGTCCACTTCGGCCAGAGGAGATGGCAGAGTTGCTTAGTTGCCCGTTACCTCCTCAGAAATTGAAACCGGGGAGATATTGGTATGACAAGGAATCAGGTCTTTGGGGAAAGGTAAGTGCAACAACAATCTGATCTCTCTTCCTTTGTTGGAGCCTCAGAGACCTTGTCCTTTCTCTGCTTAAGAATTGCTGATCTATGGCCTTCTCTTTCTTCGTTTAATAGGAGGGAGAAAAACCAGATAGAATCGTCAGTTCAAACTTAAATTTCACGGGAAAGCTTCAATCCAATGCAAGCTACGGGAATACCGAAGTGTATATGAATGGCAGGGAAATTACAAAAGTTGAGTTGAAGGTGCTGAAGGTAAGTATCGGATACTATTCTTTAGTTCATCTGCTCTGCCAAAATTCTTGTTTGTATTTGATTCTGCATTACTTAGTTTTCCTTTTTGCTTGCTTCTTTGGAAAGATCATGAAAGACATGTACATCTGCACTAGTAATATCTTTTCTTTTCAATAATCAGCAGTCGACACTATAAGCTCACTGTGAAAAAAATAAAATGACAGATTTTGATGTCATTATGGAAGTTTTCTGCATATTTGAATAGAATCAAGGATGCGTGCTTAAGTTTTAATTTAAATCATAATTAATTGAATTAATGGACTTAGGCAGCAAATGGCTGAAAGGTATGAAAAGGTGGTCACTTTCCTGATGCAAATGTAGTACGAAAGTGAATTTCTGTTATTTATAGCAAGATACCAGTACTTGCTTTCTTCTGTCAATACATTCTCTTAATCATTCATGTACTCATATATGGTGTGGTTGTATCATCTGCTGTAATTTTCAGTCCACTCAATTTCAAGAAATGCATGCTCTGTTTGCAGGTTGCAAATGTGCAGTGCCCACGTGATACACACTTCTGGGTCTATGATGATGGCCGTTATGAGGAGGAAGGTCAAAATAATATCAAAGGAAAAATTTGGGAATCGGTATGTACTTCAACCAAAGATTATTATTTTTTACATGGATGTTACACTGAATCCAATTTATTTTCCTTATTAATAATATATCTCTGTAAATTTTCTCTAAGTGTCATGCACATCTTCTCTGCTAGACAGAAATTAACGCGGCTAGCATGTTCCTTGTTTTCGCTGCCTGTCCCTCGTGCAAATGGAACAAGGGATGAGCCCCCTTATTTAGCCAGAACTGTTCCTAACTATTTAGAGCAGAAAAGAATTCAGAAGCTTTTGCTACTTGGACCACCAGGATCTGGGACGAGCACTATATTTAAGCAGGTGAGATCATGCAATTTTGGTGCAATACCTTGATGGCTAGTAATGAGTCAGTAAATTGACTTTCTTAGAACACTATAATTCAAAGGACTGGTGCAACATAGATCTGCCCGATAAACTATGTGTCTTGTAATATGTGGTATTTTGGAACACCACTGCTGGTATGGTTCCTATATTCTTCTTGGATGCCTTTGTGATGAATCATTGATGTCATTTTTATTCTTCGGGATATATTAGTCCCATTTCTAACTTAATGGTAAGCTCGGTCATTTGTGTCCTAAATGGTACTTTATGTTTACTAAAACATTTTTAATCCATTACATCTTCCAGAATTTTATTCATTGCTCAATTCTGCTGACATGGAACGTTCCTTGTCCATGCTGACAATCCTCACGGTTCTTCTATGCAACATCATAAAAGACAAACAAAGCTATCCTGCTTTCACTTTGAAGGAGAGCTTAACCCTTGTGAACCTCATATAAAGTTTGAATTAGGATTAACTCTACATAGATTTATTATGCTACCAACATTAAATCCAATTCTAAATTATTCTTCTACCGCCACCACAAACACCAAAACACTCATTCACACAGCAGCTTTCCTGCATAATTGTCTCAAAAAACAATACATTAGTTACCTCTTATTCAAGACATGCAGACTTCTCTCTCTCTCTCTCTCTGTTTTTTTTTACTTTCCTTTTATTCAAGACATGCAAACTTTTCTCTCTCTTCTTTTTTTTTTTTTTTTTTTTTTTTTTTGCTGTTTGTCTCTTCTGGTTCAAAAGATCTTGTTTATTACTTCTAGCTAAATGTTCGGTGGAGTTTACTGCATATCAGCAGTGCATCATTCTAGCAATTCAATGATCTCTAAGTGACACGACGTCTCTAGAACCTTTTAATTAGTAATATCTCAATCAGGGTCCATGGTTCTGGTATGAGATACCGTACTGGTACATGACCTGCATGATATAGTACCATAATATGATTTTGGCTTTTTTTATTTTTTTCACTTTTTTTAATTTTGGAGGATTATTTTAAGATTTATGAATGTTTAAATTATGATTTTAGGGTATTTTGATATTATTTTATAACGTATTAGTCTCGAGACCATTTGATTGCTTAATGGATTCAATTGCAATAATTAAATATGGAAAATGCATATTTTTGACTTTTCAAAATATATATCAATTTGATTTGCATTATAAAAAAATGTGCAAATATCTAGTTCCTCATGGAGTGTCTGTACCACTTGTAGACATTAGGATCTTGTTCATAGTCGGGATCTTGGATATGACTTCAACTCGTATGCTTTGCCTCCCTGTACCCAAAAATCTTCTTTGGATATTGTTTTCATGATTTTTAGTTGAATTAATAATTATTTATATAAGTAAATATTTAAAATTAGATAATTTACATGGAATGGAAAAAATGGTTGAATTACTTCAGAAAATATGACTACATTATCTATGCATAGAATTAATTTTTATATTTTTTCTGTTTTTAAATATTTTAATTAAATTTTAAAACAATAAATTAATATTTATGTATAAATATTTAAAAATTAATTTTAATTTGGATAATGTACAACCCTACAAGAGGTACTACATATATATTTTTTTTAGTCCATGGGTATATTTTAAGTTTTGAATGTTATTTTATTTATTGTTATTTTTAACCTGAAAATATATTTTCAATCTAAAAATTTACATGATCTGTGAAAGTTCATGTTTTTTCTTTAATACGTAGATCATTCCTTAGAACTACAGAATATCATAAACTCATGCCAAAATACAAAATTTTGGCATAATGTCATATGATTTTATTAAATTTTTTGCTTATTTTAGATATTAAAAAGAAAAAAGAGAGGAATGTGGTGAACAAAGTGGATCGTACCTGATTTGGTGGGATTTAGCATCAAAATCAGTAAGAAATCTCTTTCCTAAATTTTTCATCCTAAAATCATTTTTTTGAGGAAATAAAGGAGAAAGCACTAAGATGGCCTTCTCCCACTCCTCAATTATTGGCACGGTGAGGGGCCTGAACCAATGTGAACCAGCAAAACTGGGTGGTTTTGCTTGCTTTGTACTGGTTTGGGGCCTTTACTAATCTGAACAGCCGAACCTACCAGATATCATGCTGGTTCGGTTTGGTACACCTTGAACCAGGCGGTTTGGGTCAGTGAGGCATTACTTGATGTCAGTTAGACCACTGACTCGTAAACCTTGTGTATTGCCCATAAAAGATCCATTCTATTTTCAGTACCACTTCCATGGTTAGTATGCCTAAAGCATGATGCCCATTTTGAAGGGCTATAGACCAGGCTTTATCTCAAGTATTTGCATGGAGACTATATTTTTAGGGTGCATTTCAGGGTTCTTATCATTTACAGTGTAGTACCCCAATTCATGCATACGTTTTCTTGACTACATCGAGAAATATCTACAGGGCATAAGAAAAACGTACAGTTATCATATTGTCAATAAGTTTGGAAACGTTGTCGATCTATGCTTTTGTTTCTAGTGACTATTGAGGTCATTTATAAATGGCATATTTATTTTTATCTCCATTTTACATTTCTTTTGAGGTTTGTGCTTGCTCATTGTAGATGAAATAAATCAGACATAGCTTTCTAATATTCGTACCACACATTATATTACCTATTGTTATTTCAGATGCATTAGGTTTGCATCATTCTCACTAGTTTCAGAAATGTATTTATAATTTATATATATTGGCATATATTGAAGTTGGATGCCTGATGGTTTTGTGCTTTAACAGGCCAAGTTTTTGTATGGAAATAAGTTCACTCAAGAAGAACTAGACAATATTAAACTTATGATACAGAGCAATATGTACAAATATTTGAGCATTTTGCTTGAAGGACGAGAACGTTTTGAGGAAGGGGCTTTGTCTAAGTTGAAAGCAACAAGCTCACAAGATCAACTTCCCATGGAAGGTAAATTCATTCCTTTCTGTTTATTAGGAATCTAAATATTGAATTTTGTTGATCATGTTGCATTTTTCCGCTGAATGATGCTTAGACAGGCTTGCTTTAGTGGATGCCTCGATAAGGTGGTTGTCTTTGTGGCACCAGAAACTGACTGTTAGTAAACACATGCTTCTATATACTCTTACGTACCATACTAAGAGATTTATGATATAAGTATATTTTTTTTTTTCTAAAATTATGTACACATGTAATTCTTATTGATGCTTGGCTATGAGGTACGCTACAGTTATGGTGCTTAGAATGTAAATGCATTTTTTTGTTTTTTAATGCTGTTTTATCATGATTAATGTCTGCAGAACTGACTTGCTTGGCTTAACAAGATGCCTATTTTAAATGTTTGAAATACACAATATATCAACCGTCTTATATCTGGATGTACTAGTGAAATGCACATAAAGTTATTGGCATCATAACCTATTACATATGGCTTGCCAACATTGGCAGGTGATCTTTTGGAAAAATTGATGACATAACCCATTGCTTGAGCTTGAAATCAATAACCAGTAAGTTAGGCCACTATGCTTAATAAATGACTTTCTAGGTTTTATGACAGACCTCTTGCTCAAAGTTGCCTAGCTAGGAGTTAATGCCCAAATGGTGGTTGATGGTAGCTCACGATCTCGTTGTAAATTTTTTTCTGACTTTAGTGAGGTGTATCTTGATCCACAGACCTGACCCCATTTTAGTGGGATAATTTTTGTTGGTTAAGCATCTTAAGACTATGATGTTGGTGTTGTTTAACTTGTATCTGTAGACATGCTACATGAAAATGAACCTAAAGCTTTCACTGATAAATAATACTTTATTGGGATAAGTATTAGCTAGGAAAGAAATTCTTTGAATTTCTTTAGCATACAGAATAACCAAATAATCATGTTGATTATTTCACTATCAAAATTCTTGTTTTTGGGGCTGTATCTTGTCGCTTTTCGCTATATTACCATTATTTGCAACAAGATAATTCTGCTTCTTGCAAAACCTATGGAGCTGCATGTTATAACCTTTTTTTTTTTTTTTTTGGGAGTATCAGGTGAAAACGATGGTAATGCGAGTGGGCCAAGTCATTGTATTTACTCCATCAATGGAAGGTTAAAGCAGTTCTCGGATTGGCTTTTAGACATCATAGCAATGGGAGATTTAGATGCATTTTTCCCTGCTGCAACACGCGAGTATGCTCCATTGGTTGATGAGATGTGGAATGATCCTGCCATACAGGAGACATATAAGAGAAGAAATGAGCTTCATTTTCTTCCAGAGGTTGCTGAATACTTCCTAAGCCGGGTATTCCTTAGTCATCCTTCAAATTTTATATTTTTCCAAGTAATTTGATGGAACATGTTCAAACGTATCTGTTAGGAATTGTGCTACGAAGCAAAGTCTGAACTGACAATTTTGTATATCTCATTCTTGAAATTAGCAACAGTATTACAGAATAATATATGGCATATGGTCCTGAGGTTATCTGACAAACTTAGCTTATACTGGGAGTTGACCTTTGAATGAAGATCATTCTCTACCTCAAATGGTGATAGTCTTCTTGGAGAATTTCGGAATAAGAGCTTGCTGTTATTCTAAGGTGATCTGGACATATGGCAATATTGACACCGACTGTGGATATTTGATGACCTTAAAGTGATGTCTACCCTTGTAGATAGGATGACCTTATTGAATAACCCATTCCATTTCTGCATCCATTTTACTCATCTACTTTGACATCTCTGTGAAGGGGTTCTATCTGGATTGGATGCTTTGAATGAGGTGGAACAGCGAGAGAGTTTTGAACAATGCATCCTCTTTTTCACATGACTTACTATTAACAGGGGCAGTTTTGGTAACCATATGATGTAACCATTTTTTTTCACATGTTCCATGTATTATTTGCTTACTCGCTTAGTCACTTTCTTTACTTCTTGAACATTCTAACATGCCTGGCGATCAAAAGAATGATATTTTAACAACAATTTTGGAAAACATTTATCAAGTTTCTCCTGATCAAACACTATTCGTTGTCAACTTTTCCTCATACAATAATATAACTCTCTCATGGGTCAGCTGAACCAAAAAAAAAAGTCATGATATTTAAGATGTTGATAAGAAAGTTATGCTTTAACTCATACTTTTCGTGTCTTCCACTTTTCAGCCATTCACCTTTATTTCCAGAAACTCTCATTTAACCATATGTTATCCTTCCTCTAGTTTGACTTATTGACAACAAGGTAAATGCTTGGAGGACTCTAGACTTCTGGTTACCTTCATCAATCCTGGCAGTCTTAAACTAAAAGATCTTGGAGGTTTGTGCACGAGGAAGAAGGGGCCTTAATCTCTGAGGGAGATAGATTGCATGAGGAAGAATATTCTAATGATCTGATCCATTGCCTTCAGTTGGATGCTTAGGCATGTAGGGGAAAATGTCTTGATGGAATTTCTGTAGCAGTCTTGATCACCAAGAAGGAGGTGATCTTTTTTTGCTTCTATTAAGGTGCCTATCAACTATAGATATGAACTAACAAGTGCCAGCCATGGCAAGTGCAAATGCAACTGGTGAAGACAAAAAGGATGTTCTTGTAAAATAATAGGAAATGCCTCATATGCACATATATGCACATGATTGGGTGCTGATTTCCTTTTCTTAAAAACCAATTCTATCCCATAAAACCATACAAGAATGCTTTGGAGTTTGGACGTTGGATGTGTCTGGAAACAGGGTAGAGGTTACAGGCTGGAACAGTTTCAGTTTTTTTTTCTTCTTTTTTTAAAATAAGTTAGCTGTTCTCAAATGGGGAAGTATTCCAAAAAATATGTGAGGTTTTCAGGAATAGATAGGTGATGCTGATTTGAAAGGTTCAAATACTTGATGTTAATCCTTCACTTGTGATTCTTTTAGAATCTGTCTTATGGTGTTGCAACCCTGCAACAAAACTGATGCCGAGTAACTAATGTATCAGACAATCCATTGTATTTTTTTCTGATTTTTACACAAATCATTCAAAGACTCCTATTTTTGAGGAAAAAAAATGTTTCTTGCAGGCAATCGAGGTGTCAAGCAACGAATACGAGCCTTCAGAAAAGGATATATTGTATGCAGAAGGAGTAACCCAAGGGAATGGATTGGCCTTCATTGAATTCTCACTGGATGACCATAGCCCAATGTCAGAACCATACAATGACAATCCTGAAGCTCACTCTCGACCATTTACAAAGTAATATATAGTCTTCTTATCACTCTAACTCATGTTGTTACAATTAACTACTATGCGGAAAGAAGCAAATTTTAATTGTCATTTCATTCTTTATTGTTCTATCAATCAACATTTCACTTATGCAATATCTAGTTGTCACCGGCAAAAGTAGCCCAAAAGTATTATACAGAAGTTATGATGTTACATAAAAGCTAAAGATAATAGTTTTAAGAAAAGAAAATAAAGGAAAAGTTCCTGGCAATCTAAGTAAAAGTTCATCGCAGTGTGAAATACAGAGGATCATACCTCATCAACAATACACAGTGTTAAACTTAAGGAAATCCTCTTGCTAACTATTGCTGCAATTCAATGATTTCCTGAAGAGAAATTAGTGTTAAAGGTCCTTTTCTTGATCGTAAGATGCATTTTAATCATTTAATAGCACATCACGATAACTAATTTATTCATGGGAAGATGCCCTAAAGTTGCCAAATTATTTTAACTGAAGTTATCTAACTTATGCTCCTATTAAATTTTGGAATCAGAATCTTGACAATGTGAACATGATGATTAAATTCCGTTTATTCAAAACTTTTAAAGAAAAGGACTTGAGTTACAAATGCTTTCATTAACCTGAATATCTGCACTAAAATTGTTATATTTTAAAATACCAAGCAGTTCTAAGGGCCTAATCTGCCTCAGTTGAAATGGCTATTTTTGTCAATGTCAATTTAATAGTATGACTCCAAGTCTGCATTTCTTATATTTCATGTTTTTAATTTCTGGGTAACTCTTAGTTAATTTGCCTTGTCAATCAAAATATCTGCTATCTCCTGCTAAATCAATAGCAGATAAATTTGTTGTTTGTTCTAGTGTGCATTCTACAATCTTGTTTAAGTGTCACCAAGCACTTGCTTGGATGGTACTACCTCTTGCCCCATGAGCAGGAGAATGGGGGTTTGATTTTGAGCAGCGTCGGTCCTCAATTCAACACCCCATTAGCAAAGTCCTGGTTCTGCTGTCTCTAGCTTGGTCTGCCTAGGGGCTTAGTCTCCAGCCTAAGTGGGATTGGGAATGGTATTGTCTGTATGACATGATGAACTTGTATTGTGTATCTTCATTTGATAAATTTTGCAGTGTATAAAATGGTATGTTTTACAGTTACTAGCGCAATATGGGATATAAATCAACCTTTTGTAGTAGTTGTTAAATTTGTGATATATAATAATGACAAATATGTTTTTACAATCATTTCTTTTTCCTTCTACCATCTTGGAAATTTACAAATATTGTATTGTCAATTTATTGGTTGAATTTGGGAAACTTCATGGATTGTGCTTATATGTATTCTCCACATAGAGGTGTTTCTTGTTTGAACTTCTATTTGTATCCTGAGCAACTTGGCATCATCTGACCAGTTGTTGCTATCTTATTATTTTTATTTGCTTTCTTGAAAAAGGATTATCAAACATATTTCATACCACCCAACTTCATGAAGTTTCATCCACCCATAGTATATATCTTGATTTTTATAATGCAGCTTCTAAAACTAGTTGAAAAATGTTAAATCTGAAAGATAATTGCTGGCTGGATTGAACAATTAGAAGGCCAATGCAGTAAATTTAGCTGCTACACTCTATGTAAGTTCCAAAATCACTTTTGCAAGCTATCATGCAAAAACTCATGATAATTTTGGATATTTGCTTCTTTTTTTTTTTTCCATCCGTACATAACCATCAAACACTGTCTCAACTACTTGGAGATGACTTCCTGGATCTGTGTTAGTATTCCCATTTAGGGCTGCTTCTGATATTATTATAAGCTTTTCAAAATATTCATTAAGCTTTCCAAGTTTCTGTCTCCATGCAAATAAAGAAGCTAAAATGAAAGAAAAAAGACACTAGAATCCGTATGTTAGCACTCCTATTTATCACTATTAAAGAATGATCACTGTGAATTTATAGGGAAAAAGGAAAAAATAATGATTCTTATGCTTGTCTGGTCTGATGGCCTATGGAATCCGTTAAAGTGTGAATGGTTTCCCATGACAAATGGTATTTAGGCGGGATCCTGGCCTAGACACCGAAAGGCAATCATACGTGCATTGAAACCTCATTAAATTCTGTTGTTTTTTAAATCTTAGGTCTTCCTTTTGGTTGTTATTCTCTCTTGTATTTCTTTAAATTAATTTTTTTTTCCCTCCAGATACCAGTTGATTAGGGTGAGCGTGAGGGGGATGAATGAGAGCTGTAAGTGGGTGGAAATGTTTGAGGATGTTCGGGTGGTAATATTCTGTTTGGCTCTCAGCGATTACGACCAGTTAGGGGCCCCAGTGAGCGGCAACAACAAGCCTCTCCAGAATAAGATGATGCAAAGCAAGGAGCTCTTTGAGGCCACAGTCAGGTGTTTTCTTTACTCTCCGAATAGTTTGTTTGTATATTAGTGCATGATTCATTTGATGATGCATCTTTTTTTGATTTATTTATCAATGAAGGATGAGTTTTTATGATGGTGGTAACAAAAATATACTAAGTATATATATTTTTTGTTTCATTACGGTTTCCTCCCACAAGTCGCTAGATGAATTTTGTATTTAGTACTTTTGTATGTAATTTAGATGTTCTGAATTATAAATTTGCGAGTAATTAAAGTTGATTGTCTGGAATTTGCACCAGGCAACCATGCTTCCATGACACCCCATTTGTTCTCGTGCTCAACAAGTACGACCTCTTCGAGGAGAAAATAAGCCGCGTGCCGCTCTCTGCATGTCCGTGGTTCATGGACTTCTGCCCTGTGAGGACTCACCACAACCATCAGTCATTGGCCAACCAGGCTTACTACTATATTGCTATGAAGTTTAAGGACCTCTACTATTCCCTCACCAAGCGGAAGCTATTTGTGTGGCAAGCACAGGCTCAGGACCGTCCAACAGTGGATGAAGCCTTCAAGTACGTAAGGGAGGTTCTAAGGTGGGAGGATGAGAAGGATGAAAACTACTACCTTGAGGACTCATTTTACAGTACCACAGAACTGAGCTCCTCACCATTCATCAGGCAGGAATAATCCCCATTAAACTTTCATATTTTGGGACCGCAGTTGAGCTGATCATCTCATGTAGGATTCCTTCCAAGTGTATATTATAATTAATAGCAGTCTTGCAGCTTGTTTGCTTCATTATATATATATATATATAATTTGATTAAAATTCTAAGGTATTTGTTGTTGTGTTGAAAGATTCAGTTTTATGCTCTGCACTGATGTACGATATGACCTTGAGATCGTACGTACTAATCTTCATTTTCAATAAATACGATATTCTTGTTGAGCTTCATGTTAGCAAGGCAGGGAATTGAAAAAAGAATCCTTACATTCAGCACCCAAGTGGATTAAATGCAAGCAAGGAACCCGCAGCATTATACTTACTGGCATTTATCGACGTCTCGAGTGAATGTAATGCAACGATCTTAATGTTGTGAGATTTCTGAAAGAAGAAAATTTGAGATTATGGGACCGGCAGACATTAAATATACGGTCGTCTGAATTCCACTTGGGTGTCACAGGATTCTATAAAAATCGAATTCCAGGAATTAATGTCCGATCTCCTCTTTCGTTGTATATTTCGCTGCATGATGGCCGTAGTAGCACTTGAAAACGGGTGTTTCTTTGAGCCACGGACGAAAGTCATCAGAGCATCGAAGCAAACCCCCACCAGCCCTTGGACAATGAATGCGATGGTTCTGCCGGCAGAAGTCCTACCACTTGTGGAAGCAGGCACTAAAGTTTGCTATTTCTCACGATACACGAGTTTACCTTTGAAAATGATATCATCAATCGCTTCTAGTTATCCTCAAGGGTGAGCAAATTCCCTCGAATTTGGGTCGTATCCTTTGCATCAAAGAATGATTCACCTTCCACGTTGCCAACCATTTGATTGCATCTCACGTGGCTTTCAAAGCACTCGAATCTCTTCCACGTTGCCAACCATTTGATTGCATCTTACGTGGCTTTCAAAGCACTCGAATCTCTTTCTCGCATCCCCTACATGGCTTGGCTTTAGAAGCAGCCCTTGCGAGCTGCGATTCTTTGCGAAGCCTTGAACGTGGAGCACGACAGCATCCAGACTCTAGCCGACATTGCTTTTTCTTTTTTCTTTTTTTAAAAGAAGAATCAATCGAACTTTCTGATTTGATCGAAGGTTCTCATGCGATCATCAATGGAACTTTTTGGCTACTCCGAAGCTTTAAGCTGTATGATCGTAAGGTGGGATGCTAAATGAGAATACGAGGGTGACAAATTGAACCACCGTTGGATCCAAATCAAAGAATCCCAAGTACATAGGACCGTGTATATCGTTCCAGAAATAAATAAAAATACAGCACGGTGATAAATAAGACAACGACACTTGCGATGATGATGGTGATTGATTGCGACAAAAAAGTCTGCAGCATTTTTCTCTGTCTTCTAAGAAAGATTTTTCTTGCACTCTCACATCACAGCATGCATGCGTTGTTCTTTCATACAAACGTCCAATGACACTCGAAAACGAGTGAAACATTCACTAAGCTGCCGTTTTCTTTGCTCTGCTTGTATTTATGTTTTGGCACTCTCTAAGAATCGAAAATGACAGACCTGACACAGGCCTCAGTCAGCATAACGCTGCCACCCCTTGCACAAAACTTTTAACGTAGAAAGGCAAAACAAAAGAGACACGGCTCCAAAGCAAGGAGCACCAGCAACATCCGTTGATTGTTACAGAGGACCATGAAGCACACATCATGAAGCCACTAGGTCAGGTGTCTCTGCTTCAACCGACAATAAAGCTGTATGCACCTTGCCCAGCCAATCATCTAGACGATCTCGCAGGGATTTAACCTGTGGCATCCCCAAAACCCTAGGCTGCATCCAGGAGACATGGACGGTCCCCTCGACCTGATCTATAATGCCTTCGATAAGACGAACCTGCACAGAAATGTGTCATCATTAACATACCGATGATGGGCAGTCCAGACATTTTAATGGTGACAAAAAAGGCGAGCCCTAAGAAACTATTTGTATCAATGTCGGACATTATAACATCAAGTAGATTTTTTGCATGGCACCCATCGGATGAACAGGCCAGACTAGAAATTCTTATACAAGCATCAAGAATGTAATGCGACACGCAAAACTATAATAAATCCAAATACTCCCACCTTCTCATGCATCGTCCTAAAAAGCCACATCTACCTTTAGAACAAATGCATTAATAATCATTGGGTTCATTCATCACAAATAAACACTAGCTTCATGCATCTTATCAAATAATCAATAATTCGGGCCTCCAAATGAAGTGATTATTCAACTGCTTAGGCGTGCTTGGGTAGAACACGACATAATCACTTGGTCATCTCAACATGAACAAAAAACAGCACATCCATGCTTGTGTTGAGCAAATCAACAAGAGAAATATTTGTTACTTCGACCGAGAACTGAAGCAAACATTGGCAGGTTACCCATGGATGGCACACCACCACATGCAGGTTAAACACCAAACTGAAGTTCAGCCGTACCTCTCACAACCATGGGTTCAAATGTACGTTATTACTAAATCTACACAAATCACACATATGTGGGCTATCCGGTACAAACCATAAGTTTGTTGTTAGAAGGTTAAGTTCCTTATTAAAATTCATATAATTAAAGTGCTTAAAAACACATTCTTGTCGGGAAATAGAACGAAGAAAAATATTTGCAAGACATAAGGATCTCTCTCCTCTCTAAGGTAGATAAAAAAGGTCAAGGTAAACATATATTCCAACAAACTTTGTGGTAAACCCCAAACCTTAGAAGATGAGACCACCACTTCAATTCATCACACTTCTTTGAACATGGAAAAGGTGGCAGTGCTGCGGTGGCAAAAATCTCCGATTCTATTTTGCAAGTGAGACGGCAGAGTTCTAGGAGCGATTTTGTACAATCCAGCTAAAATAGTGATTCATGCTAAGCAAATTTCTTGCTTTATTTTGCTTCCAATTATTCTCCCAGTAAGATTGCATATATACAGACCATTCCATAAAGGAAAAGACCCAACTCCTAAAAGGAATTCAAATCAAAGAACAGCTTTCATATACCATATTTGCTTAAAAAAAAAAAAAAAAAAAAAAAAAAGCAAAGAACACACTCTTGAACCTCCATTTAAATTGTAGAGTTTCAATCTCAAGTACATAATTGATAAGTACCATAAATTCACCGATAAAAATATTAATTTATCAATTAATTTATATTAATTTTTAAGAATTAATCATCAATTTATATATATATTTAAGAAATTAATATTTTTATTAATTAATTAAAAAATAATAAAAATTAAAAAATAAAATTTTATTATTAATGGAAAGAGCTTATTTTTCTGATCACAACGAAATAAGTTTCGTGCAAAACGGAGCTAAAACGAAGAAGATATGAATTTCTAAAGAAATAAAATAAATAAAAATTAAATGAAAATAATATACGGCTCAACCGGCTCAAGTCGCCGCACCATATCAGCCGATGCGTCCAAACGCGCCGAACCAAGCCGACGAAGCCAACCACACTAGCTGACTCAGCCGCGGAAGCCGTCAGTCGATCCACGATCCAGGCGTGGACCGCCAGCTCAGCAGAAACCGACGAATCACGGAGCAATACGTGGTGGACCTAGACCCTTAAAGGGTTTACAGAAAATCTATCGCAGCTCTAAGGGCATTTTAGACTTTTCACTCGGCGACAGGAGACGCTGACTCGTTGCGGTGTATGGTGCAGCCGATCCATGCGGTCCATGGGAACAGTAATTACGCGATCAGACGGCTGCAGTAGCTTGCGGTCAAGATCGGACGATGGAGGTTTAAAACCAAATTTGATTCGAAATCAGCTTCACATGGATCGCCATCCAACGGCAGTGCTCGATCCAGGGGATGATCCGACGGTCCAGAACACTCCTGGCGGTGATCAGGACTCCCAACGCACGATTAGCGACCAGATTTTCTCCATGAACGCGCGATCAACGGCCAAAATTTAATCCAACCTAATCTGGGTGGATATACATCCGATTTTGATAATTTTTGGTCTGTTGGATTCCTATTGAACGGTTAGATTTCACGAGAGCAACAGAATTCGTCCAAGACTCTTTTTAATCCAATTTTCACTCGAATTTCTCCATATTTTGACAATCAAAGACCTCCTTAGTCTCACATTGCCTGCAGAAAAAGTCTCCAGCCTTCCAACACCTATAAATAAGACCCTAGGCCTCCAAAATTGACAATCTTCGGTCAAGGTGAAGCTATGGTATAGGGTAGAGCCAGGCTTTGGATCAGAGGCTACTTCAAAGCAATGGGTGCTGAGGAGAAGAGCTGGGCTTCTACACCATCTTTCTGTCAATGCCGATCCAAGATCGAAGATCATGCTATTTTTTTTTCTTTTTAAATTTCACGTATTTAAATCCTAAAATTTTAATTAATATAATATTTATTTTTATGCTCTTTAATTTTATGCTCTTTATTTTTATTGCAACTTAATTTCTGTACTTTAATTATTATTTTTTTATTTTATTGCAAGTAGATGCTAAGATCTAACTAGTAGATCTTAGTACCAAATTTAAATTTCTGCACCTTTTAATTTTCGCTTTTAATTTTCAAACTTCACTTTTGATTTCAAAACTCTTTTCTTTTCTTTTTCTTTTCAAAATTCAAAGATTTCAAATCTAAAACACTACCTTCCCTGTGGATTCGATCCGACTCATTGCTATCTACGTATTTTTAATTATTTTAAGAAGTCGGATTAAACTGATAAACACGGTGTCTTAACGACAACATCGCGAACTTATCAAGTTTTTGGCGCCATTGCTGGGGAAGGATTAGATGCTATTTTTTATTGATTTCTTTGATTTTTTTATAAATTAATTATTAATAAAATTTTAATTTTTTTAATTTTCTATAAATATTGCTTACTAACTTTTTCTTCTTTATTTTGCAGAAAAAAAAGCAAAGAAAATAAAAAGATTAGGACAAGAAGGAAGCTTCTAATCCCGCTTGGTAAGATCAATCCTAACCCTAGTTCTCTTTTCTTTTTATTTATTTATTTATTTACTTTATTTTTAAATTAATTTAAAAAAATATTCATTTAAACCTAATTAAAAGCTCCATGATAAGATTAGAAATCCTAACTATTTAGAGCATGCATCATATCAAATTTTTATTTTTTTCTGGTGATTGCTGGAGGCAAGGTAAGCCTTTCAGAATTCAATTAGTTCCATACATCTAGTTTAAATTGCATAGAACCCTTTGATTGAAAATTTTTTGTGCATATTCATATTAAACCAAATTAAGGGCACAACCCAATTAAACAAGATAAGGTGGGGATTTGATCACCTTTTCTTGGCCCATAAACAATCAACTAGCATCCTGCATTGACCTAAGCCTTTAATTTTAAAACCAATTAGACATCAATCCTAGGAGCTCGAGCTCAATAGGATAAGGAACCCTAAGAGTTGAACCAGGTTAGGGTTAGTCAATTTGACTGGTGTCTAGAAAAGTGGTTCAGGGACGACTGAGCCCGAAGGAAATGTAGTTTCTAATCGGTTCCGTTAGCTTATCTGGCCAAGCACAATTGGTGTCTAAGACAAGCAACGGAAGGACTCCCACCGATCTTACACTTACCTAATCAGTTGATTGGTTGATCCTACACTTAGAGTGCTCGAAGGCTAACTTGGAATAGTTAGGAGCTGTCTAGGTCTAGGCTGATCTTAGGTTAGGATTAATTTGTTTGAAACTTGTTTGAAAATAAAAATTTTTACTTTAGATATTTTCAATCTCTATTGCCCTGACATAAGGTTGCCATGGCATAACGGGAAGTTATGTTGCATGATTGTCCTAGGGTATGAAAAGATTGAATTAACTTAGAACTTAAAAAAAAAGAGTGTAAAAAAAATTAAAATAAATAAAATGATTGAGGACATTGAGAATATAGTGAATTCTCCAACACCCGTGTGGAGAAGGATTTCAGGTCGACTAGTCAAAACGGATTTAGTTTCTATTTCAGATCCTACAACCTTAACATCCATAATGGATTTAGCAAATCAGCCTCGGCCTCAAACCCTTAAGGACTTATGTTATCCAATTGGTTCCGTTCAACCCTCCTGCACTAGGTTGCCTCAACCCATAACAAACAACTTTGAAATTAAACCTCAAATCATTAACATGCTTCCAAAATTCACGGGAATAGAGGATGCATATATATTAATTAGGAAATTTGAAGAGGTTTGTGCAACCATGAAACTACAACAATTGTCAGAGAACGAAATCAAACTGAGATTAATCAATTTTGCCCCTAAGGATAATACCAAAAAGTGGCTTTATAGTCTTCCAAATCAATCTATCACGACCTAGGAGGGCTTTGTGAGAATATTCTTAAAAAAATATTTTCCTCATCATAAAACAACTAGAATTAGAAATGAAATCAATCAATTCTATCAACTAGCTAGTGAATCATTTTGGAAATACTTCGATCGATTCAAGAATCTCTTGACCCAATGCCTATACCATGGAATAGAAACTTGGAGGCTATGCCAAATAATTTATGAAGGATTAGATTCAAATTCCCAAATAATGCTAAAGTCCATGTGCCAGGGACAATTTATGTACAAAGAACCAAATGAAGCCTGGTAATTTTTAGAAGACCTAGCCGAGAAAAGTTTACGATGAGAACAACTAGGGAACCAGAAAAATCCACACCTTCAAGAGGTGGAATTTACCAAATTCAAACATTCCTAGCTACAGAAGCCAAAATTGCAACTTTGACACGTAGGTTAGAGGCCTTAGAACTTCATAGACCAGCCAGTATGAACCAAGTGTCTGCACCCATGTACAATGCATCAGACCATGTTCTTAAGGAATGTCCCCTCCCAATGAAGCAATTAGATAATGGATGTGCACAAGTGAATGCCACATATCAGAGAGACCATTGAACAATCCCTATGCACCCACTTATAATCCAGGTTGAAGGAATCATCCAAATTTTTCATGATCATAAAACTCAAATGTAGGCGGTCTAAGTTTCAATCGGCAGAACCCAAGGCCTAATCCTGTGATAAACACCCTGCCACCATCAGGCTTTAATATTAATGAAAAAAAACTTAGTTCTTTAGAGCCGGAAGCCCTAGCCAAATCTAATGCCGACACCAATGCCACCTTAAGCAATTTCATGCAAACCACGGGCCAAATTCTGAATTCAAATTCTTAGGACATAGCCCGCTTGGAAATACAAGTGGGTCAGCTAACATCTACCATAAGTGAACGTGAATGAGGTAGGCTACCTAGCCAATCTGAACCCAACCCAAGGAATCAAAATGGTAGACCATTCTAAGAAAACCAAGTTAATCAAGTTAATGCTATTCATTCCTTGAGATCAGAAAAACAAGTGGATAATAAGGTAAATATACCTGACACTAGAGAAGACTTGACTGCTGAGCCTGTTGAGCCACCAAATGAACAATCTACCTTACAAACTCAAGCTTCTGAAACTAATAGTGCACCAAACCAGATGCCCATAATCTCTAGAGCTCCTTTCTCGAATCGATTAAGGTCTAATAAACAATCAGAACATTTAGACAAAATGTTAGAGGTATTTAAGCAAGTTCAAGTAAATATTCCTCTACTAGACACGATCCAACAAATTTCGACTTATGCTAAATTCTTAAAAGACCTTTGCACCAAGAAAAAGACGACTAATATACCAAAGAGAGCTTTCTTAGCAGCAAGTGTGAGTTCATATTTGTTAAGTCATATGCCTATAAAGTATAAGGACCCAGGGTCTCCAACAATTTTGTGTCATAGGAGAAACCCACATTGAGAAGGCGTTACTTGATTTAGGAGCTAGTGTAAATATTTTGCCCTATTCAATATATGAGCAATTAGGATTGAAAAAGCTTCAGCCAACAGGGATCACATTACAATTAGCAGACCGATCTTTTAGGATTCCCAAGAGAATAGTAGAAGATATTTTGATTAAGGTTGGAAGTTTTATCTTTCCGGTTGATTTTGTCATTTTGGAGACTGAGCCAATATCAAATCCTAAGGGTCAAATCCTAGTAATTTTAGGAAGACCATTCCTAGCTACCGCTAATGCTGAAATTAATTATCGAAATGGACTTATGAAACTGTCTTTTGAAAACATGACTATCGAGCTAAATATTTTCAATTTGGAATAAGAATCTATCAAGCATGCTAATGTAAGTGTAGTCCAAGATGAAATTTATGAACCCATAGATATTAGCGATGAGTAAGTCGATCTTGAATCTAGTATCAGGCCAACCCATGAATATGAGAACCTAGATAAAATACTTGGAGATAATAAAAATGGCCAGAGACGAAAGCCTCCCATTGAACCATTCATAGAGATGACTAAACTATCACCTGAGTCATCAAAAGAAGAGGCACCCAAAGTAGAGTTGAAACCCCTCCCTGAGCACCTCAAGTATGTATATTTAGGTCCAGAGAAAACCTTGTCTGTAATTATTGCATCAGACCTAAATCCTAACTAAGAGAAGAAATTATTAGCGGTCTTAAGAGAAAACCGAAAAGCAATAGGCTGGACCATGGCAGACATTAAAGGAATAAGCCCTTCCATAGTTCAACATAGGATACATTTAGAGAAACAGGTTAGTACTGAGACTAACCACATAGAAGAACCCGAGCCAGGAACTAGTACTAATGCTGATTCCAGTTTAAATGAGATAGACATAGAAAAAAAAGAGAATAGATGATTTATCCGAGACTTATAAACCTAATGTCCTGTTCCCTTCAACCCTAGAAGCCGGTTCTTCTTACAAAAGTCAAGAGGCATATATTAATTTACCTCCAAAATTAAAACCGTCTTTAGTCACCCTTCCAATACCCATCACATCAAACTTAACTCCTAATACAAAACTCAATTCATGAGCATTTTAGAAGAACAAATAGGAGAAATTCTTAATAAACATGGGTATGAGAATGGGGTCACAAATTATATTCCCCTAATTAACAATGAATATATCAATAATGGGATTATAAATCAACTTTCTGAGATTGACAATCCAAAACTGTTGGAATTTGTCAATCCAGTATTTGACATAGGATAGTAAGCTGCATTGTATCTGGCTGAAGACGATAAACTTAATGCTTGTTGGAAGGCAACCCAATATTTAGTTTTCTTTAATTTAATTTATCTTTTCAGTTGATTTTTTTTTAAGGACAATTTGAATAAATTGGAAGAAGAGCTTAAATTTTCAAAGGCATGTGCTGGATCAAAAATATAGTCAGGTGTATTCTTTCATGTTCTTTATTACACTATTTTTTCTTCTCTATTGAGAACAATGTCGATTAAGTTGGGAGGGAAGAAAAATAAAAATTTTAAAATTTTAAGTCCTCGAAAAAGTTAGTATTTAGTATTTAGACACCTAATTATGCTTAAGAATCGAATTAAACTAAGCATTTTTTTAAAAAAAATTGATCCACAGATCAGAGAATTTGTGACATATTGAGGAATCAAGTATTAAAAAAATTCAATAAAGAGTTAAGTCTAGAACATAAAAGGTTTTTCCTTTGAGCATTTCTAATTTTTTCTATTAGCATCGAAGAGAAGTTTACTTTCTATGAGCTTGTGTAGGGTAACTATACGTTTCTTCATATAAAAAATTTATTTTAATAAAATAGTTTCCAAGTACTTCTCACTGAGTAACCGGACCTTTTTGCCTAAGCAAGCATTGAGTTTCGCGTTAAAAGGTGAGAAGGGCAAAGAAGTTCGTTGTAAAACTAGTTTTAACTCGTAGCCTGTTTGATTCGAGCTAGTAAGTCCAAAGGGTATTCTATACCTAATGCCCTAAAGCCAACTGGTTTGGAAGTCATTAGCCCAAGACTCACTACATGGACCAAATAGAAAGCTTAAGAAGTTAAGACACTCAATAGTGGAACAATGTTAAAAATTTTAAAAAAATAAAAAAAATATTGGTTTCCCACCGAGTAACTGGATCTCGTTGCCTAAGCAATGATATTCGCATAAAAAAATGGACAATGTGAAAATAAAAATCAATAAATGAAGGATGGAAGTAGCAATACACTTGCCTATAGAAAGTTTAGACAAATCAGAGATAAAGACGGGATAATTTAGAAAAAATTCAGAAAAAATTAATGTTCTTTACTTAATTTTTCTATTGATAAGTATTAATATCCCAATGATATATCTCACTTAAGCTCTTTTGAGAACTGCTTAGGTAAAATTCGAAACTCTAAAGTTAAAAGATATTTAAAACTAAATTCTTTCTTTACTCGAGAACGAGCAAAGCTTAAGTTGGGGATGTGATAAGTACCATAAATTCACCAATAAAAATATTAATTTATCAATTAATTCATATTAATTTTTAAGAATTAATGATCAATTTATATATATATATATATTTGAGAAATTAATATTTTTATTAATTAATTAAAAAATAATAAAAATTAAAAAATAAAATTTTATTATTAATGGAAAGAGCTTATTTTTCTGATCGCAACGAAATAAATTTTGCGCAAAACGGAGCTAAAACGAAGAAGATATGAATTTCTAAAGAAATAAAATAAATAAAAATTAAATGAAAATAATATACGGCTCAACTGGCTCAAGCCGCCGCGCCATATCAGCCGGCGCGTCCAAACGCGCCGAGCCAAGCCAACGAAGCCAACGTGCCAAGTCAGCCACGTTAGCCGACTTAGCCGTGGAAGCCGTCAGCCGGTCCACGATCCAGGCATGGACTGCCAGCTTAGCAAAAATCGACGAATTACAGAGCGACACGTGGTGAACCTAGACCCTTAAAGGATTTACAGAAAATCTATCACGGCTCACAAGGCATTTTGGACTTTTCACTCGACGACAGGAGACATTGATTCATTGCAGTGTATAATGCAGCCGGTCCACGCGGTCCATGGGAACAATAATTGTGCGATCGAATGGCTGCAGTAGCTTGCGGTCAAGATCGGATGGTAGAGGTTTAAAACCGAATTTGATTTGAAATCAGCTTCATGCAGATCGCCATCCAATGATAGTGCTCGATCTAGGGGATGATCCGACGGTCCAGAACGCTCCCGACGGTGATCAGGACTCCCAACGCGCGATCAACGGCCAGATTTTCTTCATGAACGCGCGATCAACGACTAGAATTTAATCCGACCTAATCTGGGTGGATACACATCCGATTTTGATGATTTTTTGTCTATTGGATTCCTATTGAATGGCTAGATTTCACCAGAGCAACAGAATTCGTCCAGAACTTCTTTTAATCCGATTTTCATTCGGATTTCTCCATATTTTGATAATCAAAAACCTCCTTAGTCCTACATTGCCTACAGAAAAAGTCTCCAACCTTCCAACACCTATAAATAAGATCCCAGGCCTTCAAAATTGACAATCTTCGATCAAGATGAAGCTATGGTATAGGGTAGAGCCAGGCTTTGAATCAGAGGCTACTTCAAAGCAACGGATGCCGAGGAGAAGAGCTGGGCTTCTACACTATCTTTCTGCCAATGCCGATCCAAGATCAGAGATCAGACTATTTTATTATTATTATTTTTTTAAATTTCATGTATTTAAATCTTAAAATTTTAATTAATATAATATTTATTTTTATGCTCTTTAATTTCATGCTCTTTATTTTTATTGCAACTTAATTTCTGCACTTTAATTATTGCTTTTTTTATTTTATTGCAAGTAGATGCTAAGATCTAACTAGTAGATCTTAGTACCAAGTTTAAATTTCTGCATCTTTTAATTTTCGCTTTTAATTTTCAGACTTCATTTTTTATTTCAAAACTTTTTTCTTTTCTTTTTCTTTTCAAAAATCAAAGATTTCAAATCTAAAACACTACCTTCCCTGTGGATTCGACCCGACTTACTGTTATCTACGTATTTTTAATTATTTTAAGAAGTCGGATTAAACTGATAAACACGGTATCTTAACGACAACATCGCGATCTTATCAATAATATACTCTCTGCAGGCATTGATGGAACCATGCACAAGCATTTGTTTTGTTCCCAGCTTAAAAGGAAAGAGAATTGCTGCCACTTTGGTGAAAGCCAGTGATGCCAGCTGTCAATTTGGTATTTACAGGCAGAGCAACAAAGAAATGAGAAATTTCAATGAGGAAACTCTTAAAAGAGAACATGAAAGGTAGCTAAAATATGCCCTTTCCCCACAATTTTTTTCGAATGTACTGTTTGTGGTAGTCTGCAAAAGGTTCCATGGTACATTGGTACAGGATGCATCTATCATGCTTGTATGAGTATGATTTTAAAATGCATTGGACATATTAGGAGTTCAGGTATGGCAGTTAATTGACCAATTCATTTGGCATATTAGGATTTTTTATTGTTTGACTGATTCACTGATGAAATCAAAAGACACAAAAAGGTCGATCATTGTTCTACTGGTTAAATGACCAAAATATGCTTAGTTCTTTCCATCTATGTAATGCTAAAAGGTGCTTTGGTCATCTTCATTGCTCCATGTTAACGCACGCAGTTCTATGATTGAAGTATTAAAGCTCTCTTTGCTAGAAGGATGTTTGCATATAGAAAATCAATAAAAACACAACAAATTGTCACCCAGAAGTCAGAAATAACTTCATTCTCCTAAATTTCATGCAATCAGTAATGTAGAAGCCAGAAACAACAAAAATCGAACTGCTTATTGGCGGAGAATTTGCAGAATTTATAGCAGAAACTTACAGAGAGGCTTTTCATGAGAAGATATTCCACATCCCCTATAGAAAGTCTAGTTCGTTCAGCTATAATACTTAATGGTATGGTGCGATCTTCAGAAGGTCGACTGCAAGGAAACAAGAAAGTTAACCTCAAGACAAGCTATAAGAAGCGATCATGAAGAGTGGTTGCTGAAGACAGCGAACTGAAGCAATTGATCCAATATCTTCCACCTGAACTTACGTAAGCTAGAAATTCAAGAAGAACTGTAATATCAAACTGCATCCTACCTAAAGATGATTTCCATCAAACAAAGTATGTTTATCTTTTCCAGTAGCTTCTTCTGGTTTACCACCAATGCAGGCTGTGCATTCAGAGAAGCACCATGCACATGACAAAGTTCTTGATAAAGAGCTAAATTGCCATCGTTGAATGCTTGAAGTATATAATAGAGCCACTCCACTTTGGTTCCAATAAGACAATTTATCTGCAGAACAGAAGCAAGCTCAGCATGCATGACTAAGGTGAATTTGAGAACAGAGAAAAATTAGAAGTTCAAAAAGCAAAATGGAGCATACAAAATTATCCATGTTTAAGCACAGAACAAGTATGACTAAGATATTGGCAAATAAATGACAAACAGCTTGAAGAAATGCATCTAATTGCAGCTAGCAACATAATACACACACTACCTACCTCTTGTGAATCCGCAAAGAAATATATAAAAATGCTTCAGAAAAACAAAATTATAGAGAAAAAGAACAACCAAACTTCACTCCTACCTGTGAAAGCATGACGCATCCTACTAGAATGACAACCTTAAGACTGCTATTGGAGAAAATTTCAATATTATAAAGAAACAATATAATGGCAAAAAACAACAAGAAAAGAGATGGGCCCTAGACAGTCCAGCACAGTCGAATGGCTCGTCTACATTTATACAGAAATTACAAAACAAAAGTGAAATGGGAAGGTGATTTGACCTTTTAAATCAAAACAAGAATCATCAAGCCCTATTCCAATAAATACGTGTTTGCTTTAAAAATCCTTTTTTGTTCACATTAATTGAGGCTACATTGGTTCTCTGCAGGAACTTTCCAAACCCTTTGGTTATTACTTTGATTTCTATTTTACATGTCTCCATCCTTTTCCCATAAGGTGAGACAAATCTGAGCCCCTTAACAGGGTGTGAGACCTCATTAAAGCTTTGTTGCACATGCCAATAGCCCATACCATCTTATGCAATGTACCTCTATGTTTCCTCTAATACTTACTTTAAACCCTCCCCTTCTCTCTCTCTGTACCATTTATCAACTTTTCATACTACAATAAGTCATGCTCATTATGAGCAGCTTTTGGAGTGAACATACCTCAAGATAAGCCAAATGGTTTCCATGAAGTCTAGGACTAAAGGAACATAGTCAATCTGAAGACATCAACAAATTTATCACTTTAATAAGATAAATATGCTAGCATTCACCAGCCCAAGTTCCATTTAATTTCCAGATTGTCGCAAATAAAGAGTAAATAAAATATATACATGAAGATAAAAATGATAATTTCAATCTTCAAGCTATAAGAGACCATAAAGGGGCACATAAATAAATAATAAACAACTAACGCTGTATCCAAAGCTTAGGATCCATGGTTCATTGTCTTTAAGCAACATGGAACAATAACTCCAAAAAATTCAAATGTCATAAAATCACACTTAATCACATGAAATAAAAAAAAAATTCACAGGGGGTTTTCAAATGCCCAACCATGATTTGCATCAGATATGCGGACAGTATCTAGACTTGTAGGAAGAAGTTGCACATATCAGGTTTCAGTCTCCAACCACATTTACAACAGGATACTGAAACCCATGTTTGAAATGATTTGTGGCATGCTAAAAAATTTTATTACTTCTCCCTTTACTTCCACTCCTCAGCAGTACCAGTATATGGAATATTATACATCAAGGTAGTTGGGCATTTAAACATGCATTAAAAGCTTAAAAATGAAATTGAGAAATCTTCTTATACAAATAGTAAGCATGCTGTATGCTTCAAAACTTAATACAAAAGTCATATCCCATGTTTGTAGATTTCTTTGCCTTCCGATAAGCACTATTGCATGCTTGAAGTAAGATGATGACTTTGGACCTGTTTGGAGTTTAATACTATTCAACAGATAAGGGAAAATAATTTCTTTTCTTATAAACTTACTTTTGGTAAGGCCCAATTAAACGGTATTTCAACAGATGCTACAATTTGGCTTTAAGGAGAAAATGAGAAATTTACTTGTCTTTTGCTTAAATCGGCAATTGTCATCTCATGTTGCTTTTGCTTCCTTCACATTCAGCTAAAGATGTGTCTGTCAAATAAAATTGCTAAAAATTTACAGGTTGTTTTTGCATATGCATCCTCAAAAATCCATCCAGAAGTATTATTAGCAAGTAACCCTTGAAAGCTTTTCTTTTCTTGTATTTTCTTTTTTCATTAGTGCGACTGTGCAGCTATAACTTTGTGGTTAGCCCACTATCACGATTCATCGAAATCTAACCATTTTCATGCCAAAAGACCAAAATGCCCATATGTACATAACTTCCAACCATCGAAAGAGGGTTGTTGCGGATGGGTTTAAGGGAGTATCAGTTGCGAAGGAGAAGTAGCAAAATATGATGTTGCCATAGAGGCCTACGTTTGAGCTGAGAAAAGGTAAAGCCCCTCAAGGTCAGCCCTAGAGAAAGCCACACTGGTGGCATGGGCCATGATGATATAGAAAGCGGGAAAAGCATTCATGACCTAATTGGCAATAACTTGGATGATGAGGTCATGGGCCACATTCACATGGCAGGGGGTGAAAGCACTTGCAACCTAGACAACAACAGACTGGATGGTGAGGCCATGGGCTGCAGTGAAGCAGCAGGCAACATTGAGGACAAATGGAAATCAAGCTGCCAATGGCATTGTCTTCCATTGAAGAGTTGGTAGGGCAGTGGGTGGAGGATAAGGAGCAAAGGTAGCACGCATGAGGAGGGTTGCTGGTGGCATAGCTGGTGTAGGATGCCAGGTGCATGGCAAGGCCTAAGCAGAAAGTGTTGTTGGTTCAGACTATCAAACCATGTTCATGGCAGTTTGTGTATTTACCCTATTTTTCTTAATTGATTATTAAAAAGGTCATTTAAGAATCATGGCTAGTTTCTAACAAAGCCGATATGTGGTTCACCTAGAGTGATTGAGAGACAATAATGGCAGGAGCCTATCTCCAAAGAAAAGATGAAAAAGAAAAGGTATATTCATGCAAACAGTACTTTCGGGCAGATATATACATCTAAATCGAAATATTGTGGAGGGTGAATATATAAATCCAAATGTAAATAATCGTTTACTCATAAGCTGAAGCTATGCAAAAGGCACCCCTTCCATTAAAACAACATAACATTTAATATTGCTGATAAATCTCTGCCTTTTGTAACCTTCCACATTTACCTCCTACTAAGAATATGGGAGAATTAAACATAAACCAAACAACATCAGATAGATTCAAGTTTCAATATTGCCATGGTGAACAGAGATTAGTTTGTTTGGCCAAATAAAGAAATAAAACTTAACATCATGATAAATAACTACTACATCTTAAAACATATATGAGGACTCGTGTGGGAATGTATTTAGTCCCACATCGGTAATTCACTGAAAAGATCTTGGGTACCTATATAGGGCCAATGAACCCAAATAAAACCTTCCTCCTAGCCTTTTATAGGTGAGGTCCTAGATTGTTACAAATGGTATTAAAGTCGACCGAGTCCATAGGCCATGTGGACTAAAGGACACGGCAGCATAGGTTCGTTAGGGCTGACCATATGCCGATTGTGGTGTTTATGAATAGACTTGCATCGATTTAGACCCATAGCCTGGCGAGGATGCCAAGCCTTAAATGGGGGAAGTTTGTGAGGACTCGCGCAGGCATGTATTTAGTCCTACATTAATTATTCACCAGGAAGATCTTGGGTATTTATAGAGGGCCAATGAACTCAAATAAAACCTTCCAATAGCCTTTTTTGGGTGTAGTCCTGGGTTATTAGATGTATACATAGATTGGCCTAGACCAATGCAACAATGTCCATGGTCCACATTGAACCAAATTAATTTACATTAAGCTAGAAAAGTTTTAGGATGATAAGTACACTCATGCTTTACAATAAAGACTTTCATTTTCATGCAAAATGAACAAAGCTATAGTTATCACCAGTATGTCTGAATAGGTCGTTGTGACTTGGGTTTCTTGAATTTCTTTTAGTATTGTCAAAAGTGCATGTCAGCAGTAAGAGATGATATGAAGTACCATGGAGAGAGTTCTAATTGGCACAAATCTAGTTGTTGCCTATCTAATTGTGTCCCTTTATGGTCCCTTAGAAAATTGATACATCCTATTACTATATTAGTACGCCAAGAATGGGGGTTGGTTCGGCATACCGACACTCACTATGCCCTCCATACCACAAACCAGTTCGGTAACAATGCAGTACAGTATGATCGGTATGCACTGCTATTAACTGATACAGAAAACTGTGTCCAACTATGAGTGAATTGCTCTCACTGACTAATAATAATTTCATTCCCTAATGGTCTTTCTAAGACTCATTACTTATGACCTCCAAAAAAGAAACTATTTTTGCTTTGGCAATTGATGTTTTACACTGGAGGATATATATGTCAATTTACTAAATATGGCAGCCCAATGTATTGTTAGATATTCTCCTACTTGAGCCTTAATCATGGTCCATGCAAAATCCATAAGGCCAAAAATTTTTCAAGCCATAGCACTAGAGCCCCTAAGTTTTCAATGTGGAAACAGAAAAATCCTCAGGGGATGTTCGAGTATTCCTGTGGGAATATATTGTAGGAGTCATATTTATTAGCCTCTCAGCTTGTGGTTTTCTAAGGGCCTGCCCAAGTCCCAGCCCAAGTTCTAGCCTATGGACCTGCAAGTCCATAGGAATAAAAAAAGATCCATGGTGGTCCTTTTTTCTCCAACAGGATATGGGCTGGAAGGGTATTGGGTTAATATGGCCCATGCCCAAATAGACCGCCCAATCCATGAATTCAGTAGGAAATCCAGCCCAATCCTGCTAGGTTATCCAAAAAGGCCCTCAATCTTATTCACAAACTTGAATCTACCATGAAGATAATCAAAAATCCAAAATTATGGTCAATCCAAAAGCTTGAATTTTAATGGATCTTGCACATTTGAGTTCAAGATTAAGCAAGTGGGTCACAACGTCTATAATTAGACCATAAATTGGCCAAACTTGTAACTATCCTTAAGACCCAACATCTACGAATATGCATCCTACCTCCCACTGTCCACCTTTCCTAGGCCAATAATAAACAAAGGCCTATCTATCTCTTAATCATCTTACACAATTTTCAACACACCTAGAAATTGCTATAGCATTATGATAAGAAGTTGGAAGTAACACCATGCACAAGAGGGAAGGACAAGGTGAAAGAAAAAGAAAAAAATCAAAAAAAGAATCTCATTCCCACAGTCAAATATGTTTGAGGCTTCACTTCTGTGATATATGCTGCCTATTTTTTAAACAAAAAAGGTTTAAAAAATCACTTAGATCAGAAACTATGTATTTCTCACTTTACGATCCACCTCATATCACTCTTTTCCAAGGAGCATCCTCTATATTCCCTACACTAGACACCATGAATGAAAGCCTTTCAATTCTATGCATCAATAGATCAAAGATAATGAATCATTTATGATGTAGTATTGAAAATTCCCCACACCTACATAAAATTTATCACATTTGTATGTAAAACTTTAACTTCTAAGCATTAAAAGTCATACCAACAGGTAAATTTTCTAAAAAAACAGTTGAAAACAGCTGATTTTGCAATGTCTAAGGTTTGTCAAAATCAAATATTAGTTATAACACTCCAAATAATTAACTACGAAAAGGGCACCAAGCCAAATGGTAAAGAAATTGTGACAAAATAAGGAAATCGCTACCAGACCATAACCACAATTATAACCCACAATTTGGCCTAATAGATGGCTAGAATCCTATCGTGACAAGGCAACCATCTACCTTTCCTGAATTCTTCAAACCAAGGTTCTCAAAACTGACGTGAGTTGCCTGGTTCAAGGTATATATTCCGTACTAGTGCAAAATCAGTTCGATATGAGGGGTTGGTCTGAGACTTGGTAAGAAGCCATCTGAACCAAGTGGAACCATCCATTTCTGCTTGGTTCGGACCAACACCACCTGTTTTGGGGCCAAGCTGATCCCTTAAAACCCCCTGACTTTCAGCTGCTTCTCTCTCTCTCTCTCTCTCTCTCTCTCTCTCTCTCTCTCTCTCTCCCCCCATGATTCATTCTGCCCATGGAAGCTCTTTGCCCTTCTTTGCTAGAGCTTCTCAAGCCATTGATAAGGCGCTGGCTTTCTCCTCCACCATGTCCACCACCACCATCCTCTCCATCACTCTGCCAGCCACCAATAGCACCTCTCTCCACCCTAAATCCCCTCTCTCTCAAAATTTGGGCCAACCTACCTCCCTCCCTCTCCTACCCCCTCTCGCTCTCTCAAGATCTAGGGTTTGGAGGACCTGGTACCTAACTATGTCATACCATGGTTGGTATCGTAGGATACCATACGAACATGGTATCTAACTAGTATTGTCACTAATATCAATTTCACAAACTTTGCCTCTAACAATGCCCATTCTCCTTCAAAAAGCATTTTTATTGTGCTCTCCTAGGAGTTAAAACTAAGACCCAAAAATAGATTCAACGATCCTTATTTCTAGTTTTTAAATTTAAACCAGCTTACTTTCATTCCTAAAAGAGCTTATTGTAGGAATCAACGTTACATTGATAGCCTAAGTATTTGAGTGAAAATGTGGGATATCTTAATGTAACACTTGGGCCCACAGCCTAGATTCACAGGACTAGGCCTGAGCCTTTTTTATTGAGGAACCGTCTTAGCAATCCCTCGAATAAGAACAAGGGTGTGAGAGGGGCAGCAGACTCTCTCTCTCTCTCTCAAAACCCTCCCTCCCAAGTCCCAAGCTCTCTCTCTCCCAAAACCCTCCCATGACTCTCTCCCTCTGTCACACTCTTCCTCTCTTCTTCTCCTTCTTCTTTTCTTTCTTTTTCTCTCTTTATATCTTTGAGCTAGCCCCAAAGAGGTCATTACCGTGCCACCTCTTGCCTCCTGCCCTGTGTCAGGATACAAGAAAAGGTTGGTGGCTCAATTCCCCCATTATAATGATAATTACCGTAAAAACTAGGATCTTAGAACCTTTTGGAAATTTTTGGAATTTTGAAGATTTTAAGAAATTAATATTAAAATATTATCCCACCATTGATTTGACATGTAGATTATTAGGCCCCGAAAACCCCTGAGAGATGATTAGATTACCTGGGTGTGACATCTATAAAGTAAGTAACATTCAGACTTTGTAATATTTATTTAAGAATGATTATGCAAATTGATACCATAATTCCAAAATAAAACGCTATATGAAATTTCATAATTATATAATAAACATTTGATTTATCATAAAAATGCTGTTAATTAACTACACAACTGAAACATTATTATAGGATCAAGCATGTAAAATTAAAAATTGTTGTGGGCTCAAGTGTAAGACTCGAGAGTGGTATTGAAAATGAAAAGAAGATTTATTTACTTATAAATATGTGTGCATCACTTGACTCTTAGCATGACTATGTATGGATCCAGAATGTGATTATGTGACCCAGACCATAAAGGTTAAATGTGGCCATATGACCCTGAACACAAGGGTTAAATGTGGAGTGACCTAAGCCACAAGGATTAAGCGCGGCCTCATGATCACTATTCCCAGAATTTGATTACCAGTGACCCAGACCACAAGAGTTAAATATAGAGTGATCTACGCTGCAAGGATCAAGTGTGACTATAGTCATTTGCTATAGAACAAGACAAAATTGGAAACTGGATACTCGGGTATAGTTATGTATACAAGTATATAAATGTAAGTGTAGTTGATTATGAGATTGGATACTTTTACATTACTCGGCTTATATGTATCATTGGTTTTGTTGATTTTATTGAGAGATAAAATAACTCATTTCATTATGTAGATATTATTGAAAGAAAATGTCATAAACTTCACTTGCATTAATGTATCATGCTTGGTACAATTTAATTGAGCTAAATTACTCGATATGGCTTGATCCAATTCTATAAATAGTACTTCTTACTGACTAAGTTATGAAGCTCATAATCTTCACCTCTTTTTTTTTAAGATCCAGGGAGTCTAGACTAGCATTGGCATTTTGGGGAAGTATTAGAGGCAAGGCGGTTATGGTAGATGGTAGATCTAGTTGATTAGTGTATATATAGTATTTTCTAGATTATGTGTAAATAACTTAAACATTAGAAGTTGTGGATCGTAAAATTTAGAAGAACTTTATGTTACGGCCTATGGTTGTGTGCATGATATGTGATATTTTGGTCAATAGTTAGTTGTTCTAATATTTACCATGGCCTATAGATGAATTGTATAGTTTCCATATTATATTGAATTCATTAACAAGAGAAATGCCTTGCATGCTTATAGGGCCAGCCCTTGTGAGTATGCAGCGACTGTCATGCCCTCGAATTGTAATTCTGGGGTTGAGGGCATGACACTTAATCTTTTCTCCAATAAATAAAGACAAATTATTAACACCCAACCCCTTCTTTTAGAGCCTAAAACAAGTGTGATGCAATAAAATCCCATTCTACTCAATCTTACCATTGTCCATGGTAAAAATTCTCCAAAAGATCTTCATCTTGTCAACGACATTATATGTAGCATGGACAACAATACTAAGAAATACACAAATAACTGTCACATATGTACTCTAATGTACATTATCATTAAACAATAGCAAAAACAAAAAATTGACATAGGTTCAGGAAACATAAGAGACAGATAGAGAGATAGAGAGAACACACAAAACAAACCCTTTGATAGTGGTTCAAGAAAATGAGAGACAATCTTCTTTTAAAGTTACCAAAACTATCTAGGGGAATATTGGGTATATTGATATTATTTTATGCCGCACTAAAAGAGTTAAAAGTGATGGATGGCATTTACAAGTAAACCACATGATGTAACAGAATAATCACAAGATAATTGCTAAACTTTTTCTAGATAAAGGCTTCGACGTAAAGATATTCAGCACCAAAAGAAGATGCCAGAGGCATCACAATTAGGTATAGTATGAAAGGTCTTTAAAAGGAAAGAATATAGCAATATACTAATAAAATAATATCTTACAACTGGATGGGCTAGCAATTCACCAAAATTATATATATTATCCCCCAACAAGGCAGAAAGTGACAGGTCAAATGCCAAATCCTGACAATAAAGAAATAGCAATTATTAGTGCAGAACCATAAACCATAACTATAATTATACTAAACCTACAAATTTGTTGTAGGAGCATTAAAATTTTCATAGGCAAATGCATTAAGCCAGATATCAAAGGAATTACAAACGCAAATGTTCAAAATCATAGAACACAAGCATTACTAAATTAAACAACTACGAGAAAATTAACACGAGGATTAAAAATATTTAATAAGAATTACTAGGATTTATAGCGCTGCATACATAAAGTTGGACAAAGAATGAATACAAGACAAGTTTGGTAGCCTTGTCTAAAACCTTGAGAAGGAACCTAGGAAGCATGGATACTCCATATTAGGTCCTGTGGCAGTATCCGATACATGTCGGATATGAATACAGGTCTGATATAGCACGGATACGTGTCTTGTACAAGAAATAAGTATCTGAATTATGTTCTTTTTAATTAAGGCCAAGTTACGTCATGCTCTAGCATACTTCCTGGATACTACCAGTATATTTTGCTATAAGTAGTAGGTTATTGGGTGGGTTCAAGCAGGTTCTGAAGCTAGATTTGCATTCTAGATCCAAAAATATCGAAAGAACTAAGAAGCTGCCCTTCTATTCTCTCTCATGCCCTATTTTGAGAGAAGAGAGAAGAATGGGAGTGGAAGAAGGTGATATGGAGGCTTGAGCTTGTCACCAATGGCAAGACATAGGTGACTAAACACTAGCAGTAAGATGCCGATAGCATCCAGCAAACAATCTAAGTTGTTTCTTTTCCCTTTCTTTCTTGACTTCTTTCCTTCATCTTTTTCTCCTTTTTTTGTGGCTTTCCCATTAATTCATTTATATTATGAGTAGGGCTGCTTTTTTTCACTTCAAATGTTGGATTTCCAATCCCTAGGAATCAAGTGATGGATAGGATTCACGGGAAAATTGGATCCCCTCCCAATCTCATTCTTTTGGGAGGATAGAGTAATGATTCTGCATTTATTTTTTGAATAACAGAAATTTTATCATTTTGTGATGTTGCTAAATTATTGATTTGCTTTATTTGGTTCATCTTTAGTTAATTACTTAATCTTTTGCTGGATTCTTGAAATATATGAAGTATGAACCATGCTATTATGAAGTAGCATTGCATTTGTGAAGTTTCATGAATTTATATGATGTTCTATAATAGACTAATCATGCTTGTAGGATTTTTTGCTAAAGAATATGTATGCAATATTCAATTTATTGCCTTATCCCAGATGTTTTGTATCCTATTTTTTCAAGATTTGTCATATCAGTGCATCCACATCCCACATCCATGCCTGTGTTTCATGGGAAGGAATAGTTGCAGGATTTAAACAATCATTTTATTGATAATTGGGCTTCCTTAACTATAGCTTCAAAGGTTCTTGTGGACCTCATGATTGTTTAGTTAGACCAACCACCACTTGGTTAATCCTAGGGCCTTCACCATCTCCTCTGTCACGTCCTTCTGCTAAGTTGGTCCAATTTTTTTTTGGGTCTTCTTAACATGTGAGACCCACCTATTTCCTAATTCTTCATCATCGTATTTTCAATCCTTTGGCTTTATTCAGCTTCCTATCACTATAATTCATGACCTAACAAACTTATGTGCGTCTCACCAGTCCCATTTTTTGGATAATCAATATACATAAATTTGTTCCTTCCTTCTCAGTCACCTTATTTAGGATCAGTTCCTCCATCATCATTTTATGCCTGACAATTATTGTTAACCACTTCTTTTCTTGTTCTGCATCTTTAAATTATCCCAGTTGCGTTATTATGTCTTGCATTTTGCTTGACTCTTGGAATTTGAAATACATTAAGCATAGCTGAGCATGATGATGGAGTGATTGATGTTGGCCTAATTTTCAATCCAATAGATTAAATTTACCTCCATCCGAAACCATGAACCAGAAATCTGTTTTAATTATCATGGTCTTTGTCACCTTGTCATTTAAGCCACTGATGCTATTCTGCTATGTCATTACACGTATCTACTGCATGCCCTCTTCAAGATACACAAATTGAAACTCCAGTACATTTTTGTAATGGTTGGCACTATTAATGAGTCGTCACTCTTCAATGTTGCAAGCAAATGTGGCCTAGGAACCTTCTATGCTTGTTATCCATCGGCAACTTGTCTCCCATAGTTAAAGCTTTCTGCTTGCAAATGCCTAGTAACCACCAATTGCTATGTTACAGTATTGCTCCACGGCTTCACCCTAACTGTCATTTGTCTTGATCAGACATTCTCCTTGAGCTAGTCAACTTTATCAACCAACTAATTCCCTTGTTAGCTTGCATCCTAAACCACCATGACTTGACATTATCATATGGAGGTCATCATTCTCTTTGCATTCTAAGCAATTAGCAATGCAAGGATTTTGCTTATTGCAATGGTCGAACACCAATTGCTTCCATTCTTGCAAAGTTAAATCATGTCACATATTGCTTCTATTACTATAGGTTCTACTTTTTTGTATTAGTTACTTTGGTGTCATCTTAGCATAGCACAGAACCTTAGTCACCTTGACTAAGTAAATGCACTGATAAATGTACATTCTCATGATAAATGCATTTAGTCATGAGCATTTGATCATCCTATATATTAATGTTATGAACTTGCTAACTCAGCACCTGGGCCACCCATTAACTTGTCATGCTTAGACCATGGGTACCATGCTGCCCCATGCAATCCGCCTGCCCATCAATGAATATGTTGTTCAAGACGTCAAGCGCATCTTCTTTCTCTCAAGCTTTCAGTACAAAGTTTGAAGGAGGTTATATAGATAGGCAGTATAATAAAAAAATAATACTGTGTACATGTTACATGTAAATTTCTTATGTGATATCCATGCAGATATTCTGTTACTTGTTTTTCTTTTAAGACCAAACATATGCTGAATGTATATTCACATGTAAAGGCACCCCACCATGATGTCATAATTAACTTATTATTGGATATAAAAACTTAGTTCGTGACCTAACAGAAAAATGCATTCACTCAAAGAGTTGTTCCTCAAGTTTTATAATCACCATGCAAGGTGAGGGAATTTAGATGGATCATTATGATAAAAGGTGAAACAAAACGGAATGGCTGGTTACTTGTGGAGCAACATAGCATGGTTTGACTGAGATGGAATGGTAGGAGTTTGAAAATAGCATTATTTTTTTAATAAAGGGTTCCATGAAATGTCAATGTCTGGTCCTGCCTCAAGCACTTAACTTAAGGTCCATCCTTCTCACATTATGTGATAGACATAAAGAAGGCCAACATGCATTTTGAGAGCATAAACACATTACGAGTGCAAATAAACAGGTAAGGTCAAATGGACAAATTGAAGTAGCATAAAAGCATATGCTAGTATAAAGCCACAGATTTTTTTTCCATCAGCTTATACACTTCTGAAGAGACATAATTGCTTACAAGGACTTCGGACATACCAGTTTAAATGATTCTGAAAGAGATTCCACTGATGTGTATGCCAAATAAAGGAGAGCATTCTTATAGAACTCAGCAAATTCTTGGCGATTTTTATGATATTGAGAAGATACCCAGTAAAAGCTAGCATGAACAGAAGGATCAATATCAGTCATGCCATCCAACATTGACTTTCCATCCTCTAAAAGTTTTTTACACTCCTTCTGGTTCCCTTCCTCAAGGTTAAATGCAGCTATTTGCATCTTCACATAAAGAATAGGCTCCTCAATCCGCAACTCCCTAGTAGCGCGCAGCTTTTCAATCACCCCTTCAAGATAGCTAATGGCAGCTTCCCTTTCCGAATACTGACGTGAAACTATCACAGCAAAATGTGCAAGTTTCAGTAGATTGATCTTCATCTCAAAGTCAGTAATGAAGTTGTGATACAGTTGAATGAGACAATCGCCTGCCTGTACAAGAAAAAAGGGAAAAAATTTTAAACAGAGGTAACAATTATAACATCAGCAGTTGCTTGGGGCATACTTTTCATAACTAGAATGATAGTAGACTAAAGGTTAAGAAAGAAAAGCAATTCAGGAAATCCCCTGAAATCACCAACAAAAAAGGACAACTAGAAGTGTAACATCTTGAACAAATTATTCATTTATTCTAACAAAAACCAGTAATCCTTGGTGAGAGAACCAAAATACTTACAGCTACCTCTAAAGCTACTCTTTTTTTTTCTTTGGTTGGGGTGGGAGTTGGGGGGGGGGGGGGGGGCAGGTGTCAAAAAGCATCATTTCCCAGATGTGTCCCCGTATGGTATACCATATTGCATTCAGGTGAGAAAACAACTTCAACTGAAACCAATGTGATTCTCAAAATTATGGTGACGAAAGGATAATACATGCTTAGTAATATTCCTCAACAGCCAATGTATCACTTGAAGGGGATCATCAGTATCATGTTTCTCAAATATTAAAAGTTAATTAATGTTTACTTTTGCGACAATGAGTACTTTGGTGTTAGCAAGCAAAGTCTATATGAAAATAACTCCACGTACAGACCAGCACAAGAACAACAATGAAAAAAATGTTGCAGTCTCCAGTGTGGATTTGATTTTGTGATATGGTAACCTCCTATGAGCCATCCCCCTCCCCAAAAACAGAAAGAAAGAAAGGAAAAACGAAAAGAAAAATAAAGCATGTGCTTACATGGATGCCTTTAAGTGGCTGCAACTCAACAATTGTTTATTGCTCATCCTAAGAGACAGAACTTGCTATCCAAAGAGACACAACAACATAAAGACCATATTTTAGTATATTAGATTTTCAAGCCCTGTTTCTTCATTAAACAACTAAACCCATGGTCTCCATCTCATACACACTCTCTACCACTTGTTCTTAGTACCAATAACCACCAAAGAAAATCTCTCCATCAACCACTTGTTCTGAAACAAAGAGATTTATCTATTAGTACATGACGGTCACTTTCAGCCATCAGCACAATAAATTCGGGGCATACGAAATCAATTTCCATTAATAACAAAAAGCATCAAATTGATGGTAAAAGTTAGAGTTGTCGCCTCCACAACGTCCACGAATCCAATCTCTTGTACATTCATCCGATCGATTCCCCATGGATCCAACAGGGACAACAACTAGAAAAGCATCAAAATACTAACTTTTCCCCGACTTTGAAACCCAAAATCCCACCTTTTGCGACACCAACGAATCAAAACAAGGCAAGGTTCAAAATCATCAACGTTTCCGAAGAAAAAACATAGAAAGAAAAGAAAACAAAAAAGGTTGGAAACCCTAGCGGGTAGGGAAGGGGATGCGGACCTGGACGATGGCGAGAGAGACAAATTGGTCGAGCTTGAGGGTGAGCTGATGCCAGAGCTTCTTTTGGTAGAGGTCAGCCATGGCGTCGTACCACTCCGCCAGCTCCGGCTGCGCATTCCGCTTCTCCTCCAAGTACTCTAGCGCTGCCCCCATCAATCGATCCTTCGTTCGTTCTTCCAATGGATCCGATCCAATCCCAGTATAAATCCCAACTCCGATCCCGAGCGGTGACGACGACGAAACCGAAGTGGAGATTGCGATTCGGTCTTGTTTCCAATGGAAAATACTACAGTTTGCCGAGTTACAATTGGGCCCCTTTGACTTTCTAATAAAATCTTAGACAGGCTTCGTTCAATTGCCTCCCTAAAGCGGCCCTTCTCTTCACTTTCCCAATAATAACAACCCATGTTGAAATGATCAATAGACCTCGTGGGAAACTTACATCGTGACAATAACTGTCATTACCATTGCTACCTCTGTGATCACCCGGGATCTTACCCAAAAGAGTGGATCTATTGCATTAAAGCTTCGAAAGCTGATACGGTGCTGAGCTGAGTAGGTGCCAGAAGATGATTGAAGGCGGGGTGTTGAAGACCTATAAAAAAAAAATCCATATGCCAGAGATTTTTCAGTGGAAGGTCTTTTTGATGTCTAAGTGAGCCAAATTTGAGTACAGTAGAGAAAAAAAAAAAAAGAATTGGTTGTGAGTAGCTTGGCTTAGTATAGCATCCCCCTCCTGAGGGTTTTCTTTTTCACCTCTTTATATAGGAGATAGTCATAGTTTCTTGCACCCTAACTCATAGACTGTCAAGATAAACGGTATGGTCTCTCGATTGTGGGCATCTGCCAGACGAGCACCTACTAATTTGTTAGTCATGAGCGTCTATCAGATGGGCGCATATTAGATTGTTGGTCACGGACGTCTGTCAGGCCCACATCTTAGTGGGTGTTCGAAGATTCGGCTATAACCCACGTGGTTGGATGATTTGGTGGAGATCGGAACATAGTTGAGGAGTCATCGCGGCTGTTTTGATTCCAAGTCTTATTATGGAGACTTGTCCATGTAATCGGTAAGATACTAGCCTGAGGGCTGGTAGAGACTTGACCTGAAGGCTAGTGAAGTCTCGAGCAGAAGGTCAAAGGAAAGCCGATGAGGCCGCTTTGCCCCCTCTTGCAGTGTAGTCACCTTACCGACATCATCATCATGGCCGTCAGGTATGCTTTGGAGGATGGACCTTAAAGATCATGGTCAAGATGGGTTGGCCCTACAACATGATTCATTAATCTTGTACAAGATCTATCTATTGCATAGTCAATATAGGACAAACATACATATGCATAGATTCTCATATACTTCTCATGTTCAAGCCCTAGCATTCTCATAATAAAATTTCAAATCTATTCAAATCCACTCATAAATAACACAAATTCTATGATATAGTCAATTCAAATAGATCCATGTTATAGTATTTAGTGTTGGTCATCGGGTCGTGCCCGGCCCGACCCAGGCCCAACGGGTCGGATACTGTAGCGGACCGTGCCTGGCACGACCCAGCTACTAAACGAGCCATGCCGGCATGGCACGGAATGCCAAACCCTCTGTCCAGTACGGCCCTAGGCTCGAGAATTGATGGGCTGGACTTGGCACGGCCCGTTGGCCCGTCAGACCCATTTTTTTAGCCCAAATGGGCGGTGCCAAGCACGACCCGCAACGGCTTCAAATGGGCCGTGCAAGATACGGCCTGCAACGACCTCAAATGGGCCATGCCAGGCACAGCCTGTAACATCTCCAAACAGGTCAGGTCAGCCCATAATAGTTAAAATTGATTTTTTTTATTTTTTAAGGGGTTCTAATGGCTATTTTTTTATTTTTACCATTTTGACCCCTCCAACTGTCAAAAAATGACTAGATTGAGGGGTATTTTGAAAAAATAAAAGTTTTAGGACTTTTATAAATAGGGCTCTCCTCTTTCATTCTCACCACATCAATTCATCAAACCAATTCTCTTTCTCTCTAATCTTCCTACTTCTATTTGTTCTCTCTTATAGCAATTCTTCTCTTTCATTCAATATTTAGCAAGTAGCAATTATAGTTTAGCAATTCAAGAGTTATACAAGAAGAAAAAGCATCTCTCTTTTGGAGGTCATAGTTCAAGGACAGTTCCACCAATCTAGCTCTTCGGCTATCCGACTCTCCGTGTAACATTCCGAATCGAAAAAAAAGGATGAATTAAAAGATTTGTATTTATGTACATAATAAAATTTATCTTGCCAAAGGTTGTGGAAGCTATTTCAGTGTAAATTATAGTTATCTACCATTTCGAGTCCTAAAAATTTTTTTAAGTCTAAAAGCTAGCATTTATAAGGGGGCTATATGAAATATGTATTTTCTTAGAACAAAAAGTCTCGGTAATTGATCTTTAAGTGTTGGTAAGTTGTAAAATAATTTTTAATAAATTTTGAAGATCCTTTAACCTATTTGTTCATAAACAAGAAAGTTATAAAAGTTTTAAGTTTGGATAATTTGAACTAAAACTTAAATTTTAGTTTCTTATTCTTAAGAATTTTGACTTTTCTGATATTTTTATTGGTTTTAGGTAGGGAGTGTTCCTTATTTACATTTATATTTTAAAGTTAATGACATTACTTAAAAAAATAAAAAAATAAGCTGCGAATTGAGTAAAGCTATGAACAGAGTCTGAAGAGTTAATTTTTGAAATCCTAAAGTTCGAGCTAATCTGAATTGAAATCGAGGCGGCCTGAGTCTGAGGCTACAGAATGAGTTTTCTATTTTTTTGAGAGAGTCGGCCCGATTTGGAGTCGAGCTAACTCGAGTGACACTCGAGCTGACCGATTTGGGGCCGAGCCAGCTTGATCAGTGGAAAATTCTATGAGCGAGTTTAACCGAGAGGATTTTAAGTGAAGCTTTTAAAATAATTTTTCAAGAGATGAATGAGCAGCTTGAGGACATTAACTAATGATTGAAAATATATTAAAACAATACCTATTAAGGTTGGAATTTGGTGGATTCTTCATGGAATGACATCTAGCAAATTTTTTTTAGTTTATTTATTTCCAAAACAACAAAACTACTGGTTTTCTTGGTTATTATTTTAGTTCTCCAGTAGACAACAAAAGGTTAGGAGAAGAAAGGAGCTCAGGAAGAGGAGGTTTCTTAGTCAAAATTTAAGGAGAACTTAGCCTGATAAAGGGGTACTCAATGAAGAACTAATTTGAGGAAAGAGGAGTTGCAAATAGTAAGGAAGAAAGAAGACTAGTTGAGGGCAGTAGTGCATAAACCCTTTGAGGTAAAATTTTAATCTTTAAATTAAATTCAAATTGAATTTTGGATTGATCTTTTACAACCTTGAGGTTTTAGTCAACTGGATTATAACTAAGAGTTGGAATAGGAAGAGGATATAGTTGCTGTCCATTCGATTTTCTGAAACTTTTTGATATATTTCAGCAAAGTAAATTAGGTTTATGTTTAGTAGAATTTAAAACAAATTATGAAGAAGGCGAAATAGTAGAGATACTGAAATTTTGTCAAGTATGTGTTAAGGTTTAGTAAAACCTAAGCTAGGGCAAGTAAAGGAAAACCAAAGTAAAAAAAAAAAAATTAAGATGGTTAGTATTGAAAAGTGTAAAACATGTTAAATTGTTAGAAGTTTTGAAGTTTATATTGGAGGTTAATTAAACCAAAGTGAAGCAAAATAGAAAGAAATTAAGTAAGAATAGGAAGCATTAGAGAGTAAGCTTAATGAAACAAAGTATGTGCTCTCATGTTCTTATATCCAAAAATTTGTATTTATCAGAGTCTATTAATGCTACAGGAGAGGAAGAAGGCTCTCAAGGAGTATTTTAAGTAAGTCAGATATCAAAGTGATGCAATCGCTAGTTAGCTAGAGGTGAGTGAATTTTTTTTTATTTAGCTTTGGTATTTTCTTTCTTATACATGATTCTATTCATTTTCATAAGTATGGAACAGAAATATGTATAAATATTTTGATACTTAGTTTATTCTCTTGTTTGGAATTTATTTAAGTCAGCTTATTGATATTTGAAAGTTTATTCAGTATCAGCTTTTGAAGAAATGCATAGCATGGCATGTCATGCAGCATATAGCAGCCGGCAGCTCCTTGCGATATAAGTTATCAGAATGTCCAGTAGGGCTTGGCAGTGTGTTGGCAATATATCAGTAGTATATGGGCAGTATATTGGCAGTGCATCTAAGTGCCCAGTGGGGTTTTATTTCAACTGCATTTACATTCATACTATGTATTGACTACTCATGATAGGGATGCGTTGGGAGTAGTCTGCCATAGCCATCAGCATTATTTAGCAAAAAATTGGTTTATTATAGTTTAGCATATTTCTTTTGGTTCAGCAAATTCTTATTAGCTCAATAAACTTGTTTAGCTCAGCAAGGCCTTCTTTCAGCAAAATAATTTATTTGTGGTCTTATTCCTATTTGGATTACTCATATTTGAAAGTATATCAGAAACATATATTATATGTTATAACAATGAATATTTCGACTATGTCTTCTTCTTTTTCATTGTTAGATTATTTATCCATTCAACGAGACTTCCCAAGTCTCACCCCTTACTCTTCCTTTTTGTAGTTTTGAAGTAGTGGTATATATGTCAACATGTGTATCAGCATCTCTAGCTAAGGAAGTTGTTGGGAGATGTTGGTTTATAACTTATAATGTGTTGAGAGATGTATTATATAACTGAGATAGTTGAATAAAAAAGTGATGAGCTTGTGGTATTCTGAGTGATCGTATAAATTGTATATAGTATGGTTTTATGAATGGAATCTTGAATTTGATTATGTAAAATTATTAAGTTAAATTAAGATATTTACTTTAGTAGATTAAGAAATTAAATTAGATTGTATATGTTGATTGAGCAATAATTTGAGATAATGATTTTGAGCATGTTTAAATGATATTACAGCATAGATATAGCTTAGAAATTCCCTTAACCTTTAGATAAGGATGGGGTGTGGCACCATCATCCGGAATTAGGGGTGTGGTGTTACACTCTGGCAGTCCGGCCCTCCTCTTCCGACTCTCCAACTCTCTACTCATCTGGCTCTCCGGCTATCCGACTCTCCGATGGCCCGACCCTCTTCCTCTAACTCTCTAACTCTCCGCTCTACCTCTCCTTTCTCTTTGGCTCTACAATCTTTACTTATTTTTTTTTGTTGCTTACTGATTAATTTTTATTTTTTTGTATTTACTTAGTTTAGATAGCAAGTTATGATGATGAAAGTATTATCGGCGCCGTTGGGCATGTCGGCATTTCTCCTATTTCTGAGGAGGAAGAAACTCTTCCTACTTTTTCTGAAGTCCCTTCTAGTGAAGTTGGATCCTCTTCTCGTAAGAGAACTAGCATTGTGTAGAATGATTTCGATAGAATTTTAATTGATGAAGTCTATAAGATAAAATATAAAAAATATATAAAATTATATAGTTGTACCAGTATCGAAGAAACTGACCATTTGAAGAGACATCAAGAGTCTCATAGGATAAGTGATTCTCGTCTTCAAAGCATCCTTAATACACAAGAGGATGCTCTTATAGGAATTTTTGCTTATAATCATGAAAATCAAAGAAAGACACTTGTAAAATAGATAGTTAGAGATAAATTATCCTTCAGCTTATGTGAATCTTTTAATTTTAAAGAGTATGTTTAATTAGCTTTACAACCCGCTTATAGAAGAACTAGTAGACGTACATTTAGAAGAGTAGCTATGACTAATTATTTAGTAATGAAGGATAATTTAATTAGAACTCTTTCTGATTTAAATGCAAAAATATTATTAACTTTTGATATATGGACTGCATCTGTAGGTAGTATGTCTTTTATTTCTGTCACTACTCATTATACAGATAATGATTGGTAAATAAATAAGTGTATTCTTGCTTTTCGTTCTTTTGATTATCCTCATTCTAGCTAATATATTTCTAATGCTATTTATCAAATTGCAGCTGCATATGGTATTAGTAATAAAATTATGTCTGTTACATTTGATAATACATCTAATAATAATATAACTATTTAATTCTTAAAAGACTTTTTTCATTCCATTGTTAATAAAAATTTATTTCATATTAGATGTGCATGTCATATTTTGAATCTTTTTATTCAAGCTGGAATGAGCATGGTTCAAGATATAATTATAAAAATTAGAAATGCAGTATCTTTTATTCATACTTCAAGAGCATGATTATAAGAATTTAAATAATTATGTCTAGACCATGGTAAATATTTTAAAAAATTTAAATTTGATGTGGTTACTCATTGAAACTCTACATATACAATGATTCATGATGCATATGCATACAAAAATTTATTAAATATATATATAAATGATCATAGATTAGGCTTTATTTTGATTGCAAATGATTGAAAAAAAAATTTAGAAGATTTTTTAGTTAATTTTTATAATGCTATAAATACTCTTCATGGTGTTTATTTTTCAATCTTTTGTGTATTTTTACAATAAGTATATATAATTTATCATCAATTTGCATAATATAGATATGATGATGTTTTAATATCTATTATTTATTAAATAAAAAAAATAAAATCAGTATTGGGATATAGTATATCCCATACATAACTTAGCTGCTGTATTTGATCCACAGATCAAATTAAGTGGCATACATATTTTACTTGATGAAATTGGTAGAATATGGATCATGATTTTGAAGCATCTAAAGCTGAGATAACTTAGTTACTTTATGATATTTTTGTATTATATGATAAAAAGATTCGTGGATCTAGATAGTCCACATCATCTTCATAACCAACTTTTGGTACCTCTCGGTCATCATCTATTTTTTCATTTCTTATACATAGGAGACATTCACATGCATCTTTTTCATCTACATCTTTTCATCTTTTAAGTAATGAATTAGAATTTTATTTACGAAATGAAATCTTTTCTGCATTAGATGAAAATCAAATAAAAAATTTTGATGTATTGGCCTAATGGAAGAGTAAAAAATCAATATCCTATTATGTCTATAATTATATATGATATTTTAGCTGTGCCGATATTCATAGTAGCATCGAAATCAGCTTTTAGTGTAGGTCGGTGCATTCTGAATGAAAAGAGGAGCAAGATAATGGGTGAGATAATTGAGATGCTGCTCTGTTTTAAAGATTGGCTGGATGCGGAGGTAAAACTTCAGGACAAAGAAGGACATGATACTGGATCTGATAATGAGGATGATATAAATATAATAGATAATTAGTAAGATTTATTTTTAATTTTTAATTTCTTAAAATTATATATTTCTATTTTTTATTTGTTGAGGTGAGTCACCTCTATTTTTTTCTCAATTCTCTCTTCCTCTTTGTATTCTAGAGGTTAGGCCTAGCCCCCTTCCTCTTTTGTATAATTTTGATTTTTACAAAAAAGATTTAATATTATCTATCTTTTTTTATTTATCCTCCAACTTAATTTATTTTATAAAAAATATTTTTTAAAATAAAAATTTTAAAAATATAGCATGCTAAATAGGTCATGCTAAGGCAAGACCCATATGGGCTGGCATGCGGGCCATGCCTTGGCATGGCCCATATGGGCTGGCACAAGGGTCGTGCCTGGCCCAAATCCTGAAAGACCATGCCAGGCCTGCGCTGTGGGCCACCAAACCCCTAGCGCAGCCCAGCCCCTAGTTTTGCACGGCCCGCTACAGTACCGTGCCTGGCACGACCCAAGGCCCAATGTCCACCTCTAATAGTATCCTCAATCCAATAGCTATGAGTTGGATCTGCTTTGATATCATTTGTCAATAAAAAAAAATGCAACCTAGAAACTAGAAGATCAGATGATGCAAAATTATCTCCAGTATTTTAAAAGCATAGGTAAGAAATTTTAAGAATGAATTTTAATTTATTTTAATTGAGAGAATATAAGACCCGACTCATGGACTGGACCAATTTGATCTACTTGATTGGTCTAGAAGAATTGGATTAGCTTGAAAGCCCAAAACAAGCCTAGGAATTGGATTGGTCCAAAAGTTTGAACTAGAGCATGCCTGCCTCAACTTTCCTAGCCCTCCGTAAGTGTTGAGAGCCAAGGGTGCACACGTGTTGGAGGAAGAGATGAACTCCCTATGGGAGTTGCCTTCTTCTTCGACTCCCCATGGGAGTCCAGCATACTGTGAGATTCGGATATTAATCTCCTGTATCAAACCCCCCAACTTCCCTTTAACCTCGACCATCAAACTCAAGCCCCAAGGACTAAGAGTCGTTGGTGTCTGTCCTTGTCTTTATCCCAAAGGTTTTCTGCCACCATCACCATGGCCATGGCCTAGCATCATCAGAATCAAAGTATTGACCCTTAATCTTCAAATTAATCCTCCTTCCTAACTTCTCTAGTCCTAAGATTATAGATTCTAGCTGGATGGTCGCTGAATTTGGTTAGGTTAGGAGGTGCTCGATTTTGGTTTTTAGTTCTCATATTTTGGGTTTGCTGGAAAATATAGATTAGTTATGAGCTCCAAGCCCCTTCCTTATATCAATGGTTGCCCAAGCTTTTGATGATTCTAGTCGGCATCGGAGCCGTCCTTTAGATGTTTCAAATGACTAAGGGCTAACTCCATTTTCTTAGCTTTCTTTTTGCGCGATGTAAGTCTGTCTTCCTTCTCTTTTGAACTTAGGGAGGGACCCTATTTTCTCTTCTCACATGGCCTTTTTTTCTCCAAGTACTTTCTCTACCTTTTTTTGGTCTTTCTCTATTGGCACCGAAGAATCCAAGCAGGCCTTCTCCTAAGTCTGGATCGACCCCAATTTAGCTATAATTTGGAGGATCTAATCTTCATAAAAATATTTTTTGATTATTGGGCCCGATCCCGATCCTATGTGAGGGTGTTGAGATTTATGATTTTTACTAATTATAGCTACACTTACGGTAGAGAGATAATTTTTAGATATTAGGCTCAAGAAGATTTTTAGAGTTAGATAGATTTATTGGTTGATTTTAGTTGTAAGATAAGTAATGCTTTATTTTTTTAGATTTTATTATTAATTATTAAATATTAATATTAATCAAATTCTAATTTTTAATAGTCATGATGTATGATTTTAATGTATAGTATTTTACTATTGAATCTACCTTCTTTTAGAATAGTATATGATGCATGATCGGTAGTTTTGATTTTTTTATAGATTATACTTGACTGACTTCGATATTACATGACTTTATATATTTCTCAAATTAAAATATGAAGTGTATTTTTTGTGAAAAGAGTTTTGACTTGAGATGGTTTTGGGCTTTTAACCTAACTACGTTGAAGATCGAAGGTTGAATGCTAGCATTTGATTACTCTTGAAGGATTTGTGCTGCAAAAATGGTGCTACATAAGGATCCCACCAATAGGAGCTAAAGGTTGGCATATGATTAATCCTGGAGGCAACCTTGCAAGAAGAACTATAGTATTGTGAAAACAACCTTGCTATAAGGATAATGTGATTATAACCTATAGCTAACAAGATAAACTTGATGTTTTGTAAAAACTAGATTCGTGAACAAAAATTAGAATTTTGAGAAAGTTTGGATTTGCATGCAAGATGTTTTGACAATACTTTATATGTAGATCTAGATTTTAAATTGATATATTAAGTATACTTATTTTTATCTATTTTATTATCCGATATATCTAGTTGAAGTATTTATTACTTACCAGCTATCTAGCTCATTATTAGATTTTTTTTGCTTTTACATATACTAAGAACAAAACTCATACGAAGTTGTACTTTAAGGGTGAGTGATTAGAAGTAAAGTTTTGGTCCCTCTATTTTTTTTTTTTATCAGGATTTTATTAAAAGTTTAATATAAGATCAATGGATATTATTAGAAATTTAATGATATATTAAATTTGGATTTTAGTAATTTAAATTATGGACTTAGTTAATTGATTAATTATTCAACTGTTTGATTTATAACTAGCTCATTCTGGAGCTCAAATATTTCAAGGAAATTAGCACTACACTGTAGACTTCAAAAAGTTATCCAATTTGAAAATAAAAGCTAATCTAATCAATTAGATATTGTTGGGGATAAATCTTGCTCCCGCTGAAGTCCAATCTGATGCTTAGCCTAATGTAACTAGTAATCAGAGAAGACTATTATTGGGGATAAATTCTGCTCCCACTGAAGTCCAGTCTGATGCTTAGTATAATATAATTGGTAATCATAGAAGAGCTTCGATCAAAAATTCTTCAGTAGTCGAGCTCCTTTTGGACTTCTCCTTCATTAGGATTCCTCCAGCAGCTGAACTTCTTTCAAACTTCTCTTTCAATAGGATTTCTCCAGCAGTCGAACTCCTTCCAAACTTCTTCTTCCGTCGGATTTCTTTAGGAGCCGAACTCCTTCTGGACTTCTTCTTCGGTCGAATTCCTCCAGGAGTCGAACTCCTTTCGAACTTCTCCTTCAATTAAATTCCTCCAGCATCCAAATTTCTTTCGAACTTCTTCTTCAGTCAGATTCCTCCAGGAGCCAAACTCCTACCAAACTTTTTTTTCAGTCGGATTTCTCCAGGAGCTGAACTCCTTCCGAACTTTTTCTTCAATCAAATTTTTTCAGTAGCTGAACTCCTTCCGAACTTCTTCTTCAATCGGATTTCTCTAGGAGCCGATCTTCTTTTGGACTTCTCCTTCAACCGAACTTCTTCACCAGTCAGACTCCTTCTGGACTTCTCCATCAGTCGAACTCCATCCAGATTTCTCCAGCGGATTACTTTCAGATTTCAAGTAGTATTCCTTTCGGATGATTTCCTCTAGTTGTATTCCCTTTAGGGATCTGAATTTCTCTTGAATTAACATACGTCAAAGCTCTTCACCAATCAACGCCTGCTTCCTTCGAACTTCGACTATTAAATCTCGACGAACGGACACATCACGACAACAGACACCTCTCTTTGTAACAAACTCCACGTGGTCCTAAGCGGCTTAGTACCGGATGGCTAAAACTATCACTATTAGTCTGCTACAGGCAGTGCCCCTCTTCGAAATAATTTTCATGCGACCCCGAACGGTCCGTTACCAGATGGCTACAGCTGTCACTATCAGTCTGCTATAGATGGCGCCCCTCTCCATAATAAATCCCACATGGTCAGCTATCGGATGGCTATGGCTGTCACTATCAGTCTGCTCCAGGCTTCATCTATAAAAGAAATCTTTCAGATACGTTTTCTCTAAGCTTTCTTTTTTTTTTCAAAATTCTGCTGAATTCTTTTCTGAGCACTCTATTTCTATTGGTCAGAAGAGCTAACTTGATCATCGAAGGATCCTACTTAAGTCGCTACCATTGACTTCGGATAGGACTTTATTTTGCATGTCATTGATGGCGATCTCTTCTTCCTCAACTTCAGTTCGATCCGATGTCAACCAGATTCTGCACCAATAGAATTGGCACTAGAGGAAGGACCTCTATTTCTGAGGTAACCTTATTCTTAAAGGAGTGCTCAGTCGATCCTGTGGATCTTCTTCTTCAAATTTCATCTCCATTCTCTCCCTTAATGCTAAGAAATGCCTCTAAAGAAGATGACTATTCGGAGATCTACCACTTCTACTGTTAGATTTGAGCCAGATCCATCCATTTCTGCTCCATCGTCGATGCTTCAACCTCCTCGTCCATCAACAGCCAAGGTAGATTTGAAGCAGTTTAACCTACTAATGTAGTGAATTCAGGATCTCACCAAAATGGTGTAGGCCATGCGGTAGCCTCCGATGGTGGTTCCACCAGCAAATCCGCCATTGGAACGTCAGAAATCGGTTCCAAAGAGGAGCACTTGGGCTTGTATATCCGTCGCCCCTGAAAAGAAAAAATAAAGAGTAGAGGATCCTTATTCGGATCATGATTCTTCTCCGAAAGAGATCTTTGATAGATATGTGTGCCCTAGAAGCCAGAATTGGCTGACACTTGTAATACACTTCTAGGGATAAAATTATAATTTTGACTATAAATAATAAAATAGATTATTTTCTATCATAAATATATATTTAGTGTCTGTGATACATTCCTTGAGTTAATGGTAATGATAATTCTTATTTTCAAGAGTTGTAAATTTAAGATAAAAATTTTCATTATTAACTCATAAAATACTCCTAACCGTAGGATCATCATGAGAATGGTGATTGATCTGGAAGGTTGGTGTACAATCGCTTCTTTATAGTAGATGAGTCTTGAGTCTACGGTGTAGAGACATCGGAGCAAGAATAAGTATTTGTTAGAGAATGAGGGCACTAAGCATGACTACCTCGAGCAGTCATAAGGAAGTCTACCTTCTCATCGATGACTGACTCGAAGCTGCAGTGGTGTGTCTGATTCTTTGACCTGAGGTGCATCGACAGTTCACCTTGAGGATGTTATAGTTTGACTACACCATGACTCGATCTTCTAGCCATTCGAAATCCTAAGGTGTATGTTGGCTATAGCATGTTTATTATAGAAACTGGATTGCACCAAGAAAAAATCTATCTACCTCGGTAGATGAGAAGCAGTCCTATGATGATCATAAGAATCAAGTCCATAAGTCCATGGCCATGGCAGAGTGAAATAATAGAAAGAGTTTCTATTAAGGTTTTCACATCGGACTTGAATCAAATGATTAAATCATATGATAGAAATTAGGGTTTGACGAGTTCACTTTAACCCTAATCTGATTGGGGCTCAAGATAGAAGAACTTAATCACACAGATAGCTGCACCGAGAAGCTCATTTTTAATTTTGATGGATCGCCACCATATACTATTAGGTGTCACTGGGGGATTTTGGGAGCAATTAGAATAATTTGGATGATCGATCATTCTAGTTGTCTGAATTAGAAAAGTTCTGATCCATCAAAAGGTATTTCGATGATGTTGATGATAGAGATCACAATATATCTCATTACCATATAGAACTGAACCTAACTGGATCATACAAATAAAAGTTTGGATCTGGATATCATTAATTAGATTAATCCAGTTCAATTGATTTGAATTAGATTCAATTAGGTTCAAGAAAATCGTGCTAGCATATGATTGAGCCTAACGTTCTCCTTCTACAATCATTAAAAATTATCTCGACTGAGCCAAATAAGTTTGTGCTCACTCAGATACCTTTACTTGATCTAACTGAAGCTTGTCCAGATCAAAAAAAAGATTATCTTAATTTATGAGATAAATTGAAGACAATACCTATCATTTTTCATCATTTGCTAATTCTTGTCTTTTGACTTTGGTCAAATGTTGACCTTTGACACTTAGACATTTGCCCATGTGTCATGCACCCATAGGAGAGCAGATAGGGGCTTGTCCCCTTGCTAGAAAATGAAAAGGAGGGGGTGCATGCCTAGAGAGGCGTGCACCCAAGGATAGGGATGCCTGGAGTCCCATACAGATAGGACTCTAGGTTACTTTTTAGAATCAACCTAGGTGGTGCAAAGGGACTCTACTTTGATCAATCTTGGTGCCACCTAAGGATGATTAAGAGGGGCTCTCATCTGATTGGATTAGGTGATGTCATCCCATCAATTAGATTTAGATCTGATTACACGAAGTGACGTGATTGACCAGGATGATGTGGCACTGCATGGCGTAGTAGGGTCTATAAAAACCCTATCTACGCCAAGCTTTTGAGAAGATCTCCAATAGCCCATGCCACAAGGCTGCTCCTCTCCCTCCTCCATGCCATCTTCAGGTCTCCTCTCTCCTCTCCATGCCCAAAGGGATTTGGGCTCCAGTTTGATGCGATCCAGGCAAGAGAAAGGTGATCAGAAAGGAAGAAGGCAGCACTGCTGCAAGAGACAATTCCAGACCTTCAAAAGAAGTTTTAAAGATCCTTCAAATCAGATCCAGATCTAATATTAGAAGAGATGATAAAAAAGAAGAAGATTTTTAGATCCAATCTGAGTGGATATTGGTAGAGGTCAGGCACTTGCATGGCTAGATCCAGAATCTTAGGCAATCAACAGGATCATCACAGGATAATCTGATTACCCAATAAAAGATATAAAATTAAATTAAATTTAATTTACTTTTATTTTATTTTATTAGATCTATAAAATTAGATCTAAAATATCTTAAATCTGATTTAGATTTAAAAAAAAAAATTTTGAAATATTTTTCTTGATCTAATCAAGATCTAAACGAATCTGATCCAAAAAATTAAGATTTTTCCTTCAACTGGTATCAGAGCCAGGTTCTCATAAATTATTTAGATCTAATTTTAATTTAATTTTAATATAATAATTAGATAATTTTAGATATCACATGAGATATGATTAGATCTAAAATTAAAAAATTAAAAAAAAATAATTTAGATCTATGTTTTATAAGATGCATGACTAGTTGTAAAATAAAATTATTCTATACATAGTCTTGCATGATCATAATTTAATTTAATTAAGTTATAATTTTAGATTAGTTTATTTATTATTTTTTAATGTTATAATTATTATAATAAGATTTGAAAAAAAAAAATAAAATTATTTAATTTTTGGTTCATATGAGATATGATGAATGCATGTTTAGACTAGTTGTAGAATAGTTCTACATAATTATCTAGAATAGAATTTATTTTAATGTGATTAATTTAAATTTAATTTTTTAGATGAATTATGAGATAATTTAGATATGAAAATATGCATGATATGATACATGAGATGTATGCAAAACATGTTTATAGTTAGATTAATTTTTATATAGGAGATATATGATGTAGATCTAACTAGTTTTGTAGTCTTATATTTCTAGTTAAGGCATTCTCCTTGGCCGTCCGATCATAAGAATAAAGTAGAATTTAAATGCCCTCTCTTTCCATTCGATGGAAAGTTCTTATGATGTGTAGGGGTGCTGCGCGTTCGTCCTTAATCAGAAATCAAGAACTTATTTTTTGCAAAATCTAGTTCCTAAAATCCTAGGATTTTATTTATATATTTTATTTATGAACTCTAAATTTAATTAAGAATTAAGATTATGAAATATGTTAGGTCTAAAATTGAGAATTTTAGATCTAAGATATATTCATAAAATTGGGTTTGGACTTGGGTAGCTCAATTAGGTCTAAACGGTTGATCAAATTGAATCAAGAGTTGGTTAGATGGGATCAACAGTGCTTAAATTGATCAGCCTAATAGGATTAAGTCTAGGTCAAGATCGAGTAATATGAGTGATCGATCAAGCTAAGACCTAATTAGGCTTAGTGGTTAGAGTCTGGATTGTAGGCTAACCCAATTGATTTTGGCTCAATAATTTGGTGTCTAAGGTAAGTCTGGCAGATACGATTGATTGATTTTTAATTGGGAGCTACTTGACTCGAATGCATTCTTGTTGAGTTAATGGCATATCCCTTCCACCGGTCTCACTTATCTGATAATATTTATTGGCTCAGTCCTGATCTGAGGTGCTCAATAATCTGAGCTAACCTGTGCCACTAGGTTAGTCATAATGGTTATGACTATGTCAAGTCTAGTTTAATGAGACCCAAATCAAATCTTCCTAAGAAAAGATTAAGTCTAAGGTCTTCCACCATTGTAGATGTGCGGGCCATTTTCGGAGTTGATTGTTCTTGGCTGGTTATAATAATTTAGTTACATCGAAAAGATGCAACCATATCTATTAGGCATTGGATGCTACGGGCTGGAGGATGGATTAGGCTCAATATTTCGAATATGGTGAGAGACTTAATTAAGAATCTAATATGTGCAAATGGTAGGTCTGACTTAACTAAGGAGTGGATCAATATTTTGGGTATGGTGAGATTCATGAATTAGAGGGCAAGTTATGGGTGCATCATGATTAGAAAATCATTGAACAAGAGTTGTTCACTCATTAGCTAACCCATCACCAATAACTATTAGGTGAGGTGATGAGTCAATTGGTGGGACCGCACCATCCACTAGAAATTATTAATCATGGAGATTTTTACATCTCTACAGAGGGAGTGTAGGGATCCAAAAAAATAATGGAAGCTAATTTATTTAAAAATAAAATTTTTAAATAAATTGATCATATCTTAATTACAATATCTAATTAGAAACTTTGACTCTCTATAGAAAAATATCTGCATCCAACCTACTAGCACATATCCTGGACACCCATAGACTGACCGAATCCGATTATAAAGATTGGCTCCGAAACTTCAAAATTATTTTGGGTTCTAAGAAGTTAGCTCATGTATTAGATCAGGATCCTCCCATCTTATCAGCTCGTCCATCTGCTGAATAGAGAGCGTCTCTTAATAAATGGATGGATGAAGATAATAAGGCTAGATACTACATGTTGGGCTCGATGTCTGATGAGCTTCAGCGCCAACATGAAGATATCAGGACTGCCCATCAAATGTTGGCTCACCTATAAGAGATGTTTGATGAACAAAGTCGTACAGCCAAGTATCAAGTCACTAAATGACTATTTAAGGCTAAAATGCGTGATGGGCAGTCAGTCCAAGATCATTATCTGATGATGATCAAGGATTTGAAAGAGCTTGAAAAGCTCAGAGTGAAGTTGAACCTGGATCTGCAGAATGATATAATTCTGCAATCCTTGACTGATGCATATGGGCAGTTCATCATGAACTACCATATGCATAAACTTTAAAATTTTTTGATCGAGCTTATGAACATGCTGGTTACTGCTGAGCTTTTCATGAAAGGTTCTAAAGGCTCAGTCCTTGCTATGGAACGGACTTCTTCTAAGAGAAAGTCTTTTAGAAAGAAGAAAAGTCTGTAAAAAAGTAGAAGATGAAAGGAGGAAAGAAGAAAAAGATAGAGCCGAAGAAGAAGGCCACTGACAAAAGAAAGTGTTTCCATTGCAACACTGATGGCCATTGAAAGTGGAACTATCCTATATACCTAGCCATCCTGAAGAATAAGAAAGAGGCAGGTCCTTCTGAAGGTATGCTCATTATTGAGTCTAACCTTACAGTTTCTTCTACATCCAGTTGAATGCTTGACTCTGATTCTAGTGCTCATTTGTGCATTTTCATGCAGGATCTTGAGGATAGTAGGAGGCTGAGGGATGGTGACATAATCTTATGCATCGAAAATAGAGCAAAAGTTGCTACTGTGGTCGTGGAAACATACCCTCTTCGACTATCATCTGGTTTAGACTTAGTATTAAAAGATTGTTATTATGTGCCTACAGCAAGCATGGATTTGATTTTTATTTCATGCCTAGCACTAGAAGACTACGTAATTAGTTTTCTTAAGGACCATTGTAACATTCTTTATGAAAGAAATAAAATTACAAGTGGTTTGCTTATTAACGATCTTTTTCAGTTACATATTGATGTATCTAATTTTAATATCAAGCAAAATATGAATGCCATGAAACGACCTAGGGATAGTCCAAACGATAGGTATCTATGACATCTAAGACTAGGTCATATAGCAGAAGATAGGGTTAACAAATTGAAAAAAATCGAGCTATTGAGTCTGTTGACTTCTGAGTCATATCAAATTTATGAATCTTATCTTCATGGCAAAATGACTAAACTCCCTTTTGTAGGACATGGGGAAAGGGCCACGGATCTTCTTGCCCTAGTACATACTGATGTGTGCAGCCCATTTGATATGCCGGCTAGAGGCAACTTTATCTACTTCATAATCTTTATCGATGATTTATCTAGGTATGGATATGTGTATCTTATGAGACACAAGTCTGAAGCTTTTGAAAAGTTCAAAAAATTCAGACATGAAGTAGAAAAGCAAACTGGAAAACCCATTAAGGTTCTTCGATCAGATCGAGGAGGTGAATACCTTAGTCGAAAATTCTTGGACTATCTCAAAGAAAATGGCATAGTCTCTCAATGGACTCCATCTAGAACACCTCAACTCAACGGGTTTTAGAATGGAGGAACTGAACCCTATTAGATATGGTCCGATCCATGATGAGCTTCATAGACCTTCCTAATTTTCTTTGAGGATACAGTCTATTAACTACAATATACTTACTGAATAGGATTTCTTCTAAAACCATTCCTACCACACTGTATGAGATATGGCATGGTAAGAAACCAAGTCTGAGTCATCTCAGAATTTGAGGTTGTCCGGCTCATATCAAAAGACAACAAGTAGACAAGTTAGACTTTAGGTCCTTTAGAGCTCAATTTATAGGATATCCTAAAGAGTCATTAGGATATTATTTCTACATTCCAGAAGATCATAATGTGATTGTGAGTCGACATGCCATCTTTCTTAAAAAATAGTTTATTCAAGATAGCGGCATTGGAAAAGTAGATCAAGCTCGATGAGAAAGTCTCACAAGAGCAACGAGCTAAGGACCAAATGGAACCAAATCAGGTTGAGCCAATACAATCACTACCTCCTCCACCTTGTAGATCGAAAAGAGTTTTCCATCCTCCTGAGAGGTACTTAGGTACTATTTCAGAGGAAGTAGAGAAAATATTCCTCGTAGGTAATGGAGTTCATGGTGATGATCCCAAAACCTATAACAAGGCGATATCGGATATCGACTCCTAAGAAATGGTTAGAGGCAATGAAGTCAGAAATTGACTCGATGCACTCAAACCAAGTCTGGACCTTGGTAGATCCACCAGAAGGTATAGTACCTATTGGGTGTAAATGGATCTACAAGAGAAAGATTGGTGCAGATGGAAATATGGAGACATTCAAAGCTAGATTAGTGGCAAAAGATTATAGTCAGTGCGAAAGCATTGACTATCAGGATATCTTTTCGTCAGTAGTCATACTTAAATCCATTCGCATATTGCTTGCTGTTGCAGTCTATTTCGATTATGAAATATGGCAAATGGATGTGAAAATGGCATTCTTAAATGGATATCTTGAGAAAGATATTTATATGGAACAGCCGCTAGGTTTCACATCCAATGATGTTGATCACAAGATATGCAAGCTGCAAAGGTCCATATATGGACTTAAGCAAGTATTTCGGAGCTGGAATACTCGTTGCAATGATGTGATTAAATTATTTGGTTTCATCAGAAATGAGGAGGAACCATGTGTCTTCAAAAAGGTCAGTGGGAGCACTATTATCTTCCTTGTATTATGTGTGGATGATATCCTCCTTATTGAAAATGATATTCTGATGTTGACCACAGTTAAAATATGGTTATCTAAAGAATTCTCCATGAAAGACCTAGGAGAAGCATCCTTTATTCTAGGAATTAAGATCTATAGAGATAGACCGAATAGGATGCTAGAACTTTCACAGAAGATGTACATAGAGAAAGTGCTAAAGAGGTTTAGCATGAAAAACTCTAAGAGGAAATTTGGTACCCTTCAGACATGGCATTCATCTTTCCAAGAAGATGTGCCCTAGCACACCTGAGGAAATAGAATGCATGAGCAAGATCCCTTATGCTTCAGCAATAGGGAGCCTCATGTATGCCATGTTATGTACATGACCTGATATAGCCCATGCTGTGAGTGTCACGAGCAGATATCAGTCGAATCCAGGTGAAGAATACTGAACTTTTGTGAAATGTATCCTTAAGTACTTGAGAAGAACTAAGGATATGTTGTTGGTTTTTGGTAATGGAGAACTCCAAGTCTAGGGATATACAGACTCGGATTTTATGTCCGATGTAGATGATCGAAAGTCGACATCTAAGAGTCTGTTTGTGTGTAATGGTGGAGCTGTCAGTTGAAAAAGTTTCAAGCAGACAGTGATAGCAGATTCCACCATGGAAGCAGAATACATCGCTGCGTCAGAAGCTGCGAAGGAGGCATTCTGGTATAAGAAGTTTGCCATAGAGATCGGAGTGATGCCATCAGATGCCATTCCTCTATACTGCGACAACAATGGCACCATAGCCCTTGCTAAGGAGCTGAGGTCTCACCAAAAATCCAAGCACATCGAGCGGCGATATCACCTCATCCGCGATTACCTCGAGAAGAGTTATGTTGAGGTCAAGAGAGTCGACTCCGCAGACAATGCGACGGATCCACTCACAAAGCCATTGGGCCAGTAGAAGATCGAAGCCCATCTTGAGAAGATGGGACTTAGATTTATAGCCAATTGGCTTTAGGTCAAGTGGAAGTTTGTTAGATATGTGTGCCCTAGAAGCCAGAATTGGCTGACACTTGTAATACACTTCTAGGGCAAAATTATAATTTTGACTATAAATAATAAAATAAATTATTTTCTATCATAAATGTGTATTTAGTGTCTGTGATACATCCCTTGAGTTAATGGTAATGATAATTCTTATTTTCAAGAGTTGAAAATTTAAGACATGAATTTTCATTATTAACTCATAAAATGCTCCTGACCGTAGGATCATCATGAGGATGGTGATTGATCCAAAAGGTTAGTGTACAATTGCTTCTTTATAGTAGATGAGTCTTGAGTCTATGGTGTAGAGACATCGGAGCGAGAGTACAGGTACTCGTTAGAGAACGAGGGCACTGAGCGTGACCACCTCGAGTAGTCATAAGGAAGTCTACCTTCTCGTCGATGACTGACTCGAAGCTGTAGTGGTGTGTCTGGTTCTTTGACCTGAGGTGCATCGATAGTTCACCTTGAGGGTGTTATAGTTTGACTACACCATGACTCGATCTCCTAGCCATTCGGAATCCTGAGGTGTATGTTGGCTATAGCATGTTCATTGTAGGAATTGGATTGCACCAAGATGGAATCTATCTACCTCGGTGGATGAGGAGCAGCCCTATGATGATCATGAGAATCAAGTCCATAAGCCCATGGCCATGGCAGAGTGAAATAATAGAAAGAGTTTCTATTAAGGTTTTCACATCGGACTTGAATCGAATGATTAAATCATATGATAGAAATTAGGGTTTGACGAGTTCACCTTAACCCTAATCTGATCGGGGCTCAAGATAGAAGAACTTAATCACACAAGTAGCTACACCGAGAGGTTCATTTTTAGTTTTGATGGGTTGCCACCATATACTGCTAGGTGTCACTGGTGGATTTTGGGAGCAATTAGAATGATTTAGATGATCGATCATTCTAGTTGTCTGAATCAGAAGAGTTCTGATCCATCGAAAGGAGTTTCGATGATGTCGATGATGGAGATCATGACATATCCCATTACCATACAGAACTGAACCTAACTGGATCACACAAATAAGGGTTTGGATCTGGATATCATCAATTGGACTAATCCAGTTCAATTGATTTGAATTAGATTCAATTAGGTTCAAGAAAATCATGCTAGCACACGATTGAGCCTAACATTCTCCTTTTTCTATCATTAAAAGTTATCTCGACTGAGCCAAATAGTTTGTGCTCACTCAGGTACCTTTACTTGGTCTGACTGGAGCTTGTCCAGGTTCAGAAAAGGGTTGTCTTAATTTATGAGATAAATTTGAGACAACACCTGCCATTTTTCATCACCTGCTAATTCTTGTCCTTTGACTTTGGTCAAACATTGACCTTTGACCCTTGGACATCTGCCCATGTGTCATGCACTTATTGGAGAGCAGATAGGGGCTTGTCCCCTTCTAAAAATTGGAAAGGAGGGGGTGCATGCCTAGGATGGCATGCGCCCATGGATAGGGATGCCTGGAGTCCCATACGGATGGGACTCCAGGTTGCTTCTTGGATTCAAACTAGGTGACCCTCACCTATAGACTTTGACCAGTCTTAGGTGCCACCTAAGGATGAATCTATGAGGGTCTCTCATCTGATTGGATCAGGTGATGTCATCCCACCAATCAGATTTAGATCTGATTGCACGAAGCAATGTGATTGGTCGGGATGATGTGGCACTGCATGGCGCAGTAGGGTCTATAAAAACCCTATCTGCGCCAACTTTTGAGAAGTTTCTCCTTAGCCCATGCCCACAAGGCTGCCCCTCTCCCTCCTCCATGCCACCTTTAGGTCCCTCTCTCTCCTCTCCATGCCCAAGGAAGTTGGGCTTCAGTTTGGTGTGATCCAGCAAGAGAAAGGCTGACGAGAAAGGAAGAAGGCAGTACTACTGCAAGAGACAATTCCATACCTTCAAAAGAAGTTTTGAAGATTCTCCAAATCAGATCCAGATTTGATATTAGGAGAGATGATAAAAAAAGAGAAGATCTTCATATCCAGCTCGAGTGGATATCGATAGAGGCCAGGCACTTGCGTGGCTAGATCCAGAATCTCAGACAATCAGTAGGATCATCACAGGATAATCTGATTATCTAATAAAAGATACAAAACTAAATTAGATTTAATGTACTTTTATTTTATTTTATTAGATCTATAAAATCAAATTTAAAATATCTCAAATCTGATTTGGATTCAAAAGAGAAATTTTTGAAATATCTCTCTTGATTTAATTAAGATCTGAATGAACTTGATCCGAGAAATTGAGATTTTTCCTTCAACCTTCCCCATCTACAGTCGAAAGCCTTCCAAGATCTGCGATTGAGATGACGTTCTCGATCAAAAACTATGAAAGATGGATCGACGGATTGAAAAATTCTACCACATCAGCTCAGCTCACCATGATGATGTCCGCACCGATCCTCCTTTCTCTCTCCGAATTATGCAAGAGTCCGTTTTGCCGAACTTCAAGCTCCCCCAATTTGAAAGCTATGATGGAACCTTTGATTCGGTCGATCATCTAGAGGCCTTCCCAACTATGATGTTGCTCCATGGTGCACTAGATGCCATCTTATGTTGAGCTTTTTCGTCTATCTTATAGGGAGTAGCAAGAAATTGGTACTCGATGTTGAGACTAGGTACGATCTTCTCTTTTGATCAGATGAGCCATCAGTTTATGGTTCACTTTATCAGCAGCCAATGTTCGCACTGAGGTTCGAATTCTCTGATGAATATCAAGCAGAAGGAGAAAAAATCTATCCGGACTTATGTCTCTCGATTTAATGCTACTGCATTGGAGGTTTGGAACCTAGACCAGGCTATTGCAATGGCGCACTCAAGGGCGGCCTTCAAAAGAACGATTTGTTATTCTCCCTAAAGAAGTAGTCCAAAAATTTTGCCGATCTGCTAGCTCGGACTGAGGGATATTCCGAGCGAAAGAAGCCTTCAAATTGAAAGATGAGGAAGCCGTAGGAGAGAAGCAGATGGGAGAGTCTAATAAATCCATAGCTGATGGAGGGCCAAATGAAGTTCGGCCATGCTCACGGACTCCCTTCGAGCACAAGCGAGCCCAAACTCCTTGAGCTCATCATTAAAGAAGCCCCAATAGAAGGGCACGATGAAGTTCTCTCTCTAGAAGGTTTCACAACTACGCCCCCCTCAATGCTCCAAAAATGTACGTATTAATGGAGATTAAGGAGCAATTGCCGAGGTCTGAAAGGATGTGCACTCATCCTGACAAGCGTAATCCTAGTAAATACTATCTCTACCATCGTGACCATAGCCACGATACTGAAGAATGCATTCAGCTCCAAGACGAGATCGAGAAGCTCATCAGGAGAGGCCAGTTGGATCGATTCCTCAGATGCCGGCCTAAAGCAGGAGAAGATCGATCGAGGGCATTGCTGCAGCCAGAACCAAGGAGGAAGGAGCAACAAGGAGATCAGCCACCTCTTGACATCATCAACACTATCTTTGGGAGACTTCAGCAAGAAGAGGCAAGTAGAACTGAGGGATCAGTGAAGAGATGGAGGACTGAAGAACCCATAACCTTCACTGAGGTAGATGTACGAGGGGTACAGTTCCCGCATAATGATGCAGTTGTAATCTCTTTAAATATAGTGGACTATGATTTACGTTGCATCCTAGTTGATAATGAAAGTTTGATTGATGTCTTATCTTATGATGCTTTCTCCAAAATATCAATATTTGATAGTCAGCTTGGACCAATAAACTCTCCCTAGTAGGCTTCGCTAGTGCTACAGTACTAGTTGAAGGTGTAATAACTCTAGTCGTGGCTACAGGGCAATATCCAAGATAATCCAGAGCACAGGTGGATTTTTTGGTAGTAAAGACTCCCTCTGCTTACAATGCAATTCTCGGCCGACTTGGTCTAAATGCGCTTCAGACGGTGGTGTTAACTTATTATTTGAAGATGAAATTTTTGACAAGTTATGGGATTGGAGAGGTCAGGGGAGATCAAGCTCTGGCAAGGCACTGCTACTCAATTGCCCTGCAAAAGGAAGAATGGTCCGACCCTTGTCTTATTGATGGGCTAGATGTCCGTGATAGCCTTGCCGAAGAATGGGATGAGTCCATAGAAGATCTTGTGACTATCCCCTTGAATGATGAAAATATGGAGCATACGGTGCAAATTGGCTCCAATCTAGAAGATAAAGTTTGGGAGCAGCTTATCACCTTCTTATGGAGGAATGCTGACATCTTCGCCTGAATTTTGATGGTTATGCCTAGGATTGATGCCAAGGTTTTGGAACATTAGCTGGTCGTTAACCCCAAGCATCAACCAGTGAAAGAAAGAGTTCGAGGCCATGCACCAGAAAGGCAGAAGGTAATAGCAGAAGAAGTCGACAAGCTTCTCAACGCCAGATTTATCCGAGAAGTTAGCTATCCGACTTGGGTCTCTAACATGGTCCTGGTCAAGAAAGCCAACAGCAAGTGGAGGATGTGCATCGACTTTAAGAAGCTTAACAAGACCTGCCCAAAAGACAGCTATTCTTTATCCAAAATCGACCAACTGGTGGACATGACTTCAGGCTACAAGCTCCTCACCTTCATGGATGCCTTCTCTGGCTACAACCAAATTCAAATGGTATCGAAGGATGAGAAGAAGACTGCTTTTATTACTAACCATGGTCTTTACTGTTACAGAGTCATGCCATTCAGACTTAAAAATGTAGGCATGACTTACCAACGCTTGGTTAATAAAATCTTTAAGGAGCAGATCAACCATAATATGGAGGTTTACGTCGACGACATGCTGGTCAAAAATTGAGAGATTGTCAATCATGTCGCCGACCTTGAAGAGGCTTTTGATGCGCTCAGAAAATATAAGATGAAGCTGAACCCAACCAAGTGCGCTTTTGGGGTAGCCTTAGAAAAATTTTTGGGATTCATGGTCTCGAGACAAGGGATCGAGGCCAACCTGGAGAAAATTCGAGCTATCCAGGAGATGACCACTCCAAAGTCGATGAAGAAAGTTCAGCGCCTGATTGGAAAGGTGGCATCTTTGAGTCATTTTATCTCGAGGTCGGTCGAACGCTGCATGCCCTTCTTCCAAATTCTTAGAAAATCAAAAGATTTTCACTGGACTCAGGAATGCCAAAAGGCATTCGACGAGCTCAAGAACTACCTCGGCTTGCCCCCTACTAGCCAAATCCGAATCCAAAGAGGAGCTATTTCTTTATCTCACGGTCTCCCCTATGGCACCAATGGCAGTCTTGGTTAAAGAAAAGGTGAAAGTACAGCGACCAATCTACTACATAAGTTGGATCCTAAGGGATGCTGAGATCAGGTATACAAAGTTGAAAAAATTGACTTATGCTCTTCTGATTGCAGCAAGAAGACTTTGACCTTACTTCTAGGGACATGCTATAATGCTTCTCACTAACCAGCCAATCAGAGCAATCCTTCATCAAATGGATGCTTTCGAAAGAATTATAAAATAGACCATTGAATTAATAGAGTTCGACATCAACTACTGACCTCGATCAGCAATCAAGGCTCAGGCACTAGCCGACTTCATAGTTGAATGCACCATTTCAGATGAAGCCGAGCTTGAATAGAATGAGACCGGTATCCCATGGTTGCAACCGAGCCTCTCCGAAGAAAGTACCAACCTTTTCGAAGGTTTTTGGGCCCTGTACGTAGATGGTTCGTTCAACTCCACTAGAGCAGGTGCAGGGTTAGTCTTAATCAACCTTGAGGGAGTCATCGTCGAGTACGCGCTACGCTTCAAATTTTCTGCAAGTAATAATGGGGCCGAATATGAAGTACTGTTCGTCGGGTTAAAAATAGTAAGAGAGTTAAAAGTAAATCAGCTTCAAGTCTACAGTGATTCCTAATTGATGGTCGGCCAAGTTAGTGGCAAGTATAAAGCACAGAAGGAAAGTATGATGAAATACCTCAAGAAAGTAAAGGATTTGACTTTGGCCTTCGGCAGTTTTGGCATTCGATAGATTCCGAGGGTAGAAAATGCAAGAGCCGATCTCCTCCCTAAATTGGCCACTTCGGCTCCAATCGGACTATCCAAAGAAGTATTTTTTGAAACACTAAAATGTCCAAGCTCAGAGGAATCACAGCTCGTTATGCAGACAGAGCTCGAGCCGAGCTGGATTGACCTGTTAGTTGCCTATCTCAAAGAGGGAGTTCTTTCTCATAATTTGAAAGAAGCTCGAAAACTCAGAGATCAAGCCTCCCGGTACATTTTGCATGAGGGCAAGTTTTATAAAAGATCATATTCGCTATCGCTGTTGAGATGTCTCCGACCTTCAGATGTCGACTTCACATTATGTGAAGTGCACGAGAAAATTTATGAAAGTCATGTAGGAGCCAGATCTCTATCATAAAAACTACTTTGGCAAGGATACTGTTGGCTGACCTTGTACCACGATTCTATGGAGTACGTCAAGAAATATGACCATTGTCAGAGAAATGCAAACATACAAAGACAGCCAACCTTCGAGCTTACTCCACTAAGCACACCTTGGCCATTTGCACAGTGGGGAATGGATATACTTGGCCCTTTCCTAATGACATCCGAACAATGAAAGTTCCTCCTGGTCGTGATTGACTACTTCACCAAATGGGTTGAAGTTGAACCACTAGCAAAGATTATCGAGGCCAAGGTACAGGACTTCATCTGAAAGTCAATCATTTATCGGTTTGGTCTGCTCCGAACTCTCATAACAGATAATGGACAGCAGTTTGCTGGGACGAGGTTCACTGAGTTCTACAAAGATCTAAATATCTCCTATCACTTCACGTCGGTAGCTCACCCATAGGCAAATAGAGAAGCTGAAGTGACCAACCAAATCCTGCTGCAAGGTATCAAGATAAGACTTGATAGAGCAAGGAGGGCCTGGGTGGACGAACTCTATCATGTCCTCTGGGCATACCGAACTACTCAAAGGCTACTGATCGGGAAAATATCGTTCGTCTTGGCCTTTGGAATAGAGGCAATCATCCTAATTAAACTTAAGCATGGCCTTCGATGAGCAGCGTAACTCATAAGACCTCAGAGTCAATCTCGATCTACTGAAAGAAAAAAGAGAGAAAGCCTGGGTTTGGATGGCGGCCTATAGACGAAGGATGGTCCGATACTATAACTTCAGAGTCAGAGGTAAAATATTCAAAGTTGGAGACTTAGCACTTTGGCGAGCCGTCATCTCTCAGCCTCAAAGCTAAAAAAATCTTGTCCCAAATTTGGAAGGCCTGTATGAAATAGAGGAGGTCGTCTGGTTCGAAACTTATCGTCTGAAGGAGCTCGGAGGAACAACACTCCCACAACCTTGGAATTCAAAAAATTTAAGAATATACTACCAGTAATTTTTCTCCAATAAAACTCCTCCATTTCAACATTATTGTTTCTTGATACAAAAGCTATATGATGACAGAAAAAAAGCAATCAAAAATAGCCATGTTTGGAATAGGAGGAGAACTTCATCCTAACATGAGCAAGTCGAAGACCTATGATTATTTAAGATAGAAGGAGGAAAGAGGCCCATTCAATGGCTCATCTATGCCTCTATTTGCCATGTTAGAAATAGGAGGAGAACCTCATCCTAACATGAGCAAGTCGAAGATCTCTGATTATTTAAGATAGGAGGAGGGGAGAGGTCCATACAATGGCCCTAATGTGCCCCTACAGTCCATTAGGAATAGGAGGAGAACCTCGTCCTAATGTGAACAAACTCGAAGGCCTCATTCATTTTAGACGAGATGAGGGGAGAGGCCGGACAATGACCTAATGTGCCCCTTGCCTGATAGGAAAGGAGGAACCTCATCCTAACGTGAGCAAAGTCGAAGACCTTCGGTTATTAAGATAGAAAGAGGAGAGAGGCCCATTCAATGATCCATCTGTGCCTCTATTGCCATTTAGGAATAGGAGGAGAATCTCTAAACATGAGCAAGTCGAAGACCTCCGATTATTTAAGATAGGAGGAGGGGAGAGGCCCATACAACAATCCTAATGTACCCCTATAGCCCATTAGGAATAGGAGGAGAACCTCATCCTAACATGAACAAACTCGAAGGCCTCGTTCATTTTAGATGAGATGAGGGAAGAGATTCGAATAATGGTCATAATTGCTCTACAGTCCATTAGAAATAGGAGGAGAATCTCATCTAAATGAGCAAAGTCGAAGGCCTCGTTCATTTAGATGAGATGAGAGGAGAGGTCCTGACAATGACCCTTATGTGCCCCTACCCCATTAGGAATAGGAGGAGAATCTCATCCTAACGTAAGCAAGATCAAAGGCCTCGTTCATTTTAGACAAGGCGAGAGAAGAGGCCCCAACAATGGCTCTTATGTACCCCTACAGCTCATTAAGACTAGAAGGAGAATCTCGTTCTAACGTGAGTAAGATCGAAGTCCTCATTCATTTTAGATGAGGTGAGAAAAGAGGCTCCGACAACGGTCCTTATGTGCCCCTATAGTCCGTAAGGAATAGGAGGAGAACTTCATCCTAACGTGAGCAAAGTCGAAGGCCTTGTTCATTTTAGATGAGGTGAGAAGAGAGATCCTGACTTGACTGAAGATAAGATCTCCATCGAGCTTCAACCTCAACAAGAGATAAGATCTCCTTCAACCTCGGCTGGAGATAAGATCTCCCCCGAGCCTCAACCTCAACAGAAGATAGAATCTCCTTCAATCTCGACTGAAGATTAGATCTTCTCCGAGCCTCAACCTCAATAGGAGATAAGATCTCCTTCAACCTCGGTCGGAGATAATATCTCCCCCGAGCTTCTACTTCAATAGAAAATAGGATCTACTTTAACCTCGACTGGAAATAAGATCTCCTCCGAGCTTTAACTTCAATAGGAGATAGGATCTTTTTCAACCTCAGCTGAAGATAAGATCTTTCTCAAGCTTCAACTCATCAAAAGGAGATAAGATCTCCTCCGAGCCTTAACCTATAGGAGATAGGATTCCCTTCATCGATTGGAGATAAGATCTCCCCTGAGCTCCAACCCTTCAATAGGAGATAAGATCTCCTTCAACCTCGATTGGAGATAAGATCTCTCCTGAGTCTCAACCTCAATATGAGATAAGATCTCCTTCAAGCTCGATCGGAGATAAGATCTCTCCTGAGCTTCAACTTCAATAGGAGATAGGATCTCCTTCAACCTCAAAAGGAGATAAGATCTCCCCCGAGCTTCAACTTTGATAGAAGATAGGATCTTCTTCAATCTCAACTGGAGATAAGATCTTCTTCGGGCTTCAACTTCAATAGAAGATAGGATCTCTTTCAACCTCGGTCGGAGATAAGATCTTTCTCGAGCTTCAACTTCAATAGAAGATAGGATCTACTTTAACCTCGGCTGGAGATAAGATCTTCTCTGAGCTTCAACTTCAATAAGAGATAGGATCTTCTTCAACCTCGACTGGAGATAAGATCTCCTTCGAGCTTCAACTTGGTTGGAGATAAGATCTCGCTCAAGCCTCAACCTCAATAGGAGATAAGATCTTCTTTAACCTCGGTCAGAGATAAGATCTCCTCCGAGCTTCAACTTCAACAGGAGATAGGATCTCCTTCAACCTTGGTTGGAGATAAGATCTCCCCTGAACTTCAACCTTGACTGAAGATAAGATCTCCTCTGAGCTTCAACTTCAATAGAAGATAAGATCTCTCCAGAGCTTCAACCTCAATGGATGCAGAGCCCAGAAAAGAACTTCGGCAGTCATCTTTTTTGTACTCCCTTTTTTTGAATTTCAAACTCAAAAGTGGAGGGACTATTATTGGGGATAAACCCCACTCTCGTCGAAGTCCAGTCTGATGCTTAGTCTAATATAATTGGTAATCAGAGAAAACTATTATTGGGGATAAACTCCACTTCCATCGAAGTCTAGTCTGATGCTTAGCCTAATGTAATTGGTAATCATACAAGAGCTTCAATCAAAAATTCTCCAACAGTCGAGCTCCTTCTAGACTTCTCCTTCAGTAGGATTCCTCTAGCAGTTGAACTCCTTCCAAACTTCTCCTTCAATCGAATTTCTCTAGGAGCCGAACTCCTTTCGGACTTCTCCTTTAGTCAGATTCCTCCAGGAGTTGAACTCCTTTCAGACTTCTTCTTTAGTCGGATTCCTTCAAAAATCGAACTCCTTCTAGACTTCTCCTTCAGCCAAATTTCTCCATCAATCGAACTCCTTCTAGACTTCTCCATCAGTCGAACTCCATCCGAATTCCTCTAGTGGATTACTTCTAGATTTCAAGTAGTATTCCTTCTGGATAATTTTCTTTACCCATATTTCCTTTAGGAGTCCAAACTTCTCTAAAATTGACATACATCAAAGCTCTTTACCAACCAATGTCTACTTTCTCCAAACTTTGACTATTAAATCTCGACGAATGGATACATCATGATAACGGACACCTCTCTCCATAACAAATTTTATATGGCTCCGAGCGGCTCAATATCGGATGGCTACGATTGTCACTATCAGTCTGCTATAGATGGTGCCTCTCTCCATAATAAACTCCATACAACCCCCTACCAGACAGCTACAACTGTCATTATTAGTCTACTATAGATGACATTCCTCTCCGTAATAAATCCCATGCGACCCCGAATGGCCAGCTATCGGACGGCTACGACTATCACTATCAGTCTGCTTCAGGTTCCATCTATAAAAGGGATCCTTCAGATACGTTTTCTCTAAGCTCTCTTCTTCTTTCCAAAATTTTGCTGAATTCTTTTCTGAGCACTCTATTTCTATTGGCCAGAAGAGCTGACCTGATCGTCGGAGCATCCTATCGGAGCTACTACCATCGACTCCAGATGAGATTTTATTTTGTAGATTACCGACAGTGACTTCTTCTTCCTTAACTCCAGCTCGATTCGGCATCAATCAGATTCTGCATCAATAGATATCATTTGACTAAGTTATAATCTTCAGAAGTTTAGCATGTGATTCAACTTAATTATTTGGTGGATCTTACTCGTAAATCCAGCCAAGCCTTATTTGTAGTGGCCAAAGTATTCTCCATCAAGTCTAATAATCCTTTTGGATTAGAAAATTCTTGAAGGTCAAAGTACTAGAACTAATGCTACTATCTATCCTCCATTCGACTTGTACCATTTTGGCTAGCTCGATGCTGGTGGCATATGCCCTTGCATGCATCTAGATCTCGTCCAATCAAAGCTTGCCATGGTGCCTTTTAGTCCTGACTAACTGAGCTCCTTAGAGATTCTGAGTTCCCTAACTCGCATAGAATAGGACGTAGAAAAGGGATGCTAACACCCATGAATATAATATGCTAAGTTGATCCTTAGAAAAATTTGAATCCCAATTATTAATCAAGTTTGAATGCAAGTTCGGATTTTACTCATTTTGATGTATCCAAATCCAAATCCAAACTCAATTTTTTTTGGTTCTAATGCTTGACTATTTGGTGTTAACATATGATCGCTAAACCTCAAATATCTATAGGCACTAGCAATGCATGCTTTATTACTAAAAACATGCATGATGAGATATAATTTCCTCTACAAATATATTTACTATGAATATGCTATAAGTTTGCCTTAGATTGTCCGGGGATCCCTATCTTTCCATGGCTTAATCAAAACTTCAGTATATAGGTATGTCCAAGAAATGCTTAATCATGGATCAAGGTCTAAAACAATTTTGGGCAAAATCTTAAACTAAAATTTGACCTTTTTGAAGAAGGATAACTTGGACAACCTAGCCACCAGCTAAGATGGGAATTTGATTGGGAAATTTAACACCTAACCTTTTGTTTGACTACCATTTGATGACTAGTTATGCTAGAATTAATTATTTTCATGTAGTACGTTACGCATAATATGCCTTTCTTCCAAATTATTCTTTCACATATATAATTTATTTTTTATTTTGTAAAAATCTAAAATTAATCATAAATGGTCTCTTTTTTTTTGCCAAAATAGAGAAGCCAGTGGCTATTTATTGAGTGAGAAGCAAAGGTGTTCATGTAAGGGAACGCATAATAGCAGGTATGACCAAAGTGTAATGAAACCAGTGAGCATGAATGTATGAGTGGAGTGAGCGTGATGTAGCTTCAGATACATAAAGAAAGAAGTGGGATGAGCTTCACGATAATGGTGGTAACTCCGTGACAGCAATGCTGATAGAAAGTGTTGAGTAATTTGAAAGGAGGCAAAAAGTAATGCAACAGCATATAAGGAAACTATTGAATGTACGAAACTATTGCAGATAATATTAGTATTATAGTAGAGAAGCCTTGTACATCGCAGCTGATACATTTAAAATGTAGTCAAACCATTAATGAAGACTTGGGCCGAGAAGTTAACCATGCTAGTTGTAGTTAGATTATGCTAAGAGAAGATGTGCAAACTAAGCGAAAACATTTGAAACATCCCAATATGTAGACTACCTATGTAGGAGCTCAATGTCTGAAAGTTGTATAAATATAACTTGTGAGCGAGAGCAAATATAGTAGAGCACCGACTTTCCTGGAGCCATGTGAGAGTTAAAAAGATTGAAAATGACGCAGTCATGATAGGAGTTGTAATATCTAAAAGATCTTCCCAGATATTAGCTTTGGAAATAATCAACTGAAGAGCCTCCCAAGTGAAGACTGACATGTAGCTATGTATCAGAGTCCTCGTTCCAACTAGCACCTTTCAGATCATAAAGACATGGTCTAAGGAGGGAAGTGTTAGAGTGCTTCTAGAGACTGATGAACTAGTAGTAAATGTAACCACATTGAAGGCATTGACAATAATAATTGTACCAATGTGCCATATCAGAACATAAACTAAACACCATAAGCAGTATACATGGGAGTAGGCAATGAAGGCATAGAATACCAACCAAAATAGGCCTATAGAGTGATTCGCTATTTGATGGTTATAAAATTTGATTAGCAGAAGTTTTAGCCCAATTTTTGCATCCCAGAGAAATTGCTGATCTACAATCAGCCTACAAGATATTAACAAAGTGTGAGATAGAAATAGACTACTAAGTGTAATAAAAATCATCCTTAAGAGAATAATTTTTTAGGTAATCTACAGCTTGATTGGCCTTCCTAAAAGTGTGAGAGGCAAAGAGCGTTCAAGTGTTCATCCATTGCATAACGTCCTTCAAGAGAGGAGATTGGATATGTTTAAAAATTAATGTTAAAATTCAAGATCCAATTAATAAGAAAAGAAGAATCCCTTTCCTGCTAAATTCTTTGAGCTTGCAGTTCTATCACAACAGTGTAGAGATCCAACCAGACTATGACCAATACTGCACGAGAAATAGAAGAGGGCAGTAAGCTTTTACCACCAGCTCTTACTTGCTTGTTTTTGTGATCTCTTATAATAAATGTGGCAGCAAAGTAACAGAAGCATCAAAATTAACCTTCAATACTCCTAAGAGAGAGGGCCGCCAGGCCATTAAGATATCTTTTGCATGGTTATAAATAAAGTGCAAGGGGTTGCCACAATATCTTAACTAAGCATTGAAGGGGGATTATTGCATAGTTCCAGCTGAGGATGAAAATATGGTAGAAGCAATCCTAATGATCTGGGAAAGAGTACTTTGCTTTATGTTGGAAGGCTCTTTCATTATAGGCCATCCAAAGAAGCCAAGGCATATATGCTAATAAGATTTTCAAACCCTCAACAACATTGGCATTTACCATAAACTCAATTAAACCCCATAATATATCAAGACAAAAATCGAGACTACATTTACTACTCATCAACCTCCAGCAAGCCATCATAGAGGGGCAGGTATATATAACATGAGCACAATCCTCCTCTAGATGGCAAAGGTCATAGAATAAGTGAAAAAAAGAGTAGACCCCTCTTCTTACCAATTCACTTTTACAAAGCAATTGTTTCGAAAGAGATTCGACCAAAATGTTCTCACCCTTACCAAAACTTGTAGCCTCCAAACATAAGTAAACTCAATGTTGGCATTTTCCAATTGTGAAGGGGTAGTAAAGGAATAAAAAATCCTGCAAAGAAAGAAATGAAAAGCTGCTATAGGACCAAATAAGTTGATTAGACAAGAGGCCTTGTACCATAAGAATGCTAGTAATCCGGTTCATCATTTCCACTAAAAATACCCCCCCAAAAGATCTGTGTTCTAAGTGCACTTGAAAGTTATAAATTATAAAACCTTCTTATTAAATTGCAGATTATCAATGATTATGAAAGTGGCCAATCTTGGACAGGCATATTAGATAGCCATGGACATGACATTATATTAATAGATTGACCAGTCCCACGTTGCCATTGGAATTGATCCTAAATAAGAAAAATAGCGACACATATTTTGCTCTAGATTATAGAACAAAATCTAGGCTTTTCATAATTCACCCAAGAGCCACCAAAGCAATATTTCACAATCACTACTTTGACCCAAAGGGAACTAAAATTAAGCATTAATTGGCTACGACTTTATAGAGGAAGGCTTGCCTTTTTGCACTTAAGGAGGTCAAGCCAAGACCTCCAAGCTTTTAGACTTACAAATAGCATCCCACAAGATCAGGTGAAGTCTCTCTCTTTTTTTCAGTGGAATGCCCCCAAAAGGAAAGCATGAAACTCCTTTACTATGCTTTTAAGGGTAGTAAGGGGAATATGAATTGAAGATATACAATAAAGTGGATAGCATAGTACAAAAATCTTGAGAATACCTTAGAACAAAGTATGAATAAGTATGGAAAGAGAGGGCACCCTTATCTTAGAACCCTTGATGAGATGAACCAACCAGTAGGAGAATCATTGACAAGAATAACAAAATGAGGATTGGCTGCACAAACATGAATTCATTGAATGTATTTCAGTAAAACCTAAATTGCTTCGTAACTTAGAATATGAAGGACCAATGAATCCTGTCAAAAGCCTTCTCCATATTAATTTTAAACATCATTAAATTTTAGTTCAAGGCATCATTCTAAGAAAGTGCATGACTTCTTGCATAAGGAGAATAATTTCAGAAGTATATTTACTAGAAATAAATGTTCCTTCTTCAATAAGGTTCGACAAGATAAGCTTCATACGATTTTTCAAAAGTTTAGCCATAATTTTATAAATAGCATTACATAGACTAATCGGATGATAATCATTGATAGTTCTAGGGTTAGAAGATTTGCGAACAAACATAATATGTCTCTTCCACAAAACAGGCATCATAGTATGATGAAAAACTATTTGATTGCCAAAATTACCTCCTTTTTGATTATAGGCTAAAATTGTTAGAAAAAGAAGGTAAGAAAACCATCCAAACATGGGGCCTTATTTAGATACAAACTCCCAATGATCTTCTCAATTTCCTCCTTGATTATAGCATGGCAAAGGATATCATTTTGCTCGTGATCTATAAACTTAGACAAGACAACAAGATTTAGAACTTCAAGATTTAGGTCAGCTGACCATCTACTTATAAAATTATGGAGAAACATTAAAGAGATGGTATGGTGGTCCTCCACTGCATCCCCATTATCATTGTAAAGGAGATGAATTTATTCCTAATTTGCAAAATGGTTGATCGATGAAAGAATTTTGTGTTTACATCACCTTCCTTGATCCAGTTGGTATGTTTGCCTCCAAAGTATTTCTTAAAGCAAGATATTTTGATGATAAGTTCTTAGAAGAGCCAATAAATGCTTATGTTACTACTCCAAGAAACCTCCATATTGAGATTCAAGAACTTGAAGATTATAGATTTGTTCATTTAGTGCTTACCATGCTTAAAAATATTGCCCACCTTTCTTTTCCATTGCTTAAGAGCTCTACTAGTATTATTCATCAACTTTGTGAGCACAACAGGTGAAGAATGATCACTAGACCAAGACTAAGCTTGACTAATAACATCATGTATACCTGCATAAGAGAGCCAAATTTTTTCAAACCTAAAAAGAGCCCTTTCCAACCATTCTTGAAGATAGATTAAAGTAGAGGGCAGTGATCTGAAGCAAATCTAGTTAAATGGGAGACAAGAAAGTTAGTAAAAGTATCAATACAAAGATCAAAAGCAAAGGATCTATTTATACATTCTTAGACTCTAGCAAATCCTAACCTACTATTGCACAAGGTGAAATGAGGTCCTAGGAAATCCAAAATCTATGAGCCCAGCCTTTTGTATAAAAGATCTAAACTCTTTAATATCATGAACAAGGCGCAAGGGTTTACTCCCTTTTTTCTCATCAACACAATAGATGCAATTAAATCCCTAACAAGAACAGGGGGTTGGTTGAGAGAAAAATGGAGTGAATTTGGGACCAAAGTTCTCTTCTCTGTAGACCATAAATTCTGGCATACATAGCACCCAAGATCCAAGGGGCCCTATTTGATTTAGAAATAACACCAAAAACACCTTGTTTATCAACATGGGTGAAGGAGATGACCAATATCCTTTAGCCAAGTTACAACGATTCCCCTGAAAGGCCCATAGTAAAGATCATATGACCTCCCAACATAGACCCATAATTCTTTTGACATGATCAAGGACATCAAGAGATAACCTAGTTTTAAAGAAACAATAGATGTCTAGACAAAACTAACAAAGCAAAGATTTCATATAATTAACTAAGGGGTGTTTGTTGCACCCCTATAGTTCCAAGATAGAACTTTCATTATGATACGGTGGGAGCGCTTTCCTCTTCCTTTTCTACTCCATTAACTCTCAACTTTAGTTCCTGCTTAGCACTTACCATTGAAGATATTGAACTAACCTCTCCTTATTTCAGATGAGATGAATTAGCTTGCTCTAATGATGTGTCAATACTTTCAATTTATGCTTTGAATGTTCAATGAGGGGATCCATAGATGGTGAACCCATGCTTCAGTCAGCCAGAGGCTCTCCACTAGTAGATGGTTGAAGTACCCATTATGACACCCTAGATCAATAATGTGGTAGTCTAGGAGATTTATATTTTGCATTTAGCATTCATGCGTGTGTGGCATAGCATTTCATCTATGGTATACTTGAGCATTTAAACATTCATTAGGCAATAGTAATGAAGCATAAAATCTAGTTGCTAATTAAGAAAGAAAATGATCGAGGAATTGGATCAATAATAATGGCATTGGAGTTAAATTTTGGTGGTTATTGAGCGTAGAATGAGTGATATTTTGGTGGTTATTAAGCATAAAATGGGATCAATAATCATGATACATATATATTAATTGACCCTAGGTCCACACATTCATGTCTATCATCTGCATTCTCCATGCATATTGCTAAGAGTTTGAGCCCATTAGACTATAGTTTGGTAGTATCTATGCCAGTAGGAGAGTCATTCATTGCAGATTAGGTATATAGAGATTGTTCAATCTGAATAGGTAAGTATGAGTTAGTAGCATATTTGATTCCCATAGATATGCATGATTTTGATGCTATTTTGGGTATGAATTAGTTATCTGTACATCGAGCGAAGGTAGATTATTTTAAAAAGAAAGTGGTTTTTCAGATTCTGAATGATAGTGAAGTATATTTCTTAGGTAAATGTTGGGTACTTTCATATATATTATTTTAGCCTTAGTAGCCAGTAAGTCACTTAGATAGGGTGTGAAGCATACTTAGCATATGTAGTTAATACAAAGATAAGCAAGCCGAATTTAGTAGATATTCCAGTGGTTTGTGAGTTTCCACATGTTTTTTTAGAGAAACTTCCAAGGTTGCCATCGGATAGAGAGATTGAGTTTGATATTGATTTGATTCTGGGTACCACACCGATTTGTAGAGCCCCGTATTGAATGGCTCCAGTAGAATTAAGAGAACTCAAGACACAAGTGCAAGAATTACTTGATAAAGGATTTATTAAGTTGAGTATTTAACCTTGGAGAGCTCTAGTGTTGTTTGTTAAGAAGAAAGATGGCACCATGATGTTGTTTATTGATCAAGGTTTATGGATTCGATACCGTAACTTATGCCGATTGCTAGCTAGTACAGTATTATATTGTACCATACCATCCTATATCGTCAATAAAAAAATTTAAAAAATTCTATCCAATGGCCAAAAAAAGAAAAGAAAGAAAGAACACCACATCATACTAGACCAAACCATCTAGTACCACCCCATACCAGACCAAACCATCCAGCACTGGCCCTACCATATTGAGCCGATCGGTTCAGTCCGGTTTAGACCATTTTTTGAAAAATCGGCCTAAATTATTTTGATTTTTCATCGGTACCATATAGTACAGGATGTACTAGCTGGTTCGAGTTGGTATAGAATACCTTGGTATTGATTATTGGCAGCTTAATAAGGTAACCATTCAGAATAATTATCCACTGCCGCATATTGATGATTTGTTTGATTAGCTTTAGGGGGCCAGAGTATTTTAAAAGATAGACCTCAAATATGGATATCATCAACTTAAGATTAAAGAAGTGGATGTATCGAAGACAGCTTTTCGAACCAAGTATGGCCACTATGAATTTTTTGTAATGCCATTTGGTTTGACAAATGCTCCAACAACTTTTATGGGTCTGATGAATTGAGTGTTTTAGTAGTATTTGGATAGATTTATGATTATTTTTGTTGATGATATACTAATATACTCCAGAGATGAAGCAGAACACAAAGAATACTTGAGAATTATTTTACAGATACTTCGGGAGAAACAGTTACATGCTAAGTTGAGTAAGAGTGAATTTTGGGGTGATAGAGTAGTTTTCCTTGGAGATGTGATTTCAGCAGAAGGTATATTGGTGGATCCATAGAAAATTGATGCCATTATAAATTGGGAGCCTCCCACTAGTCTGACAAAGGTGAGGATTTTTTTAGGTTTGGCAAGGTATTATCAAAGGTTTATTGAAAATGTTTCAATCATTGCATCTTCCATGACAAAATTGCTTTGGAAGAATGTTAAGTTTGAATGGACTGATGAATGCTAGAAAAGCATGGATAAGTTAAAGAAACAGCTAACTACAGCTCTAGTATTTACCCTTCCTTCCAATGGTAGAGGTTATGTGATATACAATGATGCTTCTCACAAAGGATTTGGTTATATGTTGATGTAGCATGAAAAGGTGACTGCTTATGTTTCCATACAACTTAAACCACACGAATTGAATTACCCTACTCATGATTTAGAGCTTGCTGCAATTGTATTTTCTCTTAAGGTGTGGAGACATTATTTATATGGGAAGAAATGCCAAATCTTTATAGATCACATGAGTCTAAAGTGTGTGTTAACCCAGAAAGAGCTGAATCTTAGAAAACGAAGATGGATTGAGCTTATTAAAGATTATGATTATACAATTAAATACCATCCTAGGAAAGCTAATGTGGTGGAAGATGCATCAAGCCAAAAATCCACAACCACCTTGTCTCATATTAAAGTTGTATATTTGCCATTGATGATGGAGTTGAGGGCACTAAATGCTAGGTTAATAGTGGGAGATTCTAGAGCCTTGTTAGCTAGTTTTCAAGTTAGGCCTATATCGGTTGTGTTAGATATATGTGCCCTAGAAGCCATAATTGGCTGACACTTGTAATACACTTCTAGGGGCAAAATTGTAATTTTGACTATAATTAATAAATGGGTTATTTTCTATCACACATGTGTATTTAGTGTCTGTGATACATCCTTTGAGTTAATGGTAATGATAATTCATATTTTCAAGAGTTGAAAATTTTAGACATGAATAATCATTATTAACTCATAAAAGCTCCCGACCATAGGATCATCACGAGGATGGTGATTGATCCGGAAGGTTGGTGTACGATCGCTTCTCTTTAGTAGATGAGTCTTGAGTCTACGGTGTGGAGACACCGGAGCGAGAGTACAGGTACTCGTTAGAGAACGAGGGCACTGAGCGTGACCACCTCGAGTAGTCATTAGGGAGTCTACCTTCTCGTCAATGACTGACTCGATGCTGCAGTAGTGTGTCTGGTTCTTTGACCTGAGGTGCATCGGCAGTTCACCTTGAGGGTGTTATAGTTTGACTACACCATTACTCGGTCTCCTAGCCATATGGAACCCTGAGGTGTATGTTGGCTATAGCATGTTCATTGTAGGAACTGGATTGCATCAAGATGGAATCTATCTACCTCGGTGGTAGAGGAGCAGCCCTATGATGATCATGAGAATCAAGTCCAGAAGTCCATGGCCATGGCAGAGTGAAATAATAGAAAGAGTTTCTATTTAGATTTTCACATTGGACTCGAATCGAATGATTACATCATATGACAGAGACTAGGGTTTGACGAGTTTCACCTTAACCCTAATCTGATCGGGGCTCAAGATAGAAGAACTTAATCACACAGGTAGCTGCACCAAGAGGTTCGCATTCAGCTCTGATGGGTTGCCACCATATACTGCTAGGTGTCACTGGTGGATTTTGGGAGCAATTAGAATGATTTAGATGATCGATCATTCTAGCTGTTCGAATCAGAAGAGTTCTGATCCATCGAAAGGAGTTTCGATGATGTCGATGATAGAGATCATGACATATCCCATTACCATACAGAACTGAACCTAACTGGGTCACACAAACAAGGGTTTGAATCTGGTGATCATCAATTGAACTGATCCAGTTCAATTGATCTGAATGAGATTCAATTAGGTTCAAGGAAAATCGTGCTAGCACTCGATTGAACCTAACGTTCTTCTTTTACTATCATAAATAAGTTGTCCTGACTGAGCCAAAGGAGTTTGTGCTCAATCAGAGGCCTTCATATGGTCTGACTGGAGGTTGTCCAAGTCAGAAAAGGTTGTCTTATTTTGTAAGACATTACCTGCCATTTTTGGTCACCTGCCATTTCTTGTTCTTTGACTTTGGTCAAAAGTCTACCTTTGACTGGTCAAACATTGACCATTGACACTTTGACTTTTGACCACATGTCATGCACCTATTGGAGAGCTGGTGGGGGCCTGTCCCCCTGCCAGAACCTGGCAAGGAGGAAGGGCGCACGCCAAGGGTGGCGTGTGCCCAAGTTGGAGGCGCCTAGGAGTCCTTGTTGGACAAGGACTCCATCTCCTTTTTGGATTCCAATTAGAGTTCTTCTAAGAACCAACTTTGACTGGTCTTAGGCACCCTCTAAGGAGGAATCCAGGGGACTCTATTCCCACCAATCAGATTTAGATCTGATTTCACAAAGGGTTGTGATTGGTTGGGAAGAAGAGGAGTTGGATCACAGCTTAGTCTATAAATAAGACCCTGCGCCCAACTCAAAAAATAATGAAGAAATAATCAAGAAGCAATTTCCCATGCCCCAAGGCTGCCTCTCCTCCTCCTTTCTCCATGCCAAACCTCTCTTCTCCCCTTCCTCTCCACGTCCAAAAGAGTTTTGGATTCTTGGTTGGTGCGATTCAGATCAAGAGAAAGGCGATCAAAAGCAAGAAGGCTGCGCTGCTGCAAAGGACGACTGCTGATCTTCAAAAGGAGTTTTGAAGATCCTCCAGATCAGATCCAGATCTAATTTTTGGAGATGTGATAGAGAAGAAGAGGATCTCCAGATCCAGCCCGAGTGGATACCGGTAGAGGCCAGGCGCTTGCGTGGCTAGATCCAGAACCTTCCGCTGCAAACAGGATCATCAACAGGGTAATAGGATTACCCAAATCAAGGTAAATTAAATTTGATTTAATTTATCCTTTTATTTTAATTTTTATTAAAATAATAAGAATTCAGATCTAAAATATCTCAAGATCTGATTATAGATCAAAGAGAAAAATTTTTGAAATATATCTCTTGATCTGATCAGATCTGAACGAACCTGGACCGGGAAATCAGGATTTTCCTTCAACTGGTATCAGAGCCATGGTTCTAAAAATTATTTAGATCTGATTTTAAATTTTATTTTAATTAAAAAATAAGTGATTTTCAGATGTCACATGAGATGTGATCAGATCTAAAATCAGAAAAAATTAAAATTAAATGATTTGGATCTAAGATTAGAAGATATGCATGACTAGTTCTAGAATAGAATAGTTCTATAGAATAGTCTTGCATGTTTTGATTTAATTTGATTAAATCATATTTTAGATCTATTTATTTACTATTTTTTGATATTATAAGTGTTATAATAACATCTAAAAAATAGCAAATAAAAATTATTTAATTTTAAATATCATATGAGATATGATTGATGCATGTCTAGACTAGTTGTAGAATAGTTCTACATAATTGTCTAGATTAGAATTTATTTTGATTAGATCAATTTAAATCTAATTTTTTAGATTATTATGAGATAATTTAGATCTGAAAATATGCATGATTCGATACATGAGATGTATGCAAAATATGCCATGATTAGATCTAATTTGTATATGAGATATATGATATAGATCTAAAACTGTTTTGTAGTATTGCATGTTCCTGATTAAGGCGTTCCTCTTGGCCGTCCGGTCATAAGAACGAAGAAGGGTTTAAAGGCCCTCTCTTCCCATTCGATGGGGTGTTCTTATGATGTGTAGGGGTGCTGCGTGTTCGTCCTTAATCAGAAACCCAAAACTTACTTTCTGCAAAACCCTAGATCCTGAAACCCTAGGATTTATTGTGCATATTTTGTTTATGAACCCTACTTAATTAAGAATTAAGATTATGGAATATTAATTAGGTCTAAAATTGAGAATTTTCAGATCTAAGACATATTCATAATACTGGGTTCGGGCTTGGGTAGCTCAATTAGGTCTAAGCGGTTGATCAAACCGAATCAAGAGTTGGTTAGATGGGATCAACAATGCTTAAATTGACCAGCCTAATAGGATTAAGTCTGGGTCAAGATCGAGTCACGATCAAGCAAGACCTAATTAGGCTCAGAGGTTAGAGTCTGGATTGTAGGCTAACCCAATTGGTTCTGACTCAACAATTTGGTGTCTAAGGTAAGTTTGGCACATACGACCGACTGGTTTTTAATTGGAAGCTACTCGACCTGAATGCGTTCTTGTACGAGTTAATGGCATATTCCTTCCACCGGTCTCACTTACCTGGCCATATCTGTTGACACAGTTCTGATCTGAGGTGGTCAATAATCCGAGCTAACCCATGCCACTAGGTTAGTCATAATTGTTATGACTAAGCCAAGTCTAGTTTAATGAGACCTGAATCAATTCTCCCTAAGAAAAGATTAAGTCTGAGGTCTTCCACCATTGTAGATGTGCGGGCCCTTCCCGGGGTTGATTGTTCTCGGCTGGATACAGTGGCTCAGTTGCACCGGAAGATGCAACCATGTCTATTAGGCATTGGATGCTATGGGCTGGAGGATGAGTTGGGCTCAATATTTCCGGATACGGTGAGAGACTCAATTAGGAACCCAGTCTATGCAAATGGTGGGTCTGACTTAACTAAGGAGTGGATCAATATTCCGGATACGGTGAGATTCATGAATTAGAGACCAAGTTTGGGTGCACCATGATTAGAGAATCATTGAACAAGAGTTGTTCACTCATTGGCTAACCCATCACCAATAACTGTTAGGTGAGGTGATGAGTCAGTTGGTGAGACCGCACCACCCACTAGAAATCATTAATCATGGAGATTTTTGCATCTCTACAGAGGGAGTGTAGGGATCCGAGAAAATAGTGGGAGCTAATTTGTTTAAAAATAAAATTCCCTAAATAAATTGGTCAAGTCAAAATTACAGTATCTAACTAGAATCTTTGACTCTCTACAGGAAAATGTCTGCGTCCAACCCATTGGCACGTATCCTGGACACACATAGACTGACTGGACCCAATTATAAAGATTGGCTCAGGAACTACAAAATTATTTTGGGTTCCGAGAAGTTAACCACATGTTTTGGACCAGGACCCTCCCACCTTACCAGCCTCGTCCATCCACTGAACAGAGAGCGTCTCTGGAAAAATGGATTGACGAAGATAATAAGGCCAGATATTACATGTTGGGCTCGATGTCTGATGAGCTCCAGCGCCAACATGAAGATATCGGGACTGCTCGCCAAATGTTGGCTCACCTGCAGGAGATGTTTGGTGAACAGAGTCGCGCAGCCAAATATCAAGTCACGAAATGACTTTTTAAGGCTAAGATGCGTGATGGGCAGTCAGTCCAAGATCACTGTCTGACAATGATCAAGGACATGGAAGAGCTTGAGAAGCTCGGTGTGAAGTTGGACTTGGATCTGCAGAACGATATTATTCTGCAATCCTTGACTGATGCATATGGGCAATTCATCATGAATTACCACATGCATAAACTTCAAAATTCCTTGGCCGAAGTTAATGAATATGCTGGTTACCGCTGAGCTTTCTATGAAAGGTTCTAAAGGCTCAGTTCTTGCTATGGAACGGACTTCTTCCAAAAGAAAGTCTTATGGAAAGAAAAAGAAGTCTGTGAAAAAGCAAAAGGTGGAAGGATCAAAGAAGAAGAAGGCAGAACCGAAGAAGAAGGCCGATGGCAAAGGAAAGTGTTTCCATTGCAACAGCGACGGCCATTGGAAGCGGAACTGCCCTACTTACCTGGCCACCCTGAAGAACAAGAAGGAAGGTCCTTCTGGAGGTATGCTCGTTATTGAGTCTAACCTTACGGTTTCTTCTGCATCCAGTTGGGTGCTTGACTCTGGTTCTAGTGCTCATCTGTGCACTTCTATGCAGGGTCTTGAGGATAGCAGGAGGCTGAGGGATGGAGACATGATCCTACGCATCGGTAATGGAGCAAGAGTTGCTGCAGTAGCCGTGGGAACATACCCTCTTCGATTACCATCTGGTTTAGACTTAGTTTTGAAAGACTGTTATTATGTGCCTGCAGCTAGCAGGAATTTGATTTCTGTTTCATGCTTAGCACAAGAAGGTTATGTGATTCACCTTCTTTAAGGACCATTGTAACATTCTTTATGAAAGAAATAAAATTGCAAATGGTTTCCTTATTAATGGTCTTTATCAGCTACATATTGATGTACCTGTTCTAACTATCGAGCAAAACGTGAATGCCAAACGACCTAGGGATAGTCCAAACGATAGATATCTATGGCACCTGAGATTAGGTCATATAGCAGAAGATAGGATCAACAAATTGGAGAAAAATGGGCTATTGAGTCCATTGACTTTCGAGTCATATCCAACTTGTGAATCTTGTCTTCAAGGCAAAATGACTAAACTCCCTTTTGCTGGACATGGGGAGAGGGCCACAGATCTCCTTGCCCTAGTACATACTGATGTGTGCGGCCCATTTGATGTGCCGGCTAGAGGCAATTTTGTCTACTTCATTACCTTTACCGATGATCTGTCTAGGTATGGGTATGTGTATCTTATGAGACACAAGTCTGAAGCTTTTGAAAAGTTCAAAGAATTCAGACATGAAGTAGAAAAACAAACTGGAAAACCCATTAAGGTTCTTCGATCAGATCGAGGAGGTGAATACCTTAGCCGGGAATTCCTAGACTATCTCAAGGAAAATGGCATAGTCTCTCAATGGACTCCACCAGGAACACCTCAACTCAACGGGGTTTCAGAATGGAGAAATCGAACTCTATTGGATATGGTTCGATCCATGATGAGCTTCACAGACCTCCCTGATTTTCTTTGGGGACATTCATTGTTAACTTCAATTTATCTACTGAATAGGGTTCCCTCTAAAACCGTTCCTACCACACCGTATGAGATATGGCACGGTAAGAAACCAAGTCTGAGTCATCTCAGAATTTGGGGTTGTCCGGCTCATGTCAAAAGACAACAAGCGGACAAGTTAGAGTTTAGGTCCTTTAGAGCTCGATTCATAGGATATCCTAAAGAGTCATTAGGATACTATTTCTACATTCCAGAAGACCACAATGTGATTGTGAGTCGACATGCCATCTTTCTTGAAAAATAGTTTATTCAAGATAGCGGCATTGGAAAGCAGATTAAGCTTGATGAGAAAGTCTCACAAGTACAACGAGCTAAGGACCAATTGGAACCAAATCAGGTTGAGCCAATAAGAACACTACCTCCTCCACCTCGTAGATCGGAAAGAGTTTTCCCGTCCCCCTGAAAGATACTTAGGTATTATTTCAGAGGAAGTAGAGGAAATGTTCCTCGTAGGTAATGGTGCTCATGGTGATGATCCCAAAACCTACAACGAGGCGATATCAGATATCGACTCCGAGAAATGGCTAGAGGCAATGCAGTCAGAAATTGACTCGATGCACTCAAACCAAGTCTGGACCTTGGTAGATCCACCAGAAGGTATAGTACCTATTGGGTGTAAATGGATCTTCAAGAGAAAGATTGGTGCAGATGGGAATGTGGAGACATTCAAGGCTAGACTAGTGGCAAAAGGTTATAGTCAACGCGAAGGCATTGACTATCAGGATACCTTTTCCCCAGTGGCTATGCTAAAATCCATCCGCACATTGCTTGCCTGTTGCAGCCTATTTCGATTATGAAATATGGCAAATGGACGTGAAAACGGCATTCTTAAATGGATATCTTGAGGAAGATATCTATATGGAACAGCCGCTAGGTTTCACATCCAGTGATACTGATCACAAGGTTTGCAAGCTGCAAAGGTCCATATATGGACTTAAGCAAGCATCTCGGAGCTGGAACACTCATTTCAATGATGTGATCAAAAAGTTTGGTTTCATCAAAAATGAAGAGGAACCATGTGTATCTTCAAAAAGGTCAGTGGGAGCGCTGTTGTCTTCCTCGTATTGTACGTGGATGACATCCTCCTTATTGGGAATGATATTCCCATGTTGACGACAGTCAAAATATGGTTGTCCAAGGAATTCTCCATGAAAGACCTAGGTGAAGCATCCTTTATTCTAGGAATTAAGGTCTATAGGGATAGACCGAATAGGATGCTAGGACTTTCACAGAAGATGTACATAGAGGAAAGTACTAAAGAGGTTTAGTATGGAAAACTCTAAGAGGGGATTAATACCCTTCAGACATGGTATTCATCTTTCCAAGAAGATGTGCCCTAGCACACCTGAGGAAATAGAACGCATGAGCAAGATCCCTTATGCTTCTGCAATAGGGAGCCTCATGTATGCCATGCTATGTACACGACCTGATATAGCCCATGCTGTGAGTGTCACAAGCAGATATCAGTCAAATCCAGGTGAAGAACACTGGACTTCTGTGAAATGTATCCTTAAGTACTTGAGAAGAACTAAGGATATGATGTTGGTCTTTGGTAATGGAGAACTCCAAGTCCAGGGATACACAGACTCGGATTTCATGTCCGATATAGATGATCGAAAGTCGACATCTGGGAGTCTGTTTGTGTGCAATGGTGGTGCTGTCAGCTGGAAGAGTTTCCAAGCAAACTGTGATAGCAGATTCCACCATGGAAGCAGAATATATCGCTGCATCAGAGGCTGCGAAGGAAGCATTCTGGTACAAGAAGTTTGCTGCAGAAATTGGAGTAATGCCATCAGATGCCATTCCTCTATACTGCGACAACAATGGCGCCATAGCCCTTGCTAAGGAGCCGAGGTCTCACCAAAAATCCAAGCACATTGAGCGGCGATACCACCTCATCCGCGATTACCTCGAGAAAGGTTACGTCGAGGTCAAGAGAGTCAACTCCACAGATAATGTGGCAGACCCACTTACAAAGCCGTTGGGCCAAGCAGAAGATCGAAGCCCACCTTGAGAAGATGGGACTTAGACTTGTAGCCAATTGGCTTTAGGACAAGTGGGAGATTGTTAGATATATGTGCCCTAGAAGCCAGAATTGGCTGACACTTGTAATACACTTCTAGGGGCAAAATTATAATTTTGACTATAATCAATAAAATGGGTTATTTTCTATCACATATGTGTATTTAGTGTCTGTGATACATCCTTTGAGTTAATGGTAATGATAATTCATATTTTCAAGAGTTGAAAATTTAAGACATGAATAATCATTATTAACTCATAAAATGCTCCCGACCATAGGATCATCACGAGGATGGTGATTGATCCGGAAGGTTGGTGTACAATCGCTTCTCTTTAGTAGATGAGTCTTGAGTCTACGGTGTGGAGACACCGGAGCGAGAGTACAGGTACTCGTTAGAGAACGAGGGCACTGAGCGTGACCACCTCGAGTAGTCATTAGGGAGTCTACCTTCTCGTCAATGACTGACTCGATGCTGCAGTAGTGTGTCTGGTTCTTTGACCTGAGATGCATCGGCAGTTCACCTTGAGGGTGTTATAGTTTGACTACACCATTACTCGGTCTCCTAGCCATATGGAACCCTGAGGTGTATGTTGGCTATAGCATGTTCATTGTAGGAACTGGATTGCATCAAGATGGAATCTATCTACCTCGGTGGTAGAGGAGCAGCCCTATGATGATCATGAGAATCAAGTCCAGAAGTCCATGGCCATGGCAGAGTGAAATAATAGAAAGAGTTTCTATTTAGATTTTCACATTGGACTCGAATCGAATGATTACATCATATGACAGAGACTAGGGTTTGACGAGTTCACAAAAAAGAGGAGATTTGAGTCAGCAAAAGGACTTCTCTAGCGACATAAGTCTAAACTTCCCAAGAGGATAGAGCAGCACTAGCAAGAAGTCCTGAGTCTTAACATTCACCTATCTCAGCTCTCGTTGATCTCAGATCTCTACTATCTCGGCCAAGCTCCTCCAAGAAAGTCTGACC